>CM038631.1:38598071-38785571 GCA_021554675.1 Leuciscus idus
TTCTGCACTTTTTATAAATGTAATTTATAATTTTAGCAGGGGCTGTGGTCACCATGCTATATTCTGTCAAGGAGAGGCTTTGTGCTGCACGGCATTGATCACATGTACACGATGCTACAAGATCTAGCAGAAATATTCATGTCAGCGGCCAGCTAGTCAAGAGCTGCAGCAAAAAAACAAACCGAGAACTGTGAGAATGAGAAGTCGAGTTGAGAAAAAGAACTTTAGTGATGCTTATAGAATCCAGTCTTTGCTTTTGAAGTCTCATCTCTGTCGCTCTCTGCGTCTTCCTTTCTCATTTATTCAAAGACACAAAGCCATGCGAAAGCACTCAAATGCAAATGCACACACACACACACAAATGCATGTTAACACACTATACTGTCACAAACACACATTTAGCTTTGATTTCGGCCCTCATCTCTTCTACCAGCCCTCTTCTCACAATCTCACACTAGTTCACTGCTTTCTGCTCTTCTCATACACTCTATTTATCTATTATTTATAAAGAGGAACCGAGCTTGGCCACAGCCTCATACATGTAGAACAGCCTGCAGTTTCTTTAAAATGATTTCTATTATTTATGCCATGCAGAAACGTACCGACTGCCTGAATAATTCTGGCTGTAAATACTGGAACATTTTATAATAAACAAAATCATACTTTGGGATGTAGCGTATTGAATAGAATTCATGTAGAATGCACAAAAACAATGCATGTGAAACTCAAGCGCAGTGAATAGTGGAGTCTCTCTCTAAAGGCTCGCCTGGCCCTCGGGCCGCCCGTCACTCTACACATGTGAATCATGCAAATGTCAAGAGCAAAGGTCATCAAGGCAATAGGACTGAGACGACACAACAGACACCAGTAAGATTAAAAGACGACATCAGACTGAAAAGAAGACACACGTATAAAGAGCTCATTTCAGACTTTTGCCATTTTGCTACATTTCTCTACTCAGTTAGATATTAAAAATAGACAATATTCAATCATTTGAGAGTTACTTTGATACTTGCATCGGGTAAATGCAAGGAAGCAAATAAAAACCCTATTCCTTAGACAATAAGTCAGATCTTCATATTTATCATGGCGAGGATTCTATTCACAGGTGCAATTAAATGAAATGCACAGGAGATAACAGAATGACACCTAATGATAATAATAGATTTAATATAGCCCATTATGCTATTGTGATCCACTGTCCCTTATACACTCATGGAGAAGCCATTGAGTGGCCCCTATATAAGATGTGATTAAATTACTGTTAATGGGCTGCTATTTTTATACCCGACACACTTAAACCCTCTCCGCCTTCTGGATGAAGATCTGTGAGCATCAGTGACAGGTTTCATGGTCATAGATTCAGAGAAAGAAAGAAATTCATATGGAGATTTTATAAAGATGGAGATCGTTAAAGAGGTTTGAGCAGGGGTGAAAATTTGTATTTATATAATTGCACTCAATTGCAATATAATTGTATTTATATCATTTAATTGCACCTGTGAATAGAATCCTCGCCATGATAAATTTGTATTTATTTATTTATTTATTTATTATTATATATTTTAGACAATAAAATTGTGGGATTTGTCAGGGCTTGATTTATCTGATCAAGTAAAAACAGTAATATTGTGAAATATTATTACCAGCATCATTACTCCAGTCTTCAGTGTCACATGAACCTTCAGAAATCATTCTAATATGATGATTTGCTGCTCAAGACACATTTCTGATGATTATCAATGTTGAGAAAAGTTGCTTCATACTTTTGTGGAAACCGTGACACATTTTTTTTCAGAATTCTCTGAGGAATAGAAAGTTCAAAAGAACAGCATTTATTTAAAATGTAAAGACTTTACTGTCAGTTTTGACTAATTTAATGCATCCTTGCTGGATACAATTATTTTAAAAAATCAGATATTCTTTGGCAGCAGTAAATAGTAACCCTATACTTTTTTGTAGCACTTTTTTTTTGTCAAATAAATCTCTCAGCCTGCCTGCCTTTTCACCCTCTTTATAATTCAGATCATTTGTGGATAAAGCGATTAAACAGTGGGGATCTTCATGTTGTCTGGTGGAAAGAAACCCAGAAATCTTTAGCCCACCCTAAAATATCACAGTTCTTATTGAGTCTAACATGCGTTCACTCAATTTGAGAGATGATTATCTTCATTCGCGGTTTGCCATCAGAACGAGTTCTCCTATCTCATAAAATAAGCCAAATCACACACTGCTGCTCCTGTTGAGATGGTGTGATGACTGCGGGTGAGATGAACGACTTCTGACACTCACACAGCCAGACCTACTGCTGCAAACATCTTCTGCTTGTTGCTTCACAGTGAATATCTGTAACTCCCTCTCCCGTGATGTTAACGATTGAGAGTTCATGCTGTGCTGCACAATCTATAACCACGATTCCTGCTTGTGGTGAACTACCATTCAATAATAAGCTTTGAGCTTGAATGTGGGTGTTTCTTGGACTTTTATGTCTGACGGTAGAGGGTAATTTTAAAACAAATTATAGACTTTAACTGAACGTGACAATAAATCTTGTAAACTTTTTCTTGCCTTGCCTTTTATGTTTGGATTTTATTGCTTGCTCTACCCTGTCCCAGACTTTCAAAGTCAAAATATCTAAATTTGTCATAAAAATATGAATTTCTTCACAAATTAAGATAATCTAAACTAAAAGTAAAATAAACAATTTTAATAATTATAAATGTTTTATATAAATGTTTACACAAACTAAAAAAGCATAATTTTCTTCACAACCAACAATTTACCCCTAATAAAGTTATATTTCCATAAATAACAGTGGGCCTAACACAGAGCCTTGTGGCACTCCTTTTAAATAGACAAGATGGTAACGGTCTGATGTATATTAAATAGATTCAAAATACGTGGACATATAATATTGATTTGAGCTGAAACAATCTTATAATCTTACCTCATAAAGCTTCCCATAAGAAAGAATATCAAAAATCTGACAAAAAGAAAAGAATTCAAACTTGAAGCATAATTAAACAAACCATTGATAGTGTGAAAAGTGTTTTAAGGAATTTATTTTAGTTTCTTAAAAAAGTCCACTGGGCCAAAAAGTTGAATAAACACCCGTAGACGGTCAACGAGGGAGTGTAATGCTAGCATGTCAAACTTCTAGATCTCGACAACATGAGTTTTCGTCTTCCAAACTTGATCCACGACAGCTTGCGAGCCAGAGGAAAGGTACGGTACACTTCAGCAGCTATGAGCGTCTTTCCAACAGATGGATCAAAGATGTGTAGTACACAGAAAATCTGGAGATCTTAATAATTCAGCAACTTCTTGTGTGACATGGAGTGTAGTTCAGCTCTCTCTCAAACAGGGCACATATGGAGAAGCAGACGCGCCTCTCGCAGAAAAACGCTAAACTAACAGGAGAAGTCCCCGAAGAGAGGAGAGCGAAAGCGAGAGAGGTAAGGATGGACAGAATGCGACTCAACCCCCCTGAGGCCATGCGAGACTTCTACTTTAGCATGTGAGTGTGTGTGTGTGCAGATGTGAACAGCTTGATACTGTGCACCAAATGCTGTAGGGAGAAATTCCTCCTGTTTCGCACGTTAATTTGTGCCGAAATTAGCCACCAGACTGAAATCTGCCATTCTTCAGATGATTGATTAAACTCACAAAGTTTATCAACTTCACTACACAGATATAGAAACTAACCTGGTTTATGGCCTGTTCACACCAAAAACGATAGCTAGCGATAACTATATTAGCATCCACATCAATTCAATTAAATTCAGTTCACATTTATTTGTATAGTGCTTTTCACAATACATATCATTTCAAAGCAGCTTTAGTCTACATTACAATTTAGAGTAAAAATTGGATTCAGTGTATAGGTTTTTGGTCCAATAAGTAATACCTCAGTCTTATCCGAATTTAAGAGAAAATTGCTGGTCATCCAATATTTCACATCTTAAACACACTCTGACAAATTGGATAATTTAGGGATTTTATCTGGTCGTGATGAAATATATAACTGAGTATCATCGGCATTACAGTGGAAACTACTTCCATGTTTTCTTATAATATTAGCAGGTTGCAGCATATAGCCTATATTGAAAATAACAGAGGGTCTAACACAGAGCCTTGTGGCACTCCATAATTTATGGAAGTTATTTTAGATGTTTCCCCATTTAAATAGACAAAATTTTAATGGTCTTATATATATTATATATATGTGGACATATTGTATTGATTTTAGCTGCATTTGGCGGCATTTTCAGTAACTCGTACGAATGTTGCCATGGATGTCAGCAAAAGTTAGGAAATTGAAGATCTCGGGATGGTGCGATTAACCAATCAGAATAAAGTATTCCAAAGAGCTGTGTAAAACTGTTCAATAAATAATTTATATGAAATATTTAGTAGATCAGTGTCCAAATAAACAATTATTTTACGAAGTAGTGCAGGTTTATCCAGTTTACTAATGAAACCTGATCTACTTAGCCATAGTTTACCTTTGTTTATAAAGCAATATTTTATAGCAATATTTGTAATTTAACAGAGAAAGATTTTCTTAATAATAAAAGGTATGATGCAGAGTGGCTTTCAAATTGTGGTGTATTAAGAAATGATCAAATAAATAAATAAATAAATTCAGCTAAGTAATATAGGCTACTTCTGTAAACTGTGGTTAATGGCTCATATAGCAACTTGGTGTATTGATATAGAATTTAACTGATGTGTGTTCACAGGTGTGTGCATATTGATTATTCTTCAAAATGATCTCATCCAATCAGAACTTAGAGCCAAAAACAGAATGTTTCCTTTTGCATCTCATTTAAATGTTATTCAGCATCTGCATTCCTGTTTCTGCTGTCGATCGATGGGGCACAGTGAGATTTCTCAACTCTAGTTGGCATGAATCTTTCAAACCTGTGCCACTGACACACACAAACACACAGCAATGTCTTCAGGCTGAGCTAGTTAGGTGGGCTGCATTCTCAGTCGCATGGTCTGTCCTCGGGCACACACACTTAGTGTTTAACAGTGGAGCTGGTGGAGTGAGAGATCGTCTCATTACCGGTGCACACACACATACACAAACCCCATTGACTGAGCTAATGATATTTTCTATTTCCAACCCCTAAACACTTTTAGATTTTCATTAGTGCGTTTTTATTTGGTCCCCACAAAGATAACCACACGAAAATATCATGCCATATATTATGGTTCGGGCCACTCAGTGACTTCTGTTCAGGGTTGCCAGGTCTGGACAAAATCAGGCCAAAGGCCAATCAAAAACAGTCCAAAACAAGCCCAATGACCCTATTGAAATCATCAACATATGCCACTCCCATACGTAAAGTACATATTTTACAGTTACTGTTATGCATTATACACAATTTCAACTTGAAAGTAATCATAAACAGTCTGTTTTCATTAAAGTCCCCTGTGGTGAAAACCAAGCTTTTAATGTGGTCGATGTGGTGTTTTTAATATGCTTTAAGACAAACCATGTGTTGACAAATTCATAAGTCGACAGCATTGCTGAGTATTTTCTCCTTAAAACTGCAGTGAACCAAAGACAGTCTCAAAAACACGGTTTGAAATCGCTGGTGTTTCTGACGTCACAAACTACCTTGTAACCAATCAGATCAACGTGTGATCGTCAACCAGTGCATCTCTGAGCTGAGTGAGTGAGTGGAGGCAGGGCTCATTTGCATATTAATAGAACCGCATATACTAAATGAGGCAAGGGTGTCGAGCATGAAGACATTTTTTTCAAGGAAAAAACTTTTAAATACGTCATTTTGGTGATCAAAGATGAGTTTTAAGGGATACAATTATTGACAACAGGGGGACTTTAAATTAAGTCTATTATTATAGACAAAGACTAACTGTCAAGACTTTTGTTAAGTGAAATAAAACATTATTTAGTTTAATTTACAAAGTAAGTTTTCCAAGTTTGACCATTTTTGTGTGAACCAAATGTCCAAATGAGACTGATGTGATGTGATGGATAAATTCTCTCTCTGCTCATGTGCGATGGAACAGTAGTTTGGGCCGCTCTGGAAATCGAGTGGACATCAGAAAGGTCAGGGATTTAAATTTGCCCCATTCCCTTTTCCTCAGGCTCCATCATATCACTGATCATATATAGGTCAGATCCAGAGATTTTTCACGCTTATTTAACTTGATCTGCTCAATCAAACTCTCTTCCCAACAGCTATACCACAATCATACATTATATTTTGTGCTGTTTTGGGAAAGCTCCCAGACATTTTTTTTTTTTTCATTCATAACACACTTAATCTGATACAACTTTGTTTAAGATGCTTCTTTAAACTAGTTAAGCTATAAATGAATGTGAATACCCAGCAAACATTGGTCCGACGGCAACATCGTGTCCCTGGCCTAAAGTAGTCGCCGTATGATGGCATAAATCGGATAACGTCATAGAGGTCCAAGTTCAACTTTCATTTTGGAACTATTTTTCAACCATTACGGGACGTGACGGAGGGACGTCTTGTCATCGGTCATTAAACAGCCAAATGTTCACTGGGTAGCAGCTCAGATCATTTGGTCTTGGAATACTTAGTTTCTTGGAAAATCTGAGCACAGCTTGAGACACTTTCCACTTTGAAACTCCTTTTTGGAGAACCTTAACCAGAAGTTGCTCGTCTTTTCTTCCCTATGGACTTCTTGCATAACTACTTCTGCGCTCTACTTAGATACTACTTCCGGTTAGAGCGTTCAGCGCATCTACATCCATGAGAATGCAGATCATCACTACGTTTTATGGCTGCCAATTGATTAAAACAATGAATAATGATCTCTGTATTAATTATCTTGAGCCTGCTGAAATGTTCCTATAAATATATTTTCTTTCCAACTGTGCATTCTGAATAATAAATAGGCTAAATATATTTATCCACTAATTTGCAGGAGTCCTATATGCATGTCTTCTCATTAACAGTGTTTTCTCTTACTGATATTTCATACCTGTTGAATTTACATTTTTAAATGAATTTGACTAATAAAAATGATTGCTTGTGTGCGTTGGTGCTTTATTCCAGTCTTTTAAAATAGTTGAATGAATGAATGCTCGCGAGGTGCCTGTAATGATGTTAAATATAGGCTATAGGCTATTTAATCAATCTTAAACAGTAACGCACACAGCGTAGAGGAGAATGACAGTCAACTACTTTGAATATTAATTAAGCATTTTGGGCATAAACATGTAAATAGTAAAAAGATTGACATTGAAAAATGACACAGAATGTTTAAAATATTTAATCCAAATAAATAAATGCTTGTGGTTCCTAGTGATGGTATTCATCTGTTCTCACACACTTCAGCGTCGCGGTCACTAGTTTAGACGAACACTGACACCATATTGTGAAATAATGGCGTATTTTTAACAGCCGCAGCTTTCTCAGATCGGCTTGGGTTGGATTAAAACTTCATGTTCCGATGAGTTTTGAAAATTCTACACACAGTAAACATCAGAACATCCCTTTTCCTGCCAATAAAAAATTCCCAAAACCTTAATGCGGACTCACTGACCACAGTATATTGAAAGTAAACGTACTATTTCCAAACGGAAGTGCGTCACGAAGATCAGTGCAAGTGGTCCATTGTGTCCGAGTGAAACGCTTCTCGAACAAGAACAAATGTGGGCGGGGCTTGTTATGTCTGTGGCTAATCGATTGGATGGTTGTTGTTTTCTATTGGTGGATCTCATGTGAGTGACAGGTTGCCCCGCCCTCGTCATCAGAGAAGAGAAGAGATGCTGCAAGAGTGATGGGAAGTTATTCTCTCTTCCTACATTTTTCTCATTGAATATCCTGTTTCCCTTGGAAATGCTGCATGTGAATTTTAAAGAAGTAATGAATTGCGAATGCCGTTTCACATTGATTGTAATGTCATTGCTGTCAAAGAGAAATAATCGAGATATTAAAGGGATTTCATTTGTGATTTTTCCTTTCTTTATTGTTTCAGGCATTGGGTTTTGCTGAACTGCCCCTCTGTTTCAGTTAAAGGCCACAGCAGCAATGCAACATCCAGCACTGGCGCCGCCTGGTACACACACACACACACACACACACACACACACACACACACACAGATCTATCTACGGTAGTCTCTTTCGAACGCTCTCGCTGGCGTGACACAGTCATGTTCTAGTGTTTTATTTACTGCTCCTCGCCGAGCACGACACACACATACATCACTTTCACATCTGCTGACATCTCTGCGACTGACAGGAGCGTTTGATAAGACACGCATTTCTCCATTTCAGTGTGTGAGCTGATGACTGTGAGAGAGAACACGTGTCGAGTTAATACTATCCTGCACCGCTGCACAGTAATACTCTCTGATCGCAGAGACGAGGCCAATGTCTCCGTGTCGTTCAGGCCTCACACACACACACTCACACACACACGCGCGGTCCCCGTGCAGAATGGCTCGACTCCAGGAATAATTGAATGGTTGGATTCTTCTCGGAGCGCTGGTGCTGAGAGGTAGAGAGAGAGAGAGAGACTGACAGGATTCGGGAACTCATATCAACACCGTGTCTCTAGAATAATGCAGGCATGACAGTCAGCACCTCTGCTGTCAGATTAGCTGATCTCTGTGAGTGAACACCACAGACTTATGGGAAGCATGGCTTTTAATGAGGCTTTTCTCTGGATTATGACTTGGGCTACACACACAGTTGGGGCTTTCTGATGAAACCGCAGACTAAAATTAGCCTTGGCGATATGCAAATGAGATTAGTCGGCTGAAAGTTGACCGTTATCATATTATTAGGCTACTGCAAAAATCCTAGCTTGATTAGTATCTATGTCATGCTTTCCAGGGAAATAATATTTCTAAACACGACAAAACCCCTTGCATTCCAAATAATCATTTTTAACAAACAATAAACAATTAAAGGGATAGTTCACTGAAAAATGAAAATTCTGTCATCATTTACTCACCCTCAAGTTGTAGATGAATTTCTTTCTAAATACAAAAGATATTTTGAAGAATATTTGTAACCAGACAGTTGATTGGTCCCCATTGAATTCCATAGTATTTTTCCCCCTCCATACTATGGATGTTAATGGGGTCCATCAACTGTTTGGTTGCCGACATTCTTCAAAATATCTTCTTTTGTGTTCAACAGAAGACAGAAACTCGCAGGTTTGGAACAACTTGAGTGTGAGTAAATGATGACAGAATTGTCATATTTTTGTGTGAACTACCCCTCTAATTGCACTAAATGCACATGAAATTGACAGCATGAGTTCACCATCATACTTGTTCTAAAACACTTTTTGAACAGTCCTTCTCTTCCTCCATCCTTTATCTGTTCCTGATCCACTTTGCACTGATTTATTTCTCCTGGATTTTTTTTTACAGCCAGTTCGATTCCATGCTGTCAATCAGTTTTATCAGATAGACGCTCTCTCTTTTTCCTCTGCGGGTGCTAAAAGAGTGCAGACGAGCAGGCCAGGTGGATAGAGTACCTGTGAAACAAGGGTTTTCTTGATCACTGACAAACAGACAAATATTCACATGCATTCATGCAACATATGGGGGAGAAATCCTTCTGCAGTCTCAGTCAGTTTCATCTAATCCACTGATAATCTGCTCTACAGAGACGTGAGCTAGAAATAGCAGAGAAATCCAGCTGAAAAAAGCATAGTCAAGCATATTTTTCACTCACCCTGCTGACAAGACATCAGGAAGATTGTAAAAAAAAAAAAAATGAAAAAAAAAATGACAACAAACTTGAGAAAAGGCTTGCTGTGCTCGCATTTATCAAACACAGTCCCTTGTCTTACACTGCGTGACATTCAAATACAGGGATGCGACTCCTTAGTCATTCTGAGTCGTTATAAATGCAACTGCTGTAATTGCAGAAAAAAGACGATGCATAACGCAAACTGCCTTAAACTTGCCCCACACAGCTGGCAGGGGGTAAACAGAAGCAGATAAAGGTGTAAAGAAACAGCGAAGAGTGTGTGATTAAGCTTTAACGTCAGGGAAGTGTTGTGTTTCGGGACCGGAGGGGTTTGGTAATGTGGCAGTTGGCTGTTCCCCGTGGAGTCTCCCACCTTCACACCAAACTCACACATAAACAAGGTCGACTCATTTAAAAACAGCTCCGGACACATTATTCAAATTCTATTCAGCCAAAGTTTGTCGTATTGGCAAGGCCATGCAGATTATGCACACCAATGTTGAATAAATTCACCCTTTGAAATCTAGTGTGAATATTTTATGACATGAATTGCAAAAACTGAGCAAAAGAAGGACACAGCTTTTTTTTGTTTTAGGCCACTGAGACGACAATTTTTCTTACATTTATTGTAAATATTACAATAGACTTGAGTGAGGAATCATCACTTTTTGTGAACTTCTGAAATCTAAATTGTGTCTGCGCCAAATTATCAAATGTTTGTGCATCTCATCAGATTTTACATGATTAAATACATGTGAATGAGTCACTTACAGATTTGGCATGCCAGCTCTTTGTGTGTGTGTGTGTGTGTGTGTGTGTGTGTGTGTGTGTGTGTGTGTGTGTGTGTGTGTGTGTGTGTGTGTGTGTGTGTGTGTGTGTGTGTGTGTGTGTGTGTGTGTGTGTGGAGCTTTACAGACATGGTCACAATGGAAAAGAGCTGCACGAAGCTGGGTTATAATCGTAAACTAAATCTAATAAAAACATATATGTTAATTGAAATACAAATTATATAAATATTAGTTGAAAAACTAAGTTAGAAAATTAGAAATGTTGCTTTTTGCAATAAGCTGAAATAAAGTTTAAGCTGAGGCACTAAAATGATTAACAGAAAATCACTGAAATTAAAACTGAATTAAAATAAATTAAACCTAAATATCATGAATAAAATGACAAAAGCACATAACGGAATTACTAAAAAATTAACTCAACTAAAGTTAACAACAAAACTAAAAATATAAAAATAATAAATAATTAAAAAATATGAATAAAACTAAAAGAAAAACGAATTAGATAAAACTGGCATGAAAATGTTCAAGTATTCTTATTTTGTGAAAAAAATAAAAGTGTATGGAAATGATATTGTCGTGTGTATTGTTTGTTTTGGTTTCATTTTCCCTGTGTTTCCGGGGCTCGTTTTTCCTTAGTTCCTAGTCATCGTTGGATTCCTCGGTTGTTAATTAAACACAGCTGGTCTGTTTTCCGTTGATTACTCTGCCTGTGTTTAAGACCTCAGTTCATTCAGTTCATTGTCTTTATTTTATGTGGTTGTGTGTTAGTTTTCTCCTGCGATCTCCAGTGTGGATCTTTGTGGACCACCGGCGACGTGACAGATATGAGAGTGAGTAAATCATAAGATCATTTTATTTCTGGCTTACCTACTCCTTTAACTCAAGATGCAGACTTTTGTAGCCGGAATATTCTTCCGGTTCCTCTCACAGGATACGGAGGAAAACAACAGGAAACACATTGACAAAAGAACTAATTCTGTTTTGTTTCATTCTTTTCTCTGGATACCTCTTGATAGTGTATTTTTCATTTGTTGCTTTATGAATGTTAACTTTACAAACTGCACATAAAAGTACAATTTATGTTTTAGTTTGGGATTTTGTTCACTTGAAAGATTTAGTGAACAAAGAAAACAATGTAAAACTCTTAGTCTGAATTTTTCTTTTGGATAAGAAGGTGACAAATCTGTACATCTTTCAAAAAAAAGTGTGTGTGTGTGTGTGTGTGTGTGTGTGTGTGTGTGTGTGTGTGTGTGTGTGTGTGTGTGTGTGTGTGTGTGTGTGTGTGTGTGTGTGTGTGTGTGTGTGTGTGTGTGTGTGTGTGTGAGAGCATGTGTGTGTGTGTGAGTGTGTGTAGTTCACAGGGCCAAAATAAGCAGCAGAAGTGCACTTCTATTTCCTCTAACTCAGAGTGCAGGGGTGAAGAGTCAGGCGAAGGACAGTATGACAGATCGAGGGAAGGTAAAGTAGAGGTCAACGTCGCAATGGCCATTTCCTGCCTGATCTCTATCTCGCTCTCCATTTCACTACACAACACCTGGGAGAACTACACACACATACAGCCTTCACAACACACACTACACATGGAGAAGCTCTTCACTCGTCTCTGGGCTGCAGTGCAACAAATAATACATAGTACATCAAGGAAAGTTCACCAAAAAAGCAAGTTCTGTCATCATTTCTTCACCCGCATGACGTCTCAAATTCGTTTGACTTTCTTCTGTGGAACACAAACAATATTTTGAAAAATGCCTTCATGTTTTTTTTGCTCACACAATGAGATCCAGTGTTGTTTGGACCGTCAATGTCCTTCAAAATATCTTCTCTTATGTTCCGTAGGTTTGAAATTACATATGGGTGAGTGAATTATGACAAGTTTCATAGTTAGAAGATTTGTTGCTAGGGTGTTTTGGGTGGTTGTTAGGGCTTTGCTAGATTGTTAATTTGTTAATCATTGCTAAGTGGTTACTCTGTGGTTACAATATTCTGAGTGTATACTAGGGTGTTTTGGGTGGTTAGACTTTGCTAGATGGTTGCTTTGCTGTTGTGGCTGGTTGCTGAGGCGTTGCTAAGTAATTGCTAGAGTGTTCTGGAAAGTAACTATTGTCTTCCTAGGTGATAGCTAAGGTGTTCTGGGTGGTTGCTAGGGTTTTTTGGGTGGTGACTTGTTGCTATGATGCTCTGGAAGTAGGTAAGTATGGTTGCTATCTTGTTGTGGGTGGTTGCTAGGCTGTTGCTAGGTAGTTACTCTGTGGTTTTAATGTTGTGAGTCGTTACTAGGGTGTTACTAGAGGGTTGTTCATGGTTGCTATGGTGTTCTGGCTGGTTGCTAAGGCATTGTTAAGTAATTCCTAAGGTGTTGTGTAAGGTAACTATTGTCTTCGTAGGTGGTAGCTAATGGGATTTGGGTGGTATCTAGGTCTTTGTTAGATGGTTGCTATGATGTTGTGGCTGGTTGCTACAGCTTTGCTAAGCAGTTGCTAGGGTGGTGGTCACTCTATGGTAATTTTATTATTTGGAGGGGTTATTATTAGGGTGTTGCTAAGAATTTGCTAGATTGTTCATATGATGTTGCTAACTAGTAGCTAGGGTGTTCTGGAAAGCTATTATTGTAGGTACTATTGTAAGGTTTTCTGAGTGGTTGCCAGGTTGAGGTTTTGTGTTGTCTAGGGCTTTGCTAGATGGTGGTGGGTGGTTGCTAGGCTGTTTCTAGGTGGTTACTCTGTGGTTGCAATGTTCTGAGCGGTTACTAGGGCATTGCCAGATGGTTGCTATAGTGTTGTGGTTGGTTGTTAATGCGTTGGTAAGTAGTTGCCTGGGTGTTCTGGAAGGTTACTATGATTACCAGTGGTTTCTAGTTCATTGCCAGGTGATTGCTTTGTGTTTATTTTCCCCCGTCCATTAGAAAAAACCACTGTTCAATTTTACCTACTTTAAGTCAGTCTGTAGAAGAGCAACACTGTTAACATCCAACAGTCTCTCATCTTCAAACATCTGCGATTTTTGTCTTTCATAACCTTCATTTGATCATGTTTTTCCTGCAGTTTAATCAGAACGGCACAGACAGATTCAATTATCCCAGACACCTGAACACACAAAGCAGCTCTGCCGTGAGCTCGCTCTATTGTTGGTCTAAGCATCAGCCACGTTAATGGGAAATATTGATTCAAATTTTCTCTGGCTTTCACTTTGGACCAGAGCTAGCAGATTTGTCTCTCTCACGGCTCCTCTGCTGGTAATAGGCCGATTGGATCTGAATCACATGCCGTTATTTCATCCCTGTTTATTTCCCCTGAGACCGAGCAGAGATCGTCTCTGAATGTGATGTTACGATAAAGATGTAAATCAAGCAGCGATTTACAGAGTGCGATACACAGTTCAAACATTTCACTACTCCTGCAGTTTGGTGTATATGTGAGAAGTGTTTGCTGAGGGGTTTATTGCCATGTTAATGTTGATGATGTATCATCGTGAATCTAGAACACACTGTTAAACAATTCAAACAAATTATAGACTGTCTCACTGTTCTCCTGTCTTTTTCTATTTCTGTGTCTCTCACTGTCAATTCAGTTGTACTTGGCATGACAAACATTACAGTGAATTTCCACAACATTTGCAAGAACTATACAGAATTAAATATTAATATCTCTCTCTCTCTCTCTCTCTCTCTCTCTCTCTCTCTCTCTCTCTCTCTCTCTCTCTCTCTCTCTCTCTGATGGCAGAGAGCAGTTTGCAGGCGTCCAGCCAGAGAGAAGTGCAGTAGATTCATCATGATCTTGCCGTCCGCTTTACAGTGTCCACGCAAACGACTGTGGCTCGGATCACTACATAAATCTGCTCTGACTCACTTAATGAAGCTCAATTTCCCCGGACCGACTGAGGCAGCCAGATTTACATGAGGGTTATGACACTTCAGAAGCGTTATCTGTCCCTCTCCCATATCCGTCCATACTGACGACTTATTCTTCCCTCAACAGGATGGGTTTATCAGCTTCACCGTCTCTATTTCTTTCCCAAATCACATCCTGCCATAGCAAATCTTTTCAACAAATGTTTACAATTAAACACAGGGTGGCCAACAAGAAATTGTGTTTTAGGTGACGGATGATGCACAATCCCTTCAACCGTGACAATATTCACAATACACCACTCTTTCTGCAGGTGACATTGTTACGTCAGGAGGTGCCAACCTTTGAGTAATTCATTCAAAACACTTCACTTAAAAAAACAAGTGACCACCTTTTGAATCCTTCATTCAAAAAGACTGATTCATTGAGGAACGGTACAAGTGAGTTGCTGAATGCAGAACTGACCACATACTAGCATACTAATCTTTACTATTTCTGCCATAGAAAGATTTACTAAAAATAGTAAGAGTAGTATATGGTTCTGAATTCAGCACCTGTCTATATGAGTCATTGAATCATTTATTATACCAATTTGTTAAAAAATATTGATTCATTCAGGAACGAAACAAATGGCTTTCTTTATGAGTGAGTCATTAAATAATTCAACTAGTTAAAGCTACACAGTGTAATTTTTTTTGTTGACTCTTAGCAAAAAACACTTAGTTCTTTCAAAAATATATGTGCTCATTAATGTATATTTACTTCTTTCAAGTAATAAAGTATTCTCGTAAGTTTATAATCTGCCATTGAAAGTACATACGGGTGAGGGGTTCGAATGCCGGTCGCCATGTTGCCCCTCCATCTTGAAACTACATTAGCCAAAGAGGGACATACCTGTAAATTCAAGCTTCGCCTTTTGCGCTTTACACTCAGTGACACAGAGACGAATGCGAGGGGGAGATTACTCGCGACTGCCGGCAGATTTGAAAGATTGCTGATGGAGGATCACGCCTGTTTTCGAGGACATGTAGCAGAGTCGCCAAGAGAGAATTAAAACGTCAACGCGACAGGCAAATCAGCAAGACCAAAGTCAATACTGGAGTAACTTTTGCCAGATGGAAAGAGCTCATGAGGAGCAAAGATTTTAAAACGGACGCCGGAGTTGCCTGCTTTCTTCTCGACAGGTAATTCAGCCTATTTGTGTAAATTCGAAGTTTTATAGTTGCTTGTCTAACCATAGCATGGTTGTGCATAACGCCAGAACGACCTCTAGTATAACTTGCGTTACTTTTCCTCACGTCAATGGTGAAAAAGTATTGTTTACCTTGTAACATAAATCTGTGCTGCGATGGATCACAGGTGAGAGTTTTAAAGGCGCAATTGGACGAAGTCGAACTGGAAGCCATGTTAATCTTGGAATAATACGGCCACCGTAGGAGTTAAAACACCCTCGAAATTGAAAGGAACAGAAACTAATATTCACTGGGTAGTCATATACAATTTCACCGCTAGATGGGGGAAAATATCACACAGTGTAGCTTTAAAAAAACGTTGATTCAGTCAATAAAAAAAACACCACTAATGTACATTAGTCAAAGATGCAGAACGCTTCTGCTTTGCATTTGGTTGGAACTATTTTCATTAGTGGAGGAAAAACAGTGACTGGCAATAATATCAGCTATGATTACCTGAGTGCCAAATCACAGCTCTTCTAAAATTGCGAACAACCAAAATTAAAATTGTCTTTTTCTCACCCTCATGTCGTTCCAAACCTGCGTGACTTCCTGGAACATAAAACAAGATATTTGAAAATCTGCTTTTTGTCCATGCATTGGAAGTAAATGGTAACCAAAACTGTTTGGTTCAAACTAGATTATGCCCCAGAAAAGAACAAAAGTCATGAATGACATATGAGTGAGTAAATGATGACAGAATTTAAACTAACCCTTTAAATACACAATCCAGTATTACTTATTACTTAAATAATTTGGTGTGCATCATTAGGGTTTTATATTTTATGAAATAAAGTACCTGCTGACATTTAAATTCTTGCATTTAGTCTATTTTATCTCTGTCTGCTTTATTTCACTGGGGTTTTACACTCCAGGATTTTTCCTGGGATCTGCATGTTTTTGCTGTCCCAGATTTAATGCTCTATTAAATAAAAAAAATATCTCACATATTTCTGTCTTATATAAAAGTTCTTTGCAAGTTATGTTTATGTAATCGAGGTTACCATTAATACCACATTAAAAGTAAATACTTTAATATTTCAAAACAACCCCCCATCCTTTGCAGAGTGACATTGAACAAGGTCCGTGCAAAATAGCTAGCAAAGTTAAAAATACATCAACTGGCTCATAAGAATTAAATGCTTAAACATTTGCAGTCTTTTACATGTCCAGTGTGTATGTGCCAAGTCTCTCTTTACGTTCAGTGAAGCATGCAGTGCCTACATACCTGCCTCTCCCGTCGAGTCCCATACGGAGAGGGAGAGGTATCTGTGATCTCCCATCATGCATCAGGACAGCCGGTGTAAGATTGATGACACTCTTCGGAAGCAACAGAAGACGGCCGCCCGTGAGCAGCCGCTTATGAGACCTGATAGACTCGTCTCTTAATAAACAGCACTGATATGTCAGCCACGCTGTGTTTCACTCAAAGCAACGATGCAGACGAGAGAGAACAAGAAATTGAGTAAAAGAGAGAGAGAGAAATAGAGAGGAAAAATCCCACTGGAGCCGTTTCAGGCACCATGATATGACCGATGGGCTGCACACTTGTACATTAGACACAACATCAATATTCAAATTAAAACCACCATTAGCCTCAGTCAGAGTGTTTGATATAGTGCTAAGAAGCATTTCTTGTTAGTTTACTCAATACTTACTGAATCTTAAGTCGGCCTGACACACTTTCACTTGAATAGTATAAACTAATAGCACATCTCTCCTGCACAAGCCGCACTAAATGCAGACGCTTTTAAATGTTATTTAAAGTCCCCCTGTGGAGAAAATCAAGCTTTTAATGTTGTTTGTAGCCTATGTCTATGTGGTGTTTTTAATATGCTTTAAGACCATGTACACATTCATAAGACGACAGCATTGCTGAGTATTTTCTCCTTAAAACTGCAGTGAACCAAAGAGTCTCAAAAACACGCTTTGAAATCGCTGGTGTTTCTGACGTCACAAACTACCTTGTAACCAATCAGATCAACGTGTGATCGTCAACCAGTGGATCTCTGAGCTGAGCGAGTGAGTGGAGGCGGGGCTCATTTGCATATTCATAGAACCGCGTATACTAAATGAAGCAAGGGTGTCGAGTTACATTCAAGATATTTAGTTTTTGAAAATTCAGTATTCAAGATTCCCCCGTTCAAGTACATAAAAGCTGGTCTTGCATGCCAAATTAGCTGTGCAGAGATGTTGCAGATAGCACTGAGTGAACTGACTCCTCGAAGGGGACTTTGCTTAGTGATGCTTAATCCACCAAAAAAAAAAACTCTTTAGTATTTTAATGCAACATATGTTGCCTTTGAAAATATATTATATAAAACATAGATATTTAAAAAAAAAACTTGTTTGTGAGGATGTCCCACATCAAACTGTTTAAAATACTTCAACATAAAAAAGGAAACAATTTCAAGGGATCAGGCTGAAATTATCAGGGGACCTTGTTAGAGATAAATGTCAGCTGCTTGTTTCTAGTGCTGCCTCTGTGCTTTAGCAGTGTCTTCTTCTGCTGCTTTTTAGGAAAACAGTATATCCTACTTCCTCCTTATTACCTCACCATGAATGGCCAAGTTTCTGATCTCCAAATAGGCGTTGTTAATGTGGCTGCTGCATTCATCTGATGTTTGATGCTGTTGAAGTTCAGATTGAACTTTAGCCAGAATAGTTTCAGCCTCAGATGTCACGCCCACGGACCGCTGGCTGAACGTCTATTATGGCCCACAAAATTGTAAACACTTTTAGGAGTCGTCATCTGATTGGTTGAATTCTACAGGATTAACGGTTCAACTGGAAACAAAGATGCCATGATGCCAAACCCCCTCATGGAAGAAGAACGTTATCATGTTTACAACTGTAACAATGAGCATTTATCAGGATCAACTAAATGCTGGGTTTTCAAAAGTATGTGAAGTATAAAGTTCACGGCATAGACTCTTTATAATACGTTCAAGAGTTTTACACAACGGTCTGTTATTGTACGTTACATTTTCACGCCCCTAAACATGACATGGAACAAAACGAACTACGATTGGCTGCTTTACATGTCAGTCAGACGGTCCTTGGCCAATGAAAGCCGCTATGGAGTCCAGACCTTCTACCAAACAAAAATATGTTTGCTAACATTCCTATTCCGTTATGAAAACATTCATTCTGGATGGTCTCTGAACGTTCACAATGTCTAGTTTTTAAAATAAATCTGCAAATATTAAAGAGTTAGTTCACTCAAAAATGAAGATGACTCTCAAGCCATCTTAGGTGTATCTGAATTTCTTCTTTCAGCCAAACACAATCAGAGTTATATTAAAAAATATCCTGGCTCTTCCAAGCTTTATAATAGGAGTGAATGGTAGGCTACCTTAGATTCTAGTTTGATTCTAGTGATTCTGGTTTATAAAGTTATATGGATATTTTTCTTACAAAAATGCATCGCTTTATTAACCCCTGGAGCCGTATGGATTTCTTTTATGGTGGATGGATGTGCTTTTTTGGGCTTCAAAATCTCATACCATTAATTCCCATTATAAAGCTTAGAAGAGCCAGGATATTTTTTTTTTATATAACTCTGATTGTCTCTGAAAAGTCATTAAAGTCAAAACTCTGAAAGTCATGAGGGTGAGTAAATTATGGGATAATTTTCATTTTTGGGTGAACTATCCCTTTAAGGGAACATTCCATTATGGAATTGCTCATTTGAAATGTTCTCTGAATGTTCTGAAACGTTTAATTGGACATTCATTTAAACACAGTGGCATTTAAAAATGTTTTTAAAAAAATGTGTGCAAACATTTAGAGAACATTATTAAATAACATTATTTGAATGAACATTCCATTAATGTCACTGGAAGAATGTTTGTTCATAACTTTGAGAAAACCTTGCAGGAACATTATAGCTAAAGTTCTAGGAATGTTCCCTGTTAGCAGCTAGTTTCAATAAATGGACTGGTATGAAGTTTTGAGTTCTGAAACTTAGCTACATGCTTTTATTTCAAGAGATCAAAGGATATTTGATTTTTCATCCTATGATCCTCGACTGAAATATATGTTTACAAACTCATCTGAGAAGATCAAGTCTTACGCTTTGTGCGAGTCATCAGACAAAGGGCTCATTTCAAAGACGCAAAACACAAAAAAACAGCCAATAACTGATATTATTTCATGCTGCATAGAGGAAGATGCGCATCCAAACACCCAACAAAAGACAGAAAGCTCTGCCGAGTATGCTATTTACAATATTCTATATTTCCACGGTAAAAAAAATGTTGTATCTGTCACAATTCTATCTCCTCCACTCACCCTCTACACTGTATAACGCCTTGTTAAAGTCAGTCGTGTGTGAAATGGTGTTTTGAAATAAATGAAACCGACCAGGAAGAGCGGGAGAAGCCGATATTGCGTTGTCAGGCTGACAGACAGGCAGTGAAAATGTAACAAGAGCCATCATCTTACGGAAAAAACGGGTTAAATAAAAACCCGCCGCATCTCCCCCGCTCATATTGACACGCCGGTGGCGGGGGGCATTTTTCATTGTCTCATCAAGACAAAGCATTATAGGAGATCAATCCGGCTTCTTCGCATCAGATAGGCGGCGCAAAGAAGTGCTAGTTGCACATTTTCCCATTCTCCTCCACTGTTGGAAGCCAGACGCTTTGCCCCTCGTCTGGGGGAGAGAGTTAGCTGTCAGTCGCGGTTTGAAAAGAGAGTTTGTGGAGACTTTCTCTAATGTGAAACGGTATCGAACCTCACTAAGGAAATTCAGATGTCTTTTCTGCTGCTGACCTCGTGACCTTCGTATTGTTAATCAGTTAAATTCGTCGATGGCGCCGCTGAATCTGTGATCAGCGTTTTAGTGGAGCTCTTTGAAGGCGCGCGCTGCTCTTGACACACCGTTAAATATCACACCGAAGCTAACTGTGACAGTATTGTGAATCAATGCCACGAGAGACTGAATAATTGGACCTCTTCTGTTCAAAAGCCCCTTGAATTGTGGAAATATTTTTTCTCCACAGCACAAAGTGCACAGCGACCGTTTTGTCTCTCCTGCGAATGAGCTTTCGACACGCGCGCGCCCTCGTAAAGTCCTATAGAAACACTAGACTACAAAAACACAATCCCACATTATTCTCATCATGCAGGGGAACGATGGAAGCTGCTCGGCTAAAGGTAATTACCAGAGAAAAATCATATATCACGCCTTTAACCTGGAGAGCTTGTATATCTTTAGGGGTCGTTAATTTTAAAAGAGCGCCATTAACCTGGGGTGAGATGGTAATGACAGACAGAGAGGCCAGCCTTTATAAAACAAACTCATGCAGATGTGACCACAGGGGGAAAGGACTGTATGTGTGTGTGTGTGTGTGTGTGTGTGTGTGTGTGTGTGTGTGTGTGAATAGGCAAAACCCTTGTAATCAAATAGGCCTAATGTGTGGCTTTTTTGGTGCTAAGCAGTAAAAAACCATCATAAATCAACACTGTATGAACAATCTTTAAAATATCTCCTTTTCAATGAAAAAATCAAATAAAAAATCTAACAAGATTGTAAATAGGCCTAATACAAATAAATTCAGTATAAAGTAAACACAATGAACAGTACAACTTAGGATCGTTAGGATAATATTACAATATTAGGATAATAGGTGGTCTTTGATAGTATGTCGATCCACCAAAGTTGGCATCATCTGATTCTGAAGTATTTGTCTTTTGTGCAGTCCCATTAGTAAAGAACACTATAAATAATTAAAAATGCATGGTGGTTTGAGTCTCACAACAACATTTAGACTTAAGATGTGTTAAAGGGTGTCGGGACCAACAACATCACACCCAACGAATCAAATGTGACGCATTTTACTAGCATACACAAAACCAGACATTCACATTGCAAAATGAGATGAGCTGATTGGCTAAAACTCAGTGGTACAGAACAATGTAAGCACTATCAATAGTGTCTGTGACACACTGTCGATTACAACAGACAGTAATTTCAGTTGTGGTTACAGTAATGCACTTACTGAGGACATCTATGAGGAAAGACATCCTGAAGGGTGAAGCTATTTTCTACTTCCAGTTATGTTTTTTTGCACCTCTTGGTAGAAGCTGTAACAATTCTGAGGGCAAAAAGTGTCTGAAAAGTAGTAGTAGCCGTGATAATTTTGTTGTTGTTTATTTGCTACTATTTCATTTTATAATAAGTGTTTAATCAGTCACAGATTCTTTTTTGGAGGCTCTTAAAATAATGAATGGACTTACATTATCTTTATTTGCTGGTTTTGAGGTCACAGGTCAGTCACTCCATAAAAGCTTTACTTGATCTTTCTTTATGTCAACAGTCCTTTTCTAATATCCTTCCACTTATTCTGGTTATTTACTCTAGGGTTCAAAAGTTTAACATTTTGAAAGAAGGCTCTCCTAAGGTTGCATTTATTTCATCTAAAAAAAAAGAAAATACAGTAAAAACAGGAACATTGTGAAATATTAATACAGCTTAAAATAACTGTTTTCCATGTGAATATATGTTCAAATGTAATGTGATCAAAGCTGAATTTTCAGCATCATTACTCCAGTCTTCAGTGTCACATGATCCTTCAGAAATCACTTTAATATGATGATTTGCTGCTCAAGAAACATTTCTGATTATTATCAGTTATTATTTGTTTTAAAATCAAAATGACTGCCAGTGCATTGAACCTAGTGCAATACACCCGAAGCGATCGAGACGATTTTTTTAAATAAGTATCATGATAACTGCTGAAAGGTTTGGCCACAAACACTGTTCTCAGAGAGAGTTCGGCTCATTGCTTTGTTTCTTTGAGAATATAAATATTTCCCTCTCCATCCCATTTCAGCGAGCATGTGGTCTGATTTTTCCCCGGAGTCCCGGGCCCTTTTGCCCAGTGGTGTAAACCGTACGGCCCCTGGGGGAGTTGGCTGAGGGGCTACACGGAGGCCCTGTTGATTTCTGTTTGGCCTTTCTCTTCCTCAGGCCGGAGCGGCATGTCACATTAGAAAGGTTTATTTTCCTACATCAGAGCAAAGCACATCATTCGTCACTCGCTGTGCCGAGCTGAACCTGAGAGAAAAACACAGAGAGAGAGACGGTGACCGAATGACTCCACAAGCAAAACACCCACTGCCATCATTCAACGTGAGTCTGATCACAACTTCTGGCACATGCAAACTCCTTTTACTTACCTATTCATCTGAAGATTGTATGTGCAAAAATGCTTTTTCTTGATTATATCTATTTATATCACAGAAAGTTGTTCAGAGTGAGTAAATGATGACAGAATTTTCATTTTTGGAGAACTATCCCAGCAGTGAGATTAAAAGCAGAGCAAGTGGAGATTTTAGCTGAAGTCGCCTGCTTTTCTCCTGAGAAACTGACCCACATGTGAGTTTCACAAGAGATCTCATGAGCGTCTCAAACTGTGCTCAGATCTGCAATCCAAACGCAGTCGTCTCGATGTGAACTCAATCATGTCTGATCACATTCACGACACGTTAGTTACTACCGTTCAAATGTTTGGACATTTTCTGAAAGAAAGAAATAAAGTGACAGTATAATGTTCCAAAAAAATCCTATTTCAAGTAAATGTTGTTCTTATGAACTTTCTTTTCATCAAAGAATCCGCAAAAATATGAAGCAGCACGACTGTTTTCAACATTGATTATAATCATAAATGTTATATTGAGCAGCAAATCATCATATTAGAATGATTTCTGAAGGATCATGTGACACTGAAGACTGGAGTAATGATGCTGGAAATTCAGCTTTGATCACATGAATAAATTACACTTTACAATAGAAAACAGCTATTTTAATATTCACAATATTACTGTATTTTAGATCACGTAAATGCAACTTTGGAGAGCTTCCTTCTGAAACTTTAAAAGATCTTAGTGACCCCAAACTTTTGAACGGTAGTGTAAATTTCTTACAGAACACTCTTAAAAATAAAGGTTCTTTATTGGCATTGATGTTCCATGAAGAACCTTTAACATCCATGGAATCTGTCCATTCCTTTAGATTATTAAAAATGTTCTTCACACTGAGAAAAAAAATAAGAATTCTTTTCTTTGTGGAACCCAAAATGGTTCTTTGAAAAAGAAAAAGAAAAAAATTTTTTAAGAGTGTATGACAACTTATTTTTCTTCAGGAATTTTAGGAGAAACGTCTAAAACAAAGCTAATACGTCCCTTAAATTTCCTGAGCTGAAAAAGAGCAATAACATTTTCCTCTGGGTGAAGCTGTTTTTCATATCACGCTCTTTATTGCTTCAATCAGATCAGGCCGGTGTGTGTGAACACACAGTGACCCAGCGCTGGTCTGAGAGGATGGAGCTGGTTATGGGCCGCGGCCCCTGACTGAACACAAATAAACACAGATCTGGACTGCGGCTCCCTGAGCACAGCGAACACACACTCCTCTGAAGAACAACATCAATCACTGGTACAGCAGCCAACACACACACACACACACACACACACACACACACACACACACAGATGATGCGCATTCCACAGCACTGTCTCTTCATTCACTGACTATGAATCAGGCACAAACAAACACAAAAGAGTGCATGATTAGAGAGAGTCATTAGTGACTTTGAAGATGCAAATGTAAGGAGAATAGACTGAGTAACTCTGCATTATATTAATGTAAATGTGTAGACTGTCCACCACCAACATCACATATTTATATGCACTCATATAAATGCATATTAATCACTGTTACTGGACAGACAACTGGATTGACAGATATATATTATTCTCATGGTTGTTCCAGCACTGTTGGCCTCTATCCTCAATTTCCAGTTTGATTTCCAGTGTGTCAGTTTTCACAGCAACACTGACCCCTGTTGGCAGGGCAAAGCGGCAAACACTGGGAACATCCAGAGTCATTTTTATGGTTTTATTTTAATTTTATCTTATAATAATCCTGGATCACAGGAGCCAACAATATCCACAGTACTCCAATGCTTTTGAAGAAGGTAAACTGTAGATTAGATGTGTAAAGGAAAAATTCTGTATTATTGTAAGTCTTGAAACTGCTGAATATTCTGCTTTATTCAGCACTAAATAAACTTGCTGACATTAACTGACAGCTGTCAATCAGTCGGCTGACTAATCTTTTGACTGCTCATGTGATCTGAAAGAAGAAAACGTTACAATGTATCTTCAGCATCTCGGAATACTGAAGCACATAATATTAGAATTCCGCAAGACATTTGAAAGTAAAGATAAAATACAAAAAGAACAAATAATGCAAGCCATATGACAGACAATAAATCAAACATAAATGTGATGGTGGTGTGGAGTGTATACATTCGCCAAAACTGGTTCATTTAAATAATAATAATAGCATTGTACAAGATTGGCTATTAATATTTTTTGTTAAACATAAAAATAGCCATAGCACTTTGTCAAAGAGTCACTTTGTATGACAGTAGACATTGTGTGCTTGACCTAGAAACTGTGAATTGGTAATTAACCCGCAAATGAAAACTGGTTGGAATGCATTAATTAGACTCTCCTCTGCCCGTCTCACGGTGAAGAAGAGCTTTGAAAGCTTTCCGTGTAATTGATATTGAGAGAGATCATAAAGTCAGTCTAAATCAAATGAAAACGGCTAATTGGCAGAGTTATTACATTCAGAGTCCATCATTACCAACTACATTCAATAAAAACTCTTTACACTTTCCCTTTCACACGGTAATTGGATTCTTGATGAAGAATGAAGTTTCTAGAAATGGTCTTTTTTTTTCAATCAAAGCTTTTTAATTGAAAGTAAATCTTTTTTCCCCATCAAAAAGTTCTTCTATACATCCCTGCGTGAAGAAATGGGACAGATGCGACATAAAGAGCCGACACGTGTCAAACAAGCTGCAGAATCACCATTGCTACACAATCAGAAAGTGTCCATCTATTGTGAATAATAATTTGATATGAAAGACGGACAGAGCCTGTCAAACATTTAAACAGCAATGGAGCTCAAATGGAAAAGCTTCTGCTTCTCAGACGTTTCTCCTGAAAAAACAATCATCATCATCATCATCATTTGTCGTCTAATTCTCCCAGGATTTGGCTGACCTACGTTAGGGTAAGATGAGGGAAGATGCCCCGCTTAACAACAATGTGCATTTACTTTTGTTACCTATATAGATATAGGGTGAATACTGGTAAAGTGGGACACTTTCTGATAATTTACCTTCTGCATAATGTTTTATTATGATCCAAATGTCTTAGCCCTTCATATACTATTCTATAGCTTAAGAGCTCTACTCTACTATACAGAATAAAAAGAAAGAAACATTAAACACAGGATGGATGACTCTTCCTCAAACACACATGGACCCCAAACCACATTTTTCCAGGCGCTACTGTCAAACTGGGACACCTTTATTGGCAAACTGGGACACTTCAAACACATTAAAATTGTTATTCAAATGTAGGCCCAATGAATTAAATACACAACAACAAAAATAATAAAAATCACTTTTTTTAAGGAGGGGTACAGGTCCAGCAGATTCTTTCCACCCCTCCCTCCCTCGCCTGTCCACAATATTTTGTATTGGGTTTAGTTTATTTCATATAAATTTAAAAAATAGAAATATTCATAAACATTTCTTCTTATAGGCTAATTTTATTCCACACAGGCTAAGTTTTATTTCTTTTTGTTGAAAAGTTTTTTGCAAATATTGCAAGCCATCCAAGCTTGTATCATCCATCTTTTTTTTGGAATTGGCATTGTTTTTTAAAATCAGTTTACAATCTTTGTTGAAATATCTAGCTAGCTAACTAAATTTATGAGGGGCGTACAAAAAGGGAACTCAATTCCCCCATTAGAATGACTTAAATGGCTGTCCCAGTTTGCCAGTAATACCCTGTCCCAGTTTAACAATACGCTATTGGCAAACTGGGACAGTGTCAAAATCACATAAAAAAAAAAAAAATTTTTTTTTTAAATTCATATGAATGTGATTTTTAAAAATTCTGATTCACCATTACATCCTATAACAAAATATATAACAATTACAAATGATCCATGAGTGTTTTAATTTTTATAATCTTAACATTATTCACCTCAGAATGCTGTCATTTTACTTTACCATCATGGTTCACTGTAAGGTTGTTGAATATGGTGTGCCACACCCCCGGAAGTGATGTCATAGCCACAGAATCTATATTTTTTTTTATCACATACTTGCTTATGATGAGCTCAGTTTTGGAATAATTTACATGTAAAGATAGAAATTAAAAAGCTTAACTGTCCCACTTTACCCATTGTCCCACTTTGCCAGTATTCACCCTAACTTTAGCATGCATCGCATCAGCCAATCAACTATTCTATTCGAAAATGAATTTTGACAATTTTGTTGAATAATTGAATAACCCATGACAGAGAAAGCAGAATCCCAGTAAAAGTTATTTATCTGAAAGGTCAAATTATTCTGTGACTTATATAGGCATATGAATATTTACATATTTAATCGCCCATATTTTAATTGAAGTTATGTCATAATAGCAACACTATATGCTAATTTAAAGATTTCACTCAACTAACCTGTAGGTTTTAATGAAAGCGAAGATAACCCCATTAATTACAATAATTATTACATTAAAAATAATAACAACTTGGAGCCTTCTGTGCTAATTCTGGGTGGCTCATCTTACCCTAAGGGTCTAATTTTATCTTTTTACTTCAAAATAAAAAACTATAACTTTTACGTCACAAATCTAAAAAGCATTAATGTTTCCACAAATCCCTCATTAACAAACAGACACAAACAAACTTTGATATCCAGCATAATACAATGTCAGAGATCACTATTTTCCAGAGACACAAAATTAGATCAATTAACCTCAAAACTGTTTCGGCTGACTTAATCCCACAAATGTTGATGACATCATTCAGATGAAATGACTAAATTAAAAATACCATAGCCATTTCATCTTACCCCACCTTTACTCAACTCTATATACCCAGCTAACAGAGCGTTTTGCTAATGTTCATATTAAGGTAAGGAAATGTTATTCCTGAATGTTCCCTGAACGTTCAAAACGGTCAGCTCTTGAAATGTTTTAAAAACTTTTTCTTGTTAATGTGAACATTAAGGGAACATTACATTGTATCATTCTGCAAACATGGGAATGTTACTTTTGAAAGTTCTCTGAAGTTGAACATTCTAAAAATGTTAGACGAACATCCAACTAAAATGTTTCAGAAAAAAAGCATTTCATGAACAATATATAAACAATGTTTTTGAGCTGAGAACATTACTAAAGACCAGAGAACGTTGAACGTTCTGTTAACAATACTGCAAGAATGTTGGTTCATATCTTTGAGAGAACCTCGCCAGAACATTAGGGAAGTTTTCAGAACGTTCCCTGGTCCATTTGTCTTTTTTATTTGTCCCAAGTAATTTTTGACATAATACTGATGACATCATCTTGCACTGGTGGGTGTGTCTAAATTAAATGCCAATCAAATGCTGCCTATAAAGACAACATCACTCCACTTTAAAATGCATCTAATTCATGGTTAATGCATTTATGAAACTTAACACACTCTGTACTCTCTGTTTCAGATATCTGGTGATGTTTGTGTGCTTGATCTGAGGAAAATCATAACGCATCTACGGCTTATAGCTGTTCTTCGACAAGGTCAGGTGTCACAGCGCACACAACAACCCAATCCTGAAGACGCATGATAGAGACAAACGTTAGGCTCACTGAAAATATCTTCCTCATTATCTGAGTCTGAGATAATTCAATAATATTCAGGGTATAATCGCAGAAATGCAGCTGTTGTGAAATACATTTATTAATAATAATAATAATATGTTTATTTTATATAGCGCCTTTTAGGAAACTCAAGGTCGCTTTACAATAAAGTACAAATAAACATGACATAGAAACATGACATGAAACAATACAAATAAATTGAGATGGATAACATAATAGATAGTGGTACATAAACATAGAAATCAGATCATAAATTTGTGTTTAATCGTCACTCAAAGCTATTAGTTTTTGTCTATTTTAGGGGAAAAGCGTGAATATTCTTCATAATGAAGTCAAATGGGTTATGAATGACATGAGTGAGTAAATGCTGATCGAATTTCATTTGCATCTTTACCTGCGTGGCACAGGGATCTCCAACGACGAATACACCTTCTATACACCTAATGGTTTATGAGAGGAAAATGGGTTGCTCTTTCATAGCTCAGGAGATTTAATAAACACGAATACAGTAGAGAGATATGATGAATGTGCATAGCTGCTCAGATCACTTGATGAGAAATGTTTTAGTTCATTGAAATTTCTAACTTGATCACTTTTGATCTTTTTCTCAAGAGAAACATCAAGCGGGAGACAGCGAAGTCTCAGTTTCTTCAGATCTTTCTTCAGATCTTCTACATGATTGCTGTGATTATTTATCACATACAATTCAACATTAGAATAATACATAATGTGTTTCAACTTTAAAAAAGTATGTGTTCATGCTTGACTTATAGCCTATTGAGATTAGTTTAGTTTAGTTAACTTAGATATTTTGTTTATCACAACAAAAATTAAGTTATTGTAACTAATTGCAGCAAAAAAAATTCCAGTTGCGATATTTCTTTTCTGTGGGAGTGGATGAAGAGATTATTATTTATTTTCAAAAAAATCATTATCTATTCTGTATTGACTACATAGGCTATATACACTATTTGGGGTCAGTAAGATAAATGTATTAATATATATATATATACTTATAGCTTTGACCCATTTAACCCATAGCTTTGAGTGACGATTAGACACAAAATTATGATCTGATTTCTATGTTTATGTACCACTATATCTATTATGTTATCCATCTCAATTTATTTGTATTGTTTCTATGTCATGTTTATTTGTACTTTATTGTAAAGCGACCTTGAGTTTCCTAAAAGGCGCTATATAAAATAAACATATTATTATTAAACATATTATTATTGATCAATTTAATGCATCCTTACTTGCTGAATAAAACCATAAATGTATTAATATATATATATATATATATATATATTAATACATTTATGGTTTTGTTCAGCAAGCAAGGATGCATTAAATTGATCAAAATTGACAGTGGAGTTACAATGTTACATTTGATTCTGTTAAAATAATGCTGTTCTTTTGTACAATCCATCAACGAATCCTGAAGACTGGAGTAATGGTTGCTGAAAATTCTGCATCATTCAAATAGAAAAACAGTTGTTTACTATTTAAATGTATTTTTTTATCAAATAAATGCAGCCTCAGTGAGCATAAGACACCTTTTACAAAAACATTAAAAAAATTCTTACCAACCCCATGCAAACTTTATTGACTAGGATACATAGGCCTATATGGTTTTGCAATATGAGCTCTATGCATTACGTCTGAATCATAATACACTGTGAATCATAATCATACACTGTTCGTTCGTTGGCCAGACTGAGCCTGTTTTCTCCATTCTATCACTGATGGAGTTTTGGGTTCTCGCCACTGTCGCCTTTGGCTTTTGGCTTTTGGCTTGCTTATTTTGGGGACATTTAATATTTAACAATATTATTGATCTGCCTGCATTTGAGAACTGACCTGAGCTGGACGATTTTCTCCAGAGTGCTATAGCCTATATATAAATTAACTAAAAGTATAACTTTTTTTACAACAAAAATGAACCATCACTGAAATTACTTAAACTGGATTATGATGCTATTTTTTGTTGCATTGTTTTCCTGTTATCGCTGTAAAGCTGCTTTGAAACAATCTTTATTGTAAAGAGCGCTAGAGGAAACTTGACTTGACATTTGGTTGGTTTTCTTCGCTGTGAAGGACACACGCAATGTTCCCTTATAATGTGCCTATAAATGTATCATGCCGTCTTCCGTGTGCAACAGCCTTCACGTGCCTCTGAAAATGCGCATAGATGGATTTTTACTTTCATTTAGTCAATAAACCTAAACCACATTTTCCCAAACGACACAGATATGAAACAAGAAGAGATGTCTCCACTGCACAATAAGCACACAATCCTCGGGGAACAGCCCAGCTGTGATGCTGTAACAGAATCACTTTAATAAAGGGTCCGCGCTCGGGCCCCTCCGCAGGATTATGTCAACCTGAGGGCCAAAGCTCCCGCGCGAGCGCCAAGGAAGAGTGACAGCATGCAAACGGCCGCAGATAATCACTGCAGGAGGGGAGACCACGACGAAACAGCCCCCGAAACACGCCGAGCACTTGCATCTGATGCGACATGACTTCTGCTATTCTTAATCGCGCGCTCCTGTGGCGCTTCTCTGAGCCGCGTGCGTGCACGAGAGGGCACGAGGACTGCTGGCGGGCGGTGGCGTGATGAAGGCTTGTCTGACATCGATGTCTTCCTCTCTGGAGAGCTCTGGGCTGTGTGAAAGCATATCTGAGCATCTTCTTCTTCACTCACAGTCACAGCTGCTCGGAGTGAAGAACCGGCCGCAAACAACGCCTTCACACGGCCAGCAGCTTCAGTTCCCGCGCTCGCCAACACGTGCTAACACTGTATCTCGAGAGTGCATGGTATATAGTTTAGTGTGTGTGTGTGTGTGTTTGGTAAATCCTACATTAGGGGGACAAAATGTCCCCACAAAAATGACAATATCTGAAAACATTGTCCTCGTGGGGACATTTTTGGTGATGTTTTTTGAAAATGTAAAAAATGCAGAAAGTTTTGTGTGATGGGTAGGTTTAGGGGTCGGGTTAGTGTAAGGGGAGAGAATATACAGTTTGCACAGCATAAAAGTCATTATTTCTATGGAAAGACCCCATAAAACGTGCGTAGCCAAATTTGTAACCAGATGTGACCAAAACCTGACAAAATCACCAAAAACCTCCCTTTAGGGACGTCTTCATTTGTAAATCTGGTATAAAAATAATGTAATTAAAGTTTTTTTGATGTAAAAATGTAATGTAATGCAATGCAATGTAAAAATGCTGAAAGTTGTGTGATGGGTTGGATTAGGGGTATAGGGTTCAGTATTGTAGAGTAGTTCAGAACAGTTTGTTCAGTATAAAAATCATTATGTCTATGGAATGTCCCCATTAAGATAGCTAAGTAAACGTGTGTGTGTGTGTGTGTGTGTGTGTGTGTGTCTATGGGGGGGGTGACAGACAGTATCCTGAAATGTGACAAAACCTCAGGCCTCACGCTGCTAATGTGAGAGAAGCGTTATGAAAGGACACTGAGCTTAGACTATTCAAATCAGTTCCGTTCATTGCAATCAAGCTGAAATAAAATAGTATGCAAGTGTTATATGAAAAACCATAAACTTAAATAAAAAAAAAAAAAAAAAAAAAATTAGCACATGCTTGGCAACTAACAAAAAAACAAAAAAAAAGTAGAAAATGAATAAAACTTAAATTAAACAAGATAAAAAATACTTTAAAAACAAAACTGATAAAAATGATTAAAAAAATACAAGCTAATATAAAATATGAATAAATATAGGTTTATAATAATGTATAAATAAAATGAGGGAATTATTGTCACTATGCACAAAATCTTAAAGGTAGTAAAACGGGCTTAATTTTATTTAAGATAAATATGCATTCTTATTGTTTGCAATATAATATAATATAATATAATATAGTAAAGTATACAGTGCCCCCCCAAAATATTCCACAGTGCGATGCAAAGACATTGGAGAATATGGATGTACAGGCGTCACACACTGTTGTCTGGTTGCAGGACAGAAGCAGACGGTGTGTTTCAGCAGGACACATGGACACATCACTCTGGGAATCTGGACTTTGCATTACAGTTGCTGCTTTTAAAGGTCAAATCTTTGTGACTTTATGTTTCAACACCTGAGTGACTGACTCTGAGGTATTTCTATTAAACTCAGACACTTGAAACTTGAATATTTATTTACACAACGGCAGTGACACAAACCTAACATCACAGAACTGATGGTGCTTATGTCTGTCATGTTGATGTGGAGGATATGATGTCATTGAGGAACTGGCTTCTGTTAGTTATGGACATTTGAATTATTTTATTCACATTTTTGTTGTATGTTATATTATATATTCATACGCATATTTTATGAGTTGTAAATTAAAAATTATAAAGCAATTATATAAAAGACTAACAGGATGAAAAGTGATATTGAGGACACGGGGAAAGCTAGAAATTGATTACTAATTGAATCAGTATTCGTGTTTGTTTGAAAAAGTGAACAGAAATAAAATATGAAGAATATGAATATGAAGTGAAAAAATATTAATATTTATTTCAAAATTGTCTGCAACACCCAGAGATATGACAAAAATGAATAATAATTAATATAATTTAGTATGTTTAATATTCAATTCGGTATAATAAGGCATATGATGGGGCCATGAAAATGTACTGCAAATGAGTTTTTATTAATGTTAAAGTCAGCAAATGACCGCGTCACTGTGACGTCCATTGTGGGCTCCTGTTAATGGAGTAAACAGAGTAAAACACCTTGTGTGTGTGTGTGTGTGTGTGTGTGTGTGTGCGTGCGTGCGTGTGTGTGTGTGAGTGAGAGAGTGCGCGTTTGTGAGAGAGAGACAGAGTGTATGAGTGTGTGTGAGAGAGTGTGCGTGTGTAAGAGAGAGAGAGAGAGAGAGAGTGTGTGTGTGTGTGTTTGTGTGTGTGTGTGTGTGAGAGTGAGAGAGAGAGTGCGCGTTTGTGAGAGAGAGACAGAGTGTATGAGTGTGTGTGAGAGAGAGTGTGCGTGTGTGTGTGTGTGTGTGAGAGAGAGAGAGAGAGAGAGAGAGAGAGAGAGAGAGAGAGAGAGAGAGAGTGTGTGTGTGTGTGTGTGTGTGTGTGTGTGTGTGTGTGTGTAAGAGGTGGGTTAACCCGCGGCTCTGTGAACAGTAATGAACTCCTCCACATGTGGGAATTCTGACACTAGTTCTCGCTCACCATTTTTCAGGACCATTTGTTTAATTAAAAGAGCACTTTTTCAAGAAATTAATTGTTGGCTGCTGCCCCTGGCTCCACTCTCACACGGGCTGTGCTGACATTCAGCTGACGGCTGTGTGTGAGTGTGTTTGTGTGTGTGTGTGTGTGTGTGTGTGTGTGTGTGTGTGTGTGTGTGTGTGTGTGTGTGTGTGTGTGTGTGTGTGTGTGTGTGTGCGTGCGTGTGTGTGTGTGTGTGTGTGTGTGCGCGCGTGTTTGTGTTTGTTTGTTTGTTGTTGTTTTTTATATGTACCATAGTAAAGCTGTTATTCTTTGAAATTCCTAAAAGTACTATGTAATCATTCAGATTAGCAATGCATTTGTTTTTAATGACAAGGTCGATTAAACCATGTTGAAAATATTTTATATATTTAAAATATTTTAAATATGAGGGAAGCACAAAACACTAAACTTGGTTACGGTATTTATCTGACAAAATTATAAAAAAAAAATATATAAAAAAAGGGCAAACTACAGCTACATGTTTTATTTTAATATGAAAAAAAAAATTGCATAGAAGAACAAGAAGCTCACAGCATGCATTGACTACAACATACTCAGTTATTAATATTTTGCTGGTTCCCTTGTGTTTGCATGTGTTCATCATTTCTTTGTATGGCAGGATTTCGGGTGCATCCCTTCACTTACGTTTGCCATGGTATTACCATGTTTTTGTGGACATGGTACCATGATACTATTCTTGGAAGTGCTTTAGAGCACCATGTAAATGCTAAGGCTATAATAATTCAGATAAAAATACTGTACAATGATTTTTTTTTTTTAAATCAGCATATATTAAATGTATGTATGATGTAATAAATAATGAGAATGATGAGATTTGCGCTACTTAACATTACTGTAATGAGAATTATTTTAAAGCAAAATATAAATAATCTTATTGATTATATCGATTTTGGGATGAAATATGACCTTGACAGGATCCATGCTGTTCATTTCTTCTCGAGTTATTTCCTGGTCCTCCCAGAGCTGCGGTGTCACTGACGGTGAAGGACAGAAAACACAGTTTTTCATTTTAATTGCTTTCGCAGAGTTTCACAATAGAGTAATTTCAGAATGAACAAACCATCCTCCACTGACCTGTCCTACTTATCCTGTGTTAGAGAAAGTTGAATTCAAATTACCAGTGTAAATTAATTTTTTGATATGTTAAACAATTCCCTGCATACTAATATGGCACCATTTTTATACAATAAAGAATGTTCATGATACAGTAATTAAATGGAGTTTCCACCTTTTTAATATACAGGAACATGTTGTAGATGTAATCATGGTTTCTGTTAGATAGAGAATCGACAGAACTAATCTATCTGTAAAATACACATTTGTGATAGTATTCTTAATGTAATTGGGCTCACATTTTACATACTTTTTGTTATATTCACCATGTAGCCTTTATAGCCTATATATATATATATATATATATATATATATAAAAGCTACACTTACAATTTCTTAACAATTGGTGATGGCGAATATAACAAAAATTATGTAAAATATGAGCCCAATTACATTAAGAATACTATTGAAACACAGGGGAAAAAACTAGAAATTGATTACTAATTAAATCAGTATTCCTGTTTGTTTGAAAAGGTGAACAGAAATAAAATATGAAGAATATGAAGTGAAAAAATATTAATATGAATATGTCTTACTAAATTGTACGTTTTTTCATTGTAGGAGTATATATATATATATATATATAGTAATATTTTTTCACTTCATATTCTTCATATTTTATTTCTGTTCACTTTTTCAAACAAACACGAATACTGATTTAATTAGTAATCAATTTCTATTTTTTTTTCCGTGTCCTCAATATCACTTTTCATGCTGTTAGTCTGTTATATAATTGCTTTATAATTTTTAATTTACAACTTATAAAATATGCATACAAAAATATAACATAGGCCTACAACAAAAATGTGGATAAAATAATTAAAATGGCCATAACTAACAGAAGCCAGTGTGTGTGTATATATATAGGCCTATTCACAAAACTGTCAGCTGTCATTTTTGATGGAGGTGAAAATCGTTCGGAAATTGCCAGTAATCAACTCGACAGTATAAACTACTTGCTATAAAAGTATATGGCATATTATCTGATGGTGTCGACAGATATGAAGTGATGATAGGCAAGGAAAGCAGGAGATGCACACAAACACCTCTCAACATATTAAACCGATTCACCTACAATAATTCCTTGATACCGAAACGTTTATTTTGCACTTCTGTCTGTTTTTTGTTCTCTTTTCCATCCCTCACATTCAGTTTCACTCATGAATACATGAATCGCATGTTTAATCGCACGTGACACACGTGTAGTTGATCAGAACTGAGGGATTCATCTGATGTGACACTGTCATCTAGAGGCCGCGCACAGAACTACAACAGTCAGAACAACAAACATTTAAAGGGATAGTTCAACTAAAATTATAATAATTCTGTCATTATTCACTCCCATCTGTATTATATTTGTGTCTATTCAATGACAGTGAGTGTGAAAGTGTCAGTGAGGTCCACTGTTGTTTCGACACCAACACTCCACCAAAACATCTTATTGAAAAATGAAATGAAAAAAGGTTTTATTTTAATGACAGGACAGCAACATTTTTGTGCAAACTGTCCTTCTTAGATGTGCATTTAATTGTCTTTTCTCTATCGGTGTTATTCTGAAAAGTGTGCCCTGCAGTTTTGACTGTAAGTCTTCATTTACAGCAGAATATTTTGACATGATCATTAACAGGTTCTGAAGGTGCCGTGAATGAGTGTTAAGACCTCTGTTTCACACACCACTCAACTCTTACATTACATACTTTCTCATCGTTGCAAGTGAAAGTGTGAAAACAAGTCAGCATGAAATCAAAATGGACCATTCTTATTTTTAATGGAATATTGCAGTATTTATTGATGCAAATCATTATTGTTTTAAAGGGATAGTTCACTTTGAAATTAAATGTTGGTATGTTTTAGCTTACCTCAAGGGCATCCAAGATGTAGGTGTCTTTGTTTCCGCAGTAGTTTCTGCGGAGTTAGAATTTTTAGGTCAAACCGTTCTTGTCTGTCAGTCATATAATGCAGGTCTATGGTCACTATCTCAAAGAACATGCACAGAGAAGTCCAAATTAAACAATTCCCCATCGTAAGTACACATTGATGGCCTAAGACACGAAACGAGCGGTTTGTGTGAGAAAACGAACAGTATTTATATTGTTTTTACCTCTTGTACACAACCACGTCCAAGTGATCTGGACACTTCCTGGTGTGTGACGTGTGCGCGCGTTCTGGCTTTAGTCTGTGCAAGCAGATCACTTGGATTTCACTTAATTTCAAAGTGAACTATCCCTTTAAATTCATGTGTCTCGTAATCTTGAATCAAAATAACTTTCCCTTCCTCTTGCAGCATCTCTTCTCTTCTCTGATGATGAGGGCGGGGCAACCTGTCACTCACATGAGATCAGCCAATAGCAAACCACAACCATCAAATCAATTCCTCACAGACAGAATCAAGCCCTGCCAAAATTTGTTCTTGTTCCAGAAGCGTTTCACTCGGATATACGTCACAATAGAGAAGAAAAGACTAGTGTTTCATGCAGACTTTAAGGTATGTCATTCTCATTATGAAACAGTTATTTTAGTATCTAGTAGTGTTATAATATACTATTATAGTTTCTATTCATAATTAGGGCCCAAGCCCTGAAAGGGCGAAGGCCCTATTGTTTCCGGAAGGATTATTTTTTTTCTTCATTATTATTTTTTTTCTGCCTTTTTGCCACTTTTGGGGCCCTTAACATGCTCAAAAACTCTTGAAATTTTGCACACACGTCAGAACCTGCGGCCTTCAGGGCCGGGCTGAAGCTGGTACCCGGGCGTGGCAGGGGGGCTCGACAGCGCCCCCTGGAACGGGATCCGAACACTTGTCCATAAATCAAACACACTTGCATGTAATAATATGAAACTCAGTACACATACAGATCTCATCGGGCCGAACAACTTTCGTGCTCTAAGTTTTACACCAGCCCAACAGGAAGTCGGTTATTATACGTTGTTTGGAAAACGCATACAATGGAATGTGAAATACTCCTCCTAGGGAATTCATCCGATCGCCACCAAACTCGGTGTGTATGAAGTCAAGACATTGAGGATGAATTCTTGCGAACGGATTTTTTATATCTCGAACGGTTTGGCCGTGGCGAGGAAACGAATTTGTGGCGAATAATGGGACACAGGAAGTGTATTATAACTTCAGCATACATTAACTGATCTTGATGAAACTTCAGCAGTGTGTTCGTTGTAAGAGGCCGATCAGATGGATGTGACTATTGTGAGTCAAAGTTATAGCGCCACCAACTGGCAGCAGGAAGTGTGTCACTTTCTAAATGCTTTTGAAAAAAGTGGGGGGGTTAATTTTATGTACAGTCACAAAAATCAGTACGCATATTGGTCTCATCGAGTCGGACAATTCTCTAATTTACAGTCATTAGCTCCGACGAACAGGAAGTCAGATATTTTGGTTTGAAGTGTTTTTTTTGGAGAATTTTCTCTCTCTTTCTCTGTCTCTGTGTGTGTGGGGGATTTGTCTGTTAGGAGAGACTGCTTTTATAATTGTCCGCGTTGACGCGCAATTACACTTGCAGAGGGAGCATGTGAAACCCGAGGGAGGGTTCTAGCAGACCAATCACAGCGCTTGTGTCCGCATAGAGTTGACACGTTGTTACATTTTTGGAGAGGTGCACGTCAGGGTACGCCGAAGGGTACGCGCGCTACACACAGCCTACGACGTAGCTACGGCGTGAGTTCGACGCAGAAGTATAAATAGGCCTTGTGTGTAGCGCGCGTACCCTGACGTGCACCTCTCCAAAAATGTAACAGCGCGTCAATTCTACGCGGAGGCAAGCGCTGTGATTGGTCTGCCAGAACCCCTCCCTCGGGTTTCTCCCTCTGCATGTGTCAATGCGCATCAACGCGGACAACGACGCAGAAGTATAAATGAAAACCAAGGTTCGGGAGGAACACGTTCTAATGATCACGCAATCAAGTCATTCCAACCAGCTGTCATCAATCAGTAATCAACAGGTCCACTCAATCAGCATGAGTTAAACCTATAAATATACGCAGTCGACTCAACATTCCTCAACAGTTTTCAGCATCCCTCCACCACCCCATCTCCTCACACTTGCATGGTTATCTTCCTAACCAGAGATGGGGGGAGTACTCTGGGTTCGGGCCCAATTTCCGAGCTCGGAGCCCTCCCCCTGGACAGCACGCCAAATACACATAACCATTTACTCTCTGATCATTCGTAAGTGTGAACTCGTGAAGTAGTCTAGAGGCTCTGACGCAGAAGTATAAATCAGCCTTTTTAGTGCTCTTGTCAGTAACAGTCGGTTTCACAGCTGACACCTGCACTGCCTCTACACTAGTGTGTGTGTGATGTGAGAACGTCTGCTTCTACACTAGTGTGTGTGTGTGATGTGAGAACGTCTGCTTCTACAGTAGTGTGTGTGTGTGATGTGAGAACGTCTGCTTCTACACTACAGTGTGTGTGTGTGATGTGAGAACGTCTGCTTCTACACTAGTGTGTGTATGATGTGAGAATGTCTGCTTCTACAGTGTGTGTGTGTGTGTGTGTGATGTGAGAACGTCTGCTTCTACACTACAGTGTGTGTGATGTGAGAACTTCTGCTTCTACTCTACAGTGTGTGTGTGTGTGATGTGAGAACGTCTGCTTCTACACTACAGTGTGTGTGATGTGAGAACGTCTGCTTCTACACTACAGTGTGTGTGTGATGTGAGAACGTCTGCTTCTACTCTACAGTGTGTGTGTGATGTGAGAACGTCTGCTTCTACACTACAGTGTGTGTGTGATGTGAGAACGTTTGCTTCTACACTACAGTGTGTGTGTGATGTGAGAACTTCTGCTTCTACACTACAGTGTGTGTGTGATGTGAGAACGTTTGCTTCTACTCTACAGTGTGTGTGTGATGTGAGAACTTCTGCTTCTACTCTACAGTGTGTGTGTGATGAGAACGTCTGCTTCTACACTACAGTGTGTGTGTGATGTGAGAACGTCTGCTTCTACTCTACAGTGTGTGTGTGATGAGAACGTCTGCTTCTACACTACAGTGTGTGTGTGATGTGAGAACTTCTGCTTCTACACCAGTGTGTGTATGATGTGAGAACGTCTGCTTCTACTCTACAGTGTGTGTGATGTGAGAACTTCTGCTTCTACACTAGTGTGTGTATGATGTGAGAACGTCTGCTTCTACAGTAGTGTGTGTGTGTGTGATGTGAGAACGTCTGCTTCTACACTAGTGTGTGTATGATGTGAGAATGTCTGCTTCTACTCTACAGTGTGTGTGATGTGAGAACTTCTGCTTCTACACTAGTGTGTGTATGATGTGAGAACGTCTGCTTCTACACTAGTGTGTGTATGATGTGAGAACGTCTGCTTCTACACTAGTGTGTGTGTGATGTGAGAACGTCTGCTTCTACTCTACAGTGTGTGTGATGTGAGAACGTCTGCTTCTACACTACAGTGTGTGTGATGTGAGAACGTCTGCTTCTACACTACAGTGTGTGTGTGTGATGTGAGAACTTCTGCTTCTACACTACAGTGTGTGTGTGATGTGAGAACTTCTGCTTCTACACTACAGTGTGTGTGTGTGATGTGAGAACTTCTGCTTCTACACTACAGTGTGTGTGTGTGATGTGAGAACTTCTGCTTCTACACTACAGTGTGTGTGTGTGATATGAGAAAGTCTGCTTCTACTCTACAGTGTATGTGTGTGATGTGAGAACGTCTGCTTCTACTCTACAGTGTGTGTGTGATGTGAGAACGTCTGCTTCTACACTACAGTGTGTGTGATGTGAGAACGTCTGCTTCTACACTACAGTGTGTGTGATGTGAGAACGTCTGCTTCTACACTACAGTGTGTGTGTGTGTGTGATGTGAGAACTTCTGCTTCTACACTACAGTGTGTGTGTGTGTGTGTGTGATGTGAGAACGTCTGCTTCTACACTAGTGTGTGTGTGATGTGAGAACGTCTGCTTCTACTCTACAGTGTGTGTGTGATGTGAGAACGTCTGCTTCTACACTACAGTGTGTGTGATGTGAGAACGTCTGCTTCTACAATACAGTGTGTGTGTGTGATGTGAGAACTTCTGCTTCTACACTACAGTGTGTGTGATGTGAGAACGTCTGCTTCTACACTACAGTGTGTGTGTGTGATGTGAGAACTTCTGCTTCTACACTACAGTGTGTGTGTGTGTGATATGAGAAAGTCTGCTTCTACTCTACAGTGTGTGTGTGTGATGTGAGAACGTCTGCTTCTACTCTACAGTGTGTGTGTGATGTGAGAACGTCTGCTTCTACACTACAGTGTGTGTGATGTGAGAACGTCTGCTTCTACTCTACAGTGTGTGTGTGATGTGAGAACGTCTGCTTCTACACTACAGTGTGTGATGTGAGAACGTCTGCTTCTACACTACAATGTGTGTGATGTGAGAACGTCTGCTTCTACACTACAGTGTGTGTGATGTGAGAACGTCTGCTTCTACACTACAGTGTGTGTGTGATGTGAGAACGTCTGCTTCTACTCTACAGTGTGTGTGATGTGAGAACGTCTGCTTCTACTCTACAGTGTGTGTGTGTGATGTGAGAACGTCTGCTTCTACACTACAGTGTGTGTGATGTGAGAATGTCTGCTTCTACACTAGTGTCTGTGTGATGTGAGAACGTCTGCTTCTACACTACAGTGTGTGTGATGTGAGAACGTCTGCTTCTACAATACACTGTGTGTGTGTGATGTGAGAACGTCTGCTTCTACACTACAGTGTGTGTGATGTGAGAACGTCTGCTTCTACACTACAGTGTGTGTGTGTGATGTGAGAACGTCTGCTTCTACACTACAGTGTGTGTGTGATGTGAGAACGTCTGCTTCTACACTACAGTGTGTGTGATGTGAGAACGTCTGCTTCTACACTAGTGTGTGTGTGTGATGTGAGAACCTCTGCTTCTACTCTACAGTGTGTGTGTGATGTGAGAACTTCTGCTTCTACACTACAGTGTGTGTGTGATGTGAGAACTTCTGCTTCTACACTACAGTGTGTGTGTGATGTGAGAACGTCTGCTTCTACACTAGTGTGTGTGATGTGAGAACCTCTGCTTCTACTCTACAGTGTGTGTGTGATGTGAGAACTTCTGCTTCTACACTACAGTGTGTGTGTGATGTGAGAACGTCTGCTTCTACACTACAGTGTGTGTGTGTGTGATGTGAGAACGTCTGCTTCTACACTAGTGTGTGTGTGTGTGATGTGAGAACCTCTGCTTCTACTCTACAGTGTGTGTGTGATGTGAGAACCTCTGCTTCTACACTACAGTGTGTGTGTGATGTGAGAACATCTGATCAACTTTTCCAGCAGAAGACAAGAATTGGAAACACGTCCATCATAGTGAGATAGAAGAGTGTGTGGTCGACTTTCCCAGAGGCGGATTGCTGCAGAATCGCATCTTTCTGAGCCTCAGTGGTGTTGATCTGAGTACACACACACACACACACACACACACACACACACACACACACACACACACACACACACACGCACAAGCATGCACGCACTCACACATACACACACACAAAATAGATAGTATATATACAAACACAACAATATATTCATATGTTCTGTATACACCTAGCAGAACAATACAGTTGTGAGTATAAAACAATTAATAATGTAATAATAATGCATCTAAAATATTGAAAACCTCTGTCTTTAAATCAGTTATAAACTGTTACTATTTGTACTTTTTCTGGTTATTGAGGAAATTCAACTATATGAAGTACAGTGAGGAAAATAAGTATTTGAACACCCTGCTATTTTGCAAGTTCTCCCACTTGGAAATCATGGAGGGGTCTGAAATTGTCATCGTAGGTGCATGTCCACTGTGAGAGACATAATCAAAAAAAATTATCCAGAAATCACAATATATGATTTTTTTGCTATTTATTTGTATGATAGAGCTGCAAATAAGTATTTGAACACCTGTCTATCAGCTAGAATTCTGACCCTCAAAGACCTGTTAGTCTGCCTTTAAAATGTCCACCTCCACTCCATTTATTATCCTAAATTAGATGCACCTGTTTGAGGTCGTTAGCTGCATAAAGACACCTGTCCACCCCATACAATCAGTAAGAATCCAACTACTAACATGGCCAAAACCAAAGAGCTGTCCAAAGACACTAGAGACAAAATTGTACACCTCCACAAGGCTGGAAAAGGCTACGGGGAAATTGCCAAGTAGCTTGGTGAAAAAAGGTACACTGTTGGAGCAATCATTAGAAAATGGAAGAAGCTAAACATGACTGTCAATCTCCCACGGATTGGGGCTACATGCAAGATCTCACCTCGTGGGGTATCAATGATCCTAAGAAAGGTGAGAAATCAGCCCAGAACTACACGGGAGGAGCTGGTCAATGACCCGAAAAGAGCTGGGACCACTGTTTCCAAGGTTACTGTTGGTAATACACTAAGACTTCATGGTTTGAAATCATGCATGGCACGGAAGTTTCCCCTGCTTAAACCAGCACATGTCAAGGCCCGTCTTAAGTTTGCCAATGACCATTTGGATGATCCAGAGGAGTCATGGGAGAAAGTCATGTGGTCAGATGAGACCAAAATAGAACTTTTTGGTCATAATTCCACTAACTGTGTTTGGAGGAAGAAGAATGATGAGTACCATCCCAAGAACACCATCCCTACTGTGAAGCATGGGGGTGGTAGCATCATGCTTTGGGGGTGTTTTTCTGCACATGGGACAGGGCGACTGCACTGTATTAAGGAGAGGATGACCGGGGCCATGTATTGCGAGATTTTGGGGAACAACCTCCTTCCCTCAGTTAGAGCATTGAAGATGGGTCGAGGCTGGGTCTTCCAACATGACAATGACCCGAAGCACACAGCCAGGATAACCAAGGAGTGGCTCTGTAAGAAGCATATCAAGGTTCTGGCGTGGCCTAGCCAGTCTCCAGACCTAAACCCAATAGAGAATCTTTGGAGGGAGCTCAAACTCCGTGTTTCTCAGTGACAGCCCAGAAACCTGACTGATCTAGAGAAGATCTGTGTGGAGGAGTGGGCCAGAATCCCTCCTGCAGTGTGTGCAAACCTGGTGAAAAACTACAGGAAACGTTTGACCTCTGTAATTGCAAACAAAGGCTACTGTACCAAATATTAACATTGATTTTCTCAGGTGTTCAAATACTTATTTGCAGCTGTATCATACAAATAAATAGTTAAAAAATCATACATTGTGATTTCTGGATTTTTTTTTTAGATTATGTCTCTCACAGTGGACATGCACCTACGATGACAATTTCAGACCCCTCCATGATTTCTAAGTGGGAGAACTTGCAAAATAGCAGGGTGTTCAAATACTTATTTTCCTCACTGTATATGAAGTATTACCCCATTAGTCAGAAATTAAATAATGACAAATATAAATTTTCTATGATTCAAATGTTTAGTTTAAGATTGGGTATTGCATGTTCTCTTCACTGTTACTACCTCTGATGTACAGTTAGTTAGTAAGCACCATCTTGCAGCTCACTTATAGAACAGATGTTAGATAATAGCGAATCAAGAGCTTTGGTGAAAGATGTTGATGATCAGCTCAGCTTTACAGTGAAGCATTGCATAATCAGTCTCAGATGCCATCTCATCTCCTGCGTCTGCCAAACGCCTGAACCTACAAACTCAGAAAACACCAGTAAACTCCCTCAATCCCAGATGCCATGCAGAACAAGGCCTTTGCCCTCCTGTTGAGCTGCTGACCCCTGACCTCTCACACTCCATGTTGAAGGAAAGATCATTGACTTAAGAAGTCCACTATCACCGTTTTGTTGAAAACGCTTCGTATTTTAGGCCTAAACTTTTCTCCATCGGTGTTGACATCGGAAGTCTGCTGGGCCTTGAAACGAACCACACAAGCTGGAGAAAAACGACTTTCACCTTGGTTTCACAGCACTGATCTGACCACATCGGATGGAGTGTAAAAGGAAAGTAAAAGGATTCACGCTCTGAGAAGCGCTTGTAGTCCTGTGTCAGATACTCTTCAAACTCAGCTCGGGATCTCATGCTTCTCGATGGCGGCTGGAAACTTTGAAACGCTGCGGATAAACCTCCGTTAAGTTTCCCACGAGTTGGCCTTCTGAAGAAATCAACAAATGAAATGAGCTCAGAGCAAAGAAGTGTCTGAAAAAGTGCAGATTTTTTAAGTTATTACAAATATTTTACCAGGTCCATCATCAAGGGTCCTCTCAGGCTCAGGTCAGATGCATCAAGAGAAGAAGAGGAAGAAGAAAATGATTCCTGATATTGTTTGAACCTGTTTGAGATCAGATTTGTACTGTATGTAACAACTGTAAAACATTACAAACCATCAAGCGCACTCGTAGGAAAGAAAAGTCACATATCAAATCTCTTTAATATCTCTAATATATCCTATAGCAAAGAGTTTAAATGTCAAATCATTGTTTTGAATCAGCTTTACAGGAAATCATTATGTTGATGTTTCTAGTATCTAAATATCTTAATAGTGACATTTAGCAGATTAGACCTGGGTGAAAATATAGTTTATTTTTGTGACGATTCAAGCAATCAAGTTGTTGAGATTTGCTATATAGTATATATTGCCCTATGTGAGTGCACTGTATGTATGCAGATAAAGTTGGACATATTTATATATCTACATTTATATAAAGAGCAGGGCAATAATATAGTTACATTGTGCGAAAATAATAAACCAGGCATTTGCTATATAATATATATATTGAATTAGCACATTAATCTTGCTTTTCAGATGTTTCTCCTGAGGAAAACCCAGTGTGTCTCCTCTAGAGTTTCAAAAGAAATCTTAACAATGTCTCAGAAAAGTTCTTGCAATTCTGACTTTTTTTTTTTTTTTTTATAACTCGCAATTAATTTTTTACTCAGAATGTGACATATAAACTTGGCAATTGAAAAGGTAAATGTGCCTTTTTATCTCACAATTCTGCCTTTTTCCCCTCGCAATAAAAAGTGAGATTAAATCTCACAGGTGGAAACAAACTTCCATACTCAATTTGGAGAAACGTCTGAGACAAAGTTGATAGTTAAATAAAACAAAACTGAGAACTCTATGAAATAGCAACCTCTGAGCAATAACATTTTCCTGTAAGTACCACGCGGCCTCCAGGGATTTGGCAACCAGATGTTGAATGGTGTAGATGATGTCCGGAGGAACCGAGTCCATCTGGGTCACACTGGTGATGATGTCAGCGCTGCACTGCAGGGGGAGACACACACCAAAACATGCTCTTAGTTCTCTAATGTTTAAAGACCAGAATCATTTATTCACCCTCATGTCATTTCAAGCAGGGTTATTATAGTTTACTAAAACCAAAAACCATAAAAAATGCTGTTACTTGAAATAAAATGAACGTTAACTGAAATAAAATATAGCTACAAGCAGCAATAAAGGGGCCCAGCACAAAAAAGGCATGATTAGTTATGAAAGCATGGCTGGGAGCTTCAGAGCAACTGCAATAATTAGTAATAAAATACCTTTTTAGATTATTTTAGGCTGAAAAATCACAAATACAAACAGGGGGAGACCGGGTATGGTTGTAACACTTTTTGCTTCAGTAACTATAACTCACTGAATTTTGTAGCTAGAGTTCTCAAAATTTTATACAAAGTACCCACATGTGTTCACTACAAATGGCACCAATTCAATCCTCTACAAGAATATCACAGACCTCGTGAGTTGGTGTCCAATACATGGTGTACCTTCGTTACAACCTACCCCAATACCAGGGTAGGTTGTAACACATGCTGGGGTAAGTTGTAACAATTACACAAAAGAAGCAAAAATGGATGCCACACTATAAGATATGCTTCAAAAACAGGTTTATTGACATAAAAGAACAATGTCTCACTCCCTGTCTGATTAACTTGTGTGTGTGTGTGTGTGTGTATATGTAAATGTGTCTACTTGAACGAACTTATTTAACAGTATACTTGATAAACATACTATAATTTCTAACAAAAAACAATATCTCTCTGTGTGTGTGTGAGAGTGTGTGTGTGCGTGTGTGTGCGTGTGTGTGTGTGTGTGTGTGTGTGTGTGTGTGTGTGTGTGTGTGTGTGTGTGTGTGTGTATGTGTGTGTGTCTTCTTAATCAGAGTCACAGTGCTGACAAATGAATGCCGGTAACCCTGGAGTGCAGGCTTTGTGGGCCCAGAGACTGCAATAGGCATTCTGTAAAAATATTAAAATCAATCAGTTGTATGATACGGGATGGTTAACACTTTTTCAATAAGTGTTACAACCCACCCCACCCCTGTCAGTCACTGTTTAGCTAGCTGTATTAGCATACTGGTTTGAAATTAGCAGGGGAAAACTGCATCACATGTTGCCTAAGAAACTACATTTTAATCTAATATAAGTCTAACTATTTTATCTGCAATAGTTTAAATACTAGACAAAAAATAGTCTTGGTCAAAAAAATTACTTTCTTACCTCAAAATCTGTTTTTTTTCTCTATAAATTCAGAATGTGTCGGTTTCCAGACTTGACAACCACCATGCGGTATCAGAGAGGCAGTAGGTAAATATTGAAATTATCACATGACTCCTATCTTATCCCCAAGTGGTGGAAATGGTGGTGTTACAACTCTCCCCGTGTTACAACCATACCCGGTCTCCCCCACTTGTAATGTGATTAAATAGCTTATCATTTTTTACCAATAGGTGGCGCTGTTGCCAAATTTACGTTGTGCGGTGACAATGACACACCCGAAGTTTGGTGTCCATCAGAAAGCTTTTAATAACTTTTCCAGGGGGGCAGGTTTTCATATTATTTTGAAGCTTCCCCGGGCGCCGCCATTGATTAGCGGACCATCACCTGCTGTTAGCATCCCATTGACTCCCATTCATTTTGGCGTCACTTTGACAGCGAATAACTTTACATCTGAGGCGTTTAAAGACTCCATTTGTCCATTATTTATTTCTAAAGAAACACGAAAATGTATAAAAGGCTCCATTACCTTGTATCTTACGTTATGGCCTCGTAGAAGCAGTTCTTGTAAAAATAGGCTAACGATTGTGTCATAACCACGCGACTCTCTGTCGCACAGTAGAGAGATTACCGTATGGACAGGAGGAGAAGCTCGCGGGCAATCGGGGGAACGTGGAGGCAAAATGACCAAATAATTCATCAGAATACTTAGCAAAAGTTTCTCCTGCTCCAGCTCATGGACACCTCCTACTCACACTCTCCGTCTCTGCAAGTTTCGGAAGGGAATGATTCAGATTTCTCTTGGCACAGCTACTAGAAGACAGACGGGTCGCTCACGTCACATCTACGTCGTCAAGCTCAGTTTGAGTCTGCGCAGTACGCTCGACCATCAGGAAGTGAGTGCTTCTAATTGACTTCACTTGTCTCCGTTGAATCCAATGGGGTCGCTGTGTCCAGTTTATATACTGTCTATGAACTTTTCCCGGCATGTTCTAAAGATTATCTGAGCCGATTTTGGTGAAAATCGGATAAATGGTCTTGGAGGAGTTCAAAAAAGTCAAAATGGCGAATAGCAACCAAAAATGTCATAATTGATATCAATGTTCTTGGTATGACTCAAGGAATATATCAAGACCAGTTTCATTAAAATCAGAAAAAATTATCAAAAATAATTAGCATTAAATGAATTATAAATTTTAAACCAGAAGCTGGTGCTGTTCCGAAACTTTTTGGCTACTTTCAGACTGTCAGTCCAAATCCGATTATTTGTGTATCAGATTGGAATCTCAAAACAAAATCTCAAAGCAGGTTCAAAACATGTCTCTTGTTATATTGCCATTTTCTGCTCCTCCGGCACTTTGCAACAACTCATAACAAATTCTGACGTTTGCACTTTACATGCCGTGAGAAAGTCACATAAACCACGCAAAATCCGATCAGAGCGGTCAGACTGAAACAGATTTCCAGAAATGCCGTTCACTTGCTAAATCTGATCGGATTTCACTCTGATATACACAAAAATCAAATTTGTACTTACAGTCTTGAACGTAGTTTCGTAACGATACACTAATGCATTCATAAAATACAGCATTTTACAACAAAATTCAAAATAGCCGACACCCAAAATAGCTATGAGAAAACTGGGTATCATTCGACCCGGCATGCTGAACTGAATTAAAAGTTATAAAAAAATTGCCATTTTTCATATCTCACACCAGTAGGTGGCGCCATGCTAAAACGCTTCATGTAGCCTCAGGTCATGCTTGTGATGGCATGTACCAAGACTCATCATGATATGCTAAATTTGCTCTTTTATTTTGTTATTTGAAAATCGGACAAACCGGACGGACAGTTTTTCGGAAAATTCAAAATGGCGTCAAACGATGATTGAATCATCGAATCGTCTTGAGTCAAGGAATCATAGGGGGAAAAAAAAATTCTACATCAAAATGTGTTGCTTGCCATTTCTTTGTAATTGTTAGTGAAATTTACCAGCAATTTCTGAGTGAAAATTGTTTCTACACCAAATTCAGCCAAATATCTTCCCATGAAGACATAAAATCATACAGGTTTGGAACATTGTGAGTAAATGATGACAGGTTGCAACTTTTCTACATTGAAATTTAAACAGTCTCTCTATATCCATAAACGAAAGCAGTACTGGGATCTTCTCGTCGAAAGAATTTGTCTGAGATAGTGCTTACTTTGGCCTTCTGTCGTTTGGGTTGGACGGCCTCCTGGATGAAGAGAAGCGCTCCGTCAGCACTGTGCTCTTGCAGAAACTGCCTGAAATGATTCATGTACTGAGATGTTGTGATGGCCTCTTCAAATGACCTGGAATTTAGCAGAAAACAGACAATTTAGTCTCATCTCAAGAAATCATTTACCCTGAGATAATTAAAATGCTTTAAGAAATATTCTTCCCACAGATATAGCTTAAACTCATCTTTCCAAATAAGAACCTGGGTTTTGTAGATGGCCTTTCAAAAATACTGTTTTTCTTGAGAGTTTTGATCTGGAGAGACATGGCTTTAGATACGGGCACATCTGGATGCAATCAAATACAATGTTTGCAAACAGACACTTTCAAGGTCAAATCAGGTAGAATTAAACTCCTAAAAGGAACAGCTGCATGCTCTTACTTTTACAATGTACTAGGGCTTTGAAGCTTTTAACTTGACAAAGTTGTGTTAAAAAACAAATATATATGCACTCTCAGGGGATTAATCAATGTAAATGAGTGTCAGATTTTCTTGCTTTCATTGATGCTCTTTGCAGCATCTCAAAATTAGCAGGAGAACATAACCTTTATTCTAATAAGTGTATGCTTTTACATTAACACTTTATACAATAACACTGTAACACTGTTTATTTACAAGTTGTAAATAAAACAGATTATTGGAGTACATTATACTAAATACATTTTTAGATTTTCTACTTTCTACTACTGAATTGTCATATGTATCTTTCTAACAGAGTTCACTGTAAAGCATTATCTGTTGTTAAGATCATTTCATTATTCTTCTAATTAGGGATGCACCGATAAGACCGATAATTTGGCTGATACCGATAACTTATAATTCTGTATATTTGTAAGCCGATAAATGATATACTGGCCGATAAATCTAAATCCAAATTTTTATATAATTTTTGAGAGTCTGATTACACACAATTCTGATGTTCTCATTATAATTTTTTGTAGCTGATATGACAGATTTGCGCTGCTAATGTTGCACTTAACCGTATATTCCTTTTTTGAAGTGATTCCAATTATACTGCAGACTGCAGCTTTAATAAAATTACAACAGCTGTTTTCTATCCACCTCACCTTTTCCTTGCCTTCACTCGCTTGCACGTGACACTGAAGACTGGAGTAATGATGCTTAAAATTCATCTTAGATCACAGGAATAAATCACATTTTTCAATATATTCAAATAGAATGTATGTTGTTTTGAATTTTAATAATATTACTGTATTTTTGGTGAGCATTAGAGACTCAAAACTTTTGAACAGTAATGTAATATCTTATAAACAGAGGAACAGAAATAGTGTGGTGTTGAAGGGAAGAGGATGGAAGCACAAACTCGCTGTCTCACCTGTGTGGCAGACAGACAGGATGGCACAGCCTTCGCTCAGGTCTGATCACTGTCTGAAGTGCTTGCTGATTCAGAGTCTGAAACTCATCTTCATTTTCTTCTTCTTTCATACTCAACAACAGGGAAACTCTCACACAGAACAGAACAAGCTCCTCTTCTGCTTGAAAACACATTATACACATAGCATATGCATTAGCACACATTAGTTTTCATTCTTTAATATGATTTATTTTGGTATAGTCTGAACATCAGAGCACTACAGCTCCACTCATTCTTAATGTGAATCTGATATCGAATGTTGAGTCTAATTGGAGGCCTTGTAAAATTCAAATCAGTTTGAATACAAAATGCATTTCAAAGTAAAAAGGTAAAGCAGTGTCAGACCAGCAGTGTCCTTGAGAAATGACCCTCACGCTGCCGAGACACTTCCTCAACAGCCACTGATCCGCCGGAGTCCATTTCAGATCCTCTGCAAACATCATCACAAACAAAACAACTGTAATGACTAAAACAGCATATTAATGTGATATGAGTTCATGTGTCTCTAAACATACAGTACCTCTGCATTATCATGTGACTGTAACATTACCTGTGGATTTAGAGGACATGAAGTCAAGGATCTCTGCACAGAGAATGAAGTTGTGATGGAGCTCAGTTTGTTTGAACAAAACCATCCGATGCGTCTCTAACCCTTTCAGAAATGCTCCAGCCTTTACCCGACAGTAAATGTGTGCAGAGATATTAAATGTTTTGGCCTGTAACTATTGAAGCCCATTTCTGCCACATGAGAAAGAAAATTGAGATTTTGTAAATCATAATTACGTAATTACGTAAAAACATAATTAGTTCGATTCCAGAGCTGGTGGGAAATGACTGAGGTGCCCTTGAGCAAGGCACCTAACCCCTAATCGCTCCCCGGGCGCCACACAAAGGCTGCCCGCTGCTCTGGGTGTGTGTATCCACGTTTGCAGTGTGTGTGTGTGTTAACTACTCACTACTCTGCTCCTAATGTGTGTGCATTAACTTGGATGGGTTAAATGCAGAGGTCAAATTCCAAGTATGGGTTACCATACTTGGCCGTCACGTGTCACTTTCACTTTCACTTTCACTTTTTCACTTTATCACTTAATTAATTATGATAAAAAAAGTCAATTATGGCAAAAATGATGGCAGTCATAATAATGACGTAGAAAGTTATAATTTTGACTTATCAAATTTTTTTTTAAATATCATAATTATGGCAAGTCATAATTATGACATAGTATGTCATGATTACAATGTTTTATCTCATAATTATGACTTAGTATTATGTCATAATTTCATATTTGTGCTTATGGCCTGGTCAAAATTACTTAGTATGTCATAATTGACTTTTTATCTCATAATTATGACCTAGTATGTCATAATTGACCAAAAAGTCAAAATTGTGACTTAGTATGTCATAATTATGAAAGTCAAAATGATGACTTAGTTTGTCATAATTTTGACCTTTTATCTCATAACTATGACTTAGTATCTCATAATTATGAATGTCATCATTTAACATTTTTTTTTATTCTTACTTAGTATGCCATATTTTAAATTATGACTTAATAAAAATGATGGCTTAGTATGTCATACAGAAATGTGTTCATTTTATCTCAAAATTATGACTTAGTATCTCATAATTATGACTGTCATAATTGGCAAAAGGTCAAAATTATGATGTATGAAATGTAATAATATCGAATTTTTAATTATGACAGTCAAAATGACTTAGTGTGTCATCATAATTTCATATTTTTGATTATGACTTGGTCAAAATGACTTAGTATGTCATCATTTTGTCGTTTAAATCTCATAATCATGACTCATTATGCCATTATTTCAACATTTCATCTCACAAATATGACTTAGAATGTCATAATTTATCTCATAAATAAGATTTACCAAAGCGTGATTTTTTTCTTCTTTTTGTGTGGCAGAAATGGGCTTCCATAAACACCTGTTGTGGTCTAGTAAATATTCTTATAAATATAACATGAGCTGACCTACCTGAGCAAAGGACACATTTGGCCACATTAGCCACTGGTTTTCTTCAAGCATGTAGAGAGGGGTTTGACCGAACACCTGAAACAGGACAACATGAAGCAGGATGAGTCCAGGATCAACAGCACATTCATTCAAGACATGAAATGAAGAGCAGAAGATTTAATCTTACTGGAAGACTTAAAAATGTGTTGAAGAAATCCACAAACACTTCAACTTTCAGGAGAGACTTCAGTTCCATGTTGGTGATTTTCTCTGCTAAATGAGTGCGATTGATAGATGACAGGGCCATTGACATATTTCATGACAATTTATAGACTCGCAATGTATGAAAGGTTTACAACAATTAGGCCTAACTTACTTGTAACTAAAAGCATGTCAATCAAACTCTGTGAAAGGCGAATTAGGCCTACTTGTAACTAAAAGTATTAAACTAATTAGGTTAATTGGTGTAGCTGTGTATTGTGTTTCTGGCCTGTTCTTACCCTGCTGATTATCATGTTTTCTGCTTTTCTTTGGTTTAATTTCTGCCCTGTTCAAAATGATGTTTTGCAATAGATTTTTGTTGCTTTGACAACGCTATTATTTACTTATCTACTGCTTAAAATCGTTTTACTTTTAACTTTTATTTTACATACTGCCCAATTAAATACAAATCTTAAGACAACATTTATCTGTCACTACGTGATCGAGACACGTTTTATTATAATCGTTTTTATTTTATTTGTGCTTATCATAATTATTTTGCAATGCTGTTATGTCAATCATATTTATGTAACTATACTTTTACAACCAGTTTATTAGCAGGATTAATAAATTATTATGTTCGATTATGTACGATGGTGATGAAGGAGAAGCGCGCACACGTGTGTCGTCATATCCGGTCGCGGCCTCAGGAGTGGTCTTCCTCATCCTGGAAGAAGTGAGAGCGAGCAGCGGCACCAGAAACATTAAACATCAGTTCAGCTACCGAATTAAACTACATTTTCGCATTCAGAGATCGAAGTGAAGATCATTAAGTGTCTTTACGCTGTGAATGGATCATGGAGTGTGTAAGTACTGCGAGATTTAACAGTTAAGGAGAAAGAAGAGTTGATCTGACAGATTCAGTCTCCTTGAATGACGCCGAGAGACTTAAACTAACGGCGGGTTTTGTTAAATTTTGTTAAAATATAAAAAAATGGCTAATATTGATTAAAGTGTTGAGGTTGCGCCTTAAGTTTTATTACTGTAGTTCTGTGTAGTAGATTATTTCTTATTCATATGAAGCCAGTTATATTTATCCTGCGGTCAAGTTTAGTTCTGTGCTGCTAGTTTAAGTTACTACAATTACACGATTACTATGTTAACACGTTTACTGTTGTTACACTAGTACTATGTTAACACGTTTCTGCTGTTACACTAGTACTATGTTAACACGTTTCTGCTGTTACACTAGTACTATGTTAAAACACGTTTACAGTTGTTACACTAGTACTATGTTAACACGTTTCTGCTGTTACACTAGTACTATGTTAACACGTTTCTGCTGTTACACTAGTACACTATTACTAGTTGTTACACTAGTACTATGTTAACACGTTTCTGCTGTTACACTATTACTATGTTAACATGTTTACAGTTGTTACACTAGTACTATGTTAACACGTTTCTGCTGTTACACTATTACTATGTTAACACGTTTACAGTTGTTACACTAGTTCACTATTACTAGTTGTTACACTAGTACTATGTTAACACGTTTCTGCTGTTACACTATTAAACACGTTTTTGTTACACTATTACAATGTAAATATGTTTACTGCTGTTACACTAGTACTATGTTTACACGTTTCTGCTGTTACACTAGTACTATGTTAACACGTTTCTGCTGTTACACTAGTACTATGTTAAAACACGTTTACAGTTGTTACACTAGTACTATGTTAACACGTTTCTGCTGTTACACTAGTACTATGTTAACACGTTTCTGCTGTTACACTAGTACACTATTACTAGTTGTTACACTAGTACTATGTTAACACGTTTCTGCTGTTACACTATTACTATGTTAACATGTTTACAGTTGTTACACTAGTACTATGTTAACACGTTTCTGCTGTTACACTATTACTATGTTAACACGTTTACAGTTGTTACACTAGTACACTATTACTAGTTGTTACACTAGTACTATGTTAACACGTTTCTGCTGTTACACTATTAAACACGTTTTTGTTACACTATTACAATGTAAATATGTTTACTGCTGTTACACTAGTACTATGTTTACAAGTTCACTGTAATGTTACACTAGTACCGTTAACAAGTTTACTGTTACTCTCTAGTACTTTGTTAGTTTAATGCCATAACAATAGTCGCTGAGACTCTAGTCTAGTACCATGTTAGTTTTCTGTTACTTTTTACACTAGTGCTGCTTTAGTTTGCACTTGCTGGTGTTTGTACAGTATTTAACATAACATCTGGACAAAATGTTCTAGCTAGTAATTTATCAAGTTTCCAGTGATATCTGACAGCTTTCTCAGTTATTGGTTAGTCAAGTTAATAACAGGCAAAACAGTAAACTAGATCATGGAGGAACAGAGCTTTAAAAACAACAGTTTATTAATGTGTAAGAACCTGGAATACTTCGAAGCGAGCAGAACTGTTCTCCCATTAACTTACCTGGCTAATATGTATTTTATTGACATATTTTAGCCTTTTGCTTAGTTTAGTATAACAACTCTAATTCAGATTATTGTTAATCAGCGAGAACTTTCATCAGAAGAATGATGACATTTATAAGGGAAAACCAAAGGTTTTGAATGTTTACAGTTTGACATCTGTTTTTCAGGTTCCTGCTGTTCTAGATGAGTTGGATGGTAAAAAGGAGGCGCACATAGAGGGTAAGAGTGTGAATAAATAAAAATGAGAGCGTAGTCCTGCGATCACCTGCAGCTCATCCGCGAGAGCCGAGCAGGGGTTTGACTTCACTGTTTGCAGTGAAATCTGAGACTAAAGTGACAACAGAAACATGATCCAGTGACACTCTGTTCTCTGACACCTTTTCTCTCATATTTCTCATATTGTGTTTTAATGCTTGTTCATGTTTTGATGTTTTAGACAGTGCAGTTTCAAGCAATAAAATTGTGAATTTTCCCTTTTTATTTTTCTCTCTCCATCAAACCAGATCCTGAGTATAATGTGTACACCCGCTTCATGAAGTCCCACCGCTGCTATGACCTGGTGCCCACCAGCTCAAAGTTAGTGGTGTTTGACACTTCTCTCCAGGTGGGAACTCAGAAGACAAATGTTGTTAAATGTGCAACTTTTCTTACAACCAATTTACTTCCATATGTGACATTTCTGTGTGAAACAAGAACAATGTTGGGCAGCACTAGATTTTACCCATCATTAATGAAGAAGATAATGTAAAGTAGCCATTCCATACCAATATACAGCCAGATTAAATGTGCATTTATTAAACTATGCCTAAATAATCTTTTGGCTGTTTATCACATTATCCCCTGCATAAAATGCATGTTTTAGCCTTTTTAACTGAAAGCAACTTGCACTGATGTATCTTAAAATTTGTCAGTGTCATTGTTTTCTCTCAAGATGCACACCAGTGATGTTTTTGTCTAAGGCATGTTATAAAAGCTACTTAAATGTCCTAAGTAAACCAAAGCCTAATTCTGGCTAATCTGTGAAACCAGTCCTATTTATAAGTGTTATCAGCAGGACAGTTATTTAAGAGGAAGAACAAGTTATTACTTTCTGATGAAAGATTATTAACACAATTTTTTAAATATTTATTTGGAATGATATGCACTGATGAATAGGCACATGCATTAAGAAATGGGGTCAGTATTGATTTCATGTTGACTTTAGGGGTTGGAAATGTTTGCTCTGTATTTAGTGTCAACATTCATGACATTTTAAACTGTTCCAGTGCATGCTGGTTAATTTGTGTTTGTTGGTTACCAGGTGAAGAAGGCGTTCTTTGCTCTGGTGTCTAATGGGGTGAGAGCAGCGCCTCTCTGGGACAGCAAGAAGCAATGCTTTGTTGGTAAGCAAGCTTTTTTGGAAGTTGCAAAATTGTGTTAAATTTATTGTGATTGATTGATGACATTAAAGGGCTTTCATAATATATTTAACTTGCGTAATCCAACACATTAAAGGGAAGAAAGAAAATCACTGCTGGCAGAATGGGCTTTCAATAAAACTTGTTTGTCTATATAGAAGAAAGGCAATTTTTTTTTTATAAAAAGAAAAAGAAAATGGAGATTTTTTTATTTATTATTATGATACAAAAATGACTTGCAGTTAAATAATTAATGCACAGTAGTTACTTGTAACAAAAGTTGAAAAGTAGTTCTGATTCAACTTATGCATATCTTCTTTCATTCTTTTTTGCTATTGTAGGTATGCTGACCATCACAGATTTCATCAATATACTTCATCGCTATTACAAGTCTCCTCTGGTAAAATTCTCTTAAGTTAAGACTGTTATTCTCGAGTCATTTTGAGGAATTTTCAAAGATTTCATGCATTTTTCTCTGTTTTAGGTCCAGATATATGAGCTAGAAGAGCACAAAATAGAGACATGGAGAGGTGGGAATAATGCTGACGTGTTCATGATGTAAATGCTCTGACGTGTGAGCCTGTGACTGATCTGTTTAATTTTCTTATAGAGGTCTACTTGCAAGATTCCTTCAAGCCTCTCGTGAGCATATCGCCCAATGCCAGGTGAGAGTTGTGATTGGTGCAGGCAGATTTGAATGGTTTTGATGGAGAGATGTGACATGTCTGATGTTTTCCTCTCTGTCTTAGCCTTTATGATGCAGTTTCATCTCTACTGAAGCATAAGATCCACAGATTACCCGTGATTGATCCTCTAACGGGAAACACACTCTACATCCTGACACACAAGAGGATCCTCAAATTCCTGAAACTCTTTGTAAGTCCTGCCAAATAATCGCTCACCCGTGACGCATGAAATTAAGCCCAGGCATTCATTTATTTGGTAACCCTCTGTCACAGAGCTGTTGATGTAATTCTGGCTCAACTGGAATGGAGCAACTACTGCTAAATGTCCTGTTTACTCATCTAGTACAACTTAGAATTTTTTTAGAGTTCCTGTTTATGATAATGCTAATTTTCTCTCCCAGATATCTGAAATCCCCAAACCTGCGTTTCTGTCTCAAACTCTGGAGGAGTTGAACATCGGGACGTTTCACAACATCGCAGTGGTTCACGCTGATACGCCGCTCTACTCCGCGCTCGGCATCTTCGTGGATCAGAGAGTCTCCGCACTTCCTGTGGTGGATGAAAATGGTAATAAATATGTTCACATGTATTCAAAATATACTATATTTTTTATATTGTAAATTGCAAATCTGCGATGTTTGTTTTTTCCTTCCCCTCTCACTTGATCATTGTTTCTCCCTCTCGTTTATGCCGACAGGACATGTGGTTGACATCTATTCCAAGTTTGATGTTATAGTAAGTTTTGTGTGTTTATATCTGTTGTTTGAAACTAGAACAGTGGACATTGTGCATGTAAACGCACTCATTCTTAACCCGACAATGCAAGTGATCATGTGAACGCGTTAACCCGTTTTCCTCTATAGGAGTGAGGTCATAAAGCTTAAGCATAAACAGATCGTCACAGATTTTTGCCCCTTACGCTGATTTCTCCCGGCATGTAAACACATTAACCTTCTTTCTGTCGGCTTATTGAAGTGCGCGTGAAACGCATCCGTCCTTACTGTGGATTTAACCACATCCAGACAGATCAAATCACTCCGCAGAAGTAGCAGTGCTTCGCCTTCTGAGAATATAGTTCCCAGTATGTATATGGTTAGAATATGTCTGTGTGACCTTGTTATTTGTACATGCTGACTATACAAATCACAACATGTAAATAGGAAAATGTTAGCGTTATTTTGTCACTTATTGGGAGCCGTATGCTAGCTGGAGCCATATACCTCCAGTCTTTGTGCTAAGCTAGGCTAGCGGTGGGTGCGTCAGACAGAGTTACGGCACGCATGGAGATGAAAAAGGTATGTATGGACTTATCTAACTCTGGGGGATACGGTGAATAAGCTAAAGTCCCAAAAAGTTGGCGTGTTCCTTTAATGGAGGAGTAAATATGTCACAAACTCAGACTCTTGACCCAAAAAAAGTATAAAAGTGCTCTCATCTCGTACAGTAGAAGCAGTGGTTCAGTCTAAATGTAACTGTATCAGAGGATAAAATGAGCCGTAAGTTTCCCGCTGACGTTACAATACTCCTCTTCGGTTTTTAAAGCTTTATTTAACATCATAACTGACATCAATGAAATACTGAATACTTGAGTCAGAAACGCGAATTATTATGTTTTGACGTCACTTCCGGTAAATAACCTGATTTGTTAATAAAGTCTTGTAAACGTGGTGTACTTGCGTAGTCGGGTTATTGGTTTGCATGTAAACCCAGACAACGGGTTATCTCAATAAGCTGATATATTTGTGAGTTATCTGTGTCCTGGTGTGCATGTAAACTGCTCTGGTGGATTAAGTTATTGAATGTGTGAATGTGATGTTTCTGGTTCGACTGGATTCACAACTGCTAGTGTGTGTTTAAAGCCTCTGGTTCTGATGTTGATCAGCTTGAGGGAGTGCAGTCACTACAGTACATGATATTGTACTCATGATGATGATGCTGTGTTTTTAACATTATGTATTTAATTTTAAAATCTGAAAGTAAAGTATTTAAAAAAATTAAAAAAATAACACAATGACAATAATTTCAAAATGAATGACGCATGTGAGTTGTACAGTGCTATGCATAAGTTTAGACACCCATGCTAAAGTTGACTAAAAAGAGGAATAAAAAATCATCTTTTGGAAATTAAACTTAATGCCTTAATTAAAAAAATTAGGAAAAATCCAACCTTTAAGGTTTCTGATAAAGTTCCCTTGGCCTTTGGAATTAAAATAGCCCCACATCATCACATAGCCTTCACCATACCTAGAGATTGGCATGGTTTTATTTCAGTTAGCCGAATAGCTGGTTTGATTTGCATTGAGAGATGATCTTATGGAAAGTACTCCATGCCAATCTCTAGGTATGGTGAAGGCTATGTGATGATGTGGGGCTATTTTAATTCCAAAGGCCAAGGGAACTTAAAGGGATAGTTCACTTTGAAATTAATTTTTGGTATGTTTTAGCTTACCTCAAGTGCATCCAAGATGTAGGTGTCTTTGTTTCCGCAGTAGTTTCAATTTTGATATTTTTAGGTCAAACCGTTCTTGTCTGTCAGTCATATAATGCAGGTCGATGGTCACCACCTCAAAGAGCATGCACAGAGTCCAAATTAAAACAATTCCCCGTCGTCCAAATTAAACAATTCCCCATCGTAAGTACACATTGATGGCCTAAGACACGAAACGAGCGGTTTGTGTGAGAAAACGAACAGTATTTATATCGTTTTTACCTCTTATACACAGCCATGTCCAAGTGATCTGATCTGACGTGTACGCAGACTGGTGCATAGATATATACACTAGATGTCGCCTTAAAGACATTCGTTCCAATGAACTGCCGTAGACAAGGCGACATCTAGTGTATATATCTATGCACCAGTCTGCGCACACGTCAGATCAGATCACTTGGACGTGGCTGTGTACAAGAGGTAAAAACGATATAAATACTGTTCGTTTTCTCACACAAACCGCTCGTTTCGTGTCTTAGGCCATCAATGTGTACTTACGATGGGGAATTGTTTAATTTGGACGACGGAGAATTGTTTTAATTTGGACTCTGTGCATGTTCTTTGAGACAGTGACCATAGACCTGCATTATATGACTGACAGACAAGAACGGTTTGACCTAAAAATATCAAAATTGAAACTACTGCGGAAAAAAAGACACCTACATCTTGGATGCCCTTGAGGTAAGCTAAAACATACCAAAAATTAATTTCAAAGTGAACTATCCCTTTAATTTCCAAAAGATGATTTTTTTATTCCTCTTTTTAGTCAACTTTAGCATGGGTGTCTAAACGTATGCATAGCACTGTATGTTTCTGTGTGTGTGTGTGTGTCTCAATCTGTTTTTCACATCATCACACAGAATCTGGCAGCTGAGAAGACGTACAATAACCTGGACATCACCGTGACTAAAGCCCTCCAGCATCGCTCGCAGCATTTCGAGGGCGTGCTGACCTGTCGAGCCAGCGAGACCCTCGAGGCCATTATTAACCGGCTGGTGGAGGCTGAGGTGAGGAACACACATGTGACATGATGGCAATTAACCTCAGCCTTTTGATCATGATTGCATATATACTGGTCAAAAGTTTGGGGTCAGTAAGATTTTTGAAAGACTTTTGTCTCTCATGCTCTAGAACAGCATCATTACAATTTAAATGTACTATTATTTGAATAGATGTTAAAATGTAATGTATTCCTGTGATCAAAGCTGCATTTTCAGCATCATTACTCCAGCCTTCAGTGTCACATGATCCAGAAACATCTCTGATTATTATCAACATTGAAAACAGTTCCTGCTGCTTTTACTTTTTTGTGGAAACCATGATTTTTTTACTTTAGAAAGTTGATGATGTATTTATTCATTTACTCATTTATTTGAAATCAAAATATTTTTAACATTATAAATGCATTCTTGCTAAATGAAAGTATTATGTATTTTAAAAAAAATGCTACTGACCTAAAACTTTTGACAATCTATTATCGCTGTTGCTGTAAATATGAAAAAGTGATTGAAGTGTTGAGCATTATAACCAATCACACATTTTTGTTGAGCCAATCAGAAGTGTTTAGATAATAAACAATAAAGTACAGATAGTAATAATTGTGTTTTTGTTTTCTAATAATCAATGTTAATAATGATTATTACAATATCAGGAGCAATCATCGTCAACACGGATACATTTAATAGGATAATTACAAAAATTGCATTTACGAAGGGTTAAAATCCCCTTGAAATCAATTCCATTTTAACGGAAAAGTTCATATATGATCCTGATATATGCATACAAGTCTTAAGATTTTGATAAATTAAATCTTTAATTAGGCATGAGTACTTGTGTGGCTAATAGCTCAAAAATAACTGCATGTAAAGGCACTGAGGGATCTGTGTGGTTCTCAGGTTCACAGGCTCGTGATCGTGGATGAGCAGGAAGTGGTGAAAGGCATCGTCTCTCTGTCTGATATCTTGCAGTCTTTGGTGCTCACCAGTGGAGACGACGGTAACACTCAACATACCAAATAATATTCATGCAAGATCATCTTCATGCAAATTAAATTCATTTTCCAAATGACAGTTCATCACATTGTACATTTATATATATAGCACTTAATAGACTACACTATTGATGGGAGACGTGAAGCTTTTTGAATCGGTTAAATCAGTTACTTCACAAAATGTGATGTGATGATGTAAATTGAGTAAAGTGCAGCACTGTGTTCATTTTCAGTTTTGATTCATGTTAAATGCTATTATGTGTGTTTGAGTCGCTTATAATTTGCGTTTGGGAACACAACATGCGTCAACCATCTTCCCAGATTTGTAATGAGAATCATTTACCAGTATTTTTGGTTTCAACATATTCATACATGATCTCGTACAGGTAATAAAAGACTGTATGGGGCCATATTTTAACGATCTGAAACACAAGTAACTTTGTGGGCGGATCTCGGGCACTATTGCTATTATACCGGCGGGATAAATGACTCTTGCGCCCGACACAAATCTAAAATGGGTTGGTCTGAAGTAGCTTCATCACTCATAGGTGTGGTTTGGGCGTAACGTGAAATAAACCAATCAGAGCGACATCTCACATTCCCTTTAAGAGCAGGCGCGCTTGTTCCATGGCGGATTGCTATTATAACGGCACACGCCAGGAGCGGTTCACAGCCGAGGAGACCGACGTTCTCGTCAGGGCCGTAAAACACAGAGAAGTGACATTGTATGGAGATTGGAGAAACCCACCCAAATTATCTTCGGTTAAACAGGCGTATAATAATTTGGGTAAATTTGTTTTTTCACATCTTCATGGACACCACAATGATTTCCCTCATGTGGAATATTTTTCCTTGTAATAATGTAGCCTATGATTTGCAAAAATGAGAACTGCTGCTGTGTGTAGATGAGAGAAGCAAAGTGTATGTGCGTTGTCCACTGACTTTAGACTAGGTTTTTCCTGGTCTGTGGCGGAATTGTTTTCTAAACCTGCAAAATAGCACCAGGGAACATTTGCGCCGGAACACGCCTCCTCTTTTCACTGAACCGCCCCCGGGAGCGCAATTTACCGACGTGCGTCTGTGGAGGGAAAAGTCCGCTGTGCGTCGGGTGCAAAATAGGAATGATACATGCGTTGTGTACAAAGTCAATTGTGCTGGGTGCAAGATAGGGCCCTTAGTGTGAAAGGGGCTTGTGTTAATGTGATCAAATTCATTTATGATACTAATTCAATTTCAGCTGTAAAGTGGCTCTTCAGAAGATAATAGTGTCATTATTCAGCTCAATTTAGTGCCACTCATTCAATATTACTGAATATTAAAGGGTAACTCTGACCAAAATTGAACCTAGGCTCTTTTTGTTAATCTACCCGAGGCAAACTTTCGTGTAAAAGCATAATTAGAATGGAAACGCCACTTTTAAGATTTACCGTATTTTCGTTTTCGGTCAAATTGCCTTTTGAATGGGAGTGCTTGGGGCACGACTATGATAGCATCAAAATCACTATTTTTAAAAGACTAAGAAGACTCGACACAACATGAAACTGTGCTGAAGTATCACCAGGAGCTCTACACATGAACTCCAGCATTGAGAACAGTGTTTGTGTTCACAGATCGACTACTTTTGACTGACAAAATTCCAGCCGGAAACACTAACTGATAAAGCGAGTCGTACAAAATCTTTCTTTTTAGTAAACTCTGTGTACACAAACACTGTTCTCAATGCTGGAGTTCATGTGTAGAGCCTCTGGTGATACTTCCAGCACAGTTTCATGTTGTGTCGAGCCGCATTAGTGTTTTAAAAATAGCGATTTTGATGCTCTCATAGTCAAGCCCCAAGCACTCCCATTCAAAAGGCAATTTGACCGAAAACGAAAATACGGTCAAACTTAAAAGTGGCGTTTCCATTCTGATTATGCTTTTACACGAAAGTTTGCCTCGGGTAGATTAACAAAAAGAGCCTAGGTTCAATTTTGACGAGAGCTACCCTTTAATTGTGTGTCAAGCTCCAGAAAGACTGAAATGTCCCTTGAAGTTGACGGTACGACTTCCAAATGTAACCATACAGCGAATGTTAGTTCGATAATGTTAGTTTATGTGTGATTTTGATGATTTTGCTCTATTGACAGCCTGGTGTTTTCTCCTGTGTTCCCCTCAGGCAGTGCTTGATGGACGATGAGTGGAAGAGTTTCCTTCTCTCTCAGTAAGCTGGAAGGTGCTCCAGAAAAAGGCAAACATCCATGATACGCAACCATCTCAAAAACAGGAGTTGATGAAGCACCACAGATTTATAAACGGAGATCTGGCTGCTCCCGTCAAGAAAGAGACATGTTCAGAAATGCAATTGCTTTTCTAAGAAGAAACTCGTTTAATAATTGAGCCCTAAATCCTCTGTTCCACTTCAGGCGGTGGGAAAGGAAATATCATTTTAGCTTCAAATTATTTTAGTTATGTCGCTCGGCACACTGTTCTTGCTGAAGAGACATCCGTCTTTCACATCATTCTCCTCTCCTTCGGTCCTCGCAGAAGGAAAACACATGGAAATGCAGATGAGATTGAGGTGGAGATGTGCAGAAATGAGGCCTAAAGGCCAAAGAACCGGGAAATAGTTAGTCACGTTTTTGCGCAGGTGTTTTAAGTGTCGGAGAAGAAAACAAGAAGTATGTGGATTCATACTGAGAGACTGAAACATTCCGTTATTGTTCCGGACACGGTTTTGCAGGGTAATGTAGCGTTTCGTCTAACTCATGGGCATTTGATATTGAGGAGGTTTGTTCTCTAAAGCCAGATCAAATCTACACTACACACTGAGTATGGTCATCGCTTCGGTCTGAACAATGTGAACATTGAGCAAAGGAAGGGGAAGCTTTGATTAAAATGTTTTGATATTAATCACTGAATATTTATATCATTGGAAAAACAATTACTCTAAATAATTTTCATCATGTTTATTATCATAGATAAATTTAGCTCTTTATCTTTGTGGCCAGACTCTTGTTTTTATGCCTGATGCAGACGTGCGTTTCATTTCTAGTTTATATTGCTACTGATTTTACTCTGCTTAGTTGTTTTAAGGTCCATTCATTATTATTTGTAATTTTTTTTATGAATTATAAGCCCCACACACACTTTCATAACCCAAGATGAGATTATCAGACAGCATCTCGACGACTCACACTTTTGTTTTTATCGTAGCTCGTCTCGCTACAGAAAGTCTTTTGATTGTAATGGATTTTGCTGGTATTTCTCTCTCTGTAATCATTTTTATGCCACACATAATAGATATGTAAATACACCTGAACTGTTTTCTAATTTTCTCATGTCAAAGATGTTTTATTGAAGGCACAAGAAAAATAAAAATGTATTCATTTTATAAGTCTGTGTAGTTCTTATGTCAGAAGGTAATGTGCGATTTAAACTTTTTTTTGTATTTTGAGAATCATACAGCCGTCTAAACGTCTTGTGTGCATAAAATTAGTAAGTAATAGCAAGTTTGTCTCTTGCAGCAACTCTTGTAAACATTTTTTCTTTTAATGCATCTGTAATGCAGATTTTAATAGTTTTTAAAGTCTTGCATCAGTCAAATGTAATATTTTTATATGTTGAAAAACTAAAATTTTGTGATCACATGGAAACGTTTAAAACATCAGCTCCTTATCAGGTTCAAGTATATATTGAAGTATGTGATATCTCGAAAATGTGTCAAACTTAAAGTCCCCCTGCAGTCAATCATTTTATCCTTTAAAACTCATCTTTGATCACCAAAATGACATATTTAAAAACATTTCCTCATGTCTTAAATTACCTTGAATGTAACTCGACACCCTTGCCTCATTTAGTATACGCGGTTTTATGAATATGCAAATTAGCCCTGCCTCCACTCACTCAGCTCAGAGATCCACTGGTTGACGATCACACGTTGATCTGATTGGTTACAAGGTAGTTAGTGACGTCAGAAACACCAGCGATTTCAAAGCGTGTGTTTGAGACTGTCTTTGGTTCACGGCAGTTTTAAGGAGTAAATACTCAGCAATGCTGTCGACTTATGAATTTACACATGGCTTGTCTTCAAGCATATTAAAAACACCTCATAGACACATAAACATTAAAAGCTTGATTTTCACCACAGGGAGACTAAGTATAAAACAAAATCACTATTTTGAGCATCACTGCTAAAAGCACAGGAAAGTTCACTGCATTTATAGTTGCAATTACCCAATTGTAATGGAGCTGAACTAGTTTTGCATTAACATTATTTTCATATTCCCTTTATACCAGATCGACCACTTTTTAATAAATATCTAAGCTACTTGTATGACTACAAAATTACATGACTACATCCGCTGGAATCTTGAATAACACGCCATATTTACAGGTCTAAAGTGACGTGTGGACGCAAAAATGAACACTTGACAAATGTAGGAAAATCTGTGTTTATTACCATTTAATAATTACCCATGTACATGACTGGAAACTGAAAATTCCTGAAGATCCATGTAGATTTGGAAAATACAGGCAGATTATACAGGTAGGCTGTGAGGTCAGAGGATAGAGGAACTTCTTAATGATAGACCAGAACTGGGACTGTTTGCACGTCAGTAAATCACATTGCTGTCGATCTTTTATCCAGGCGACGGACGAAAGGGACGAGTCGATCACGGAGACCTAACGCTTTCTGGAAGCTATAAATATATGTACAAACTCTCGTTTTAACAGGAGAAACAAATACAGGTCCATCCAGAACTCTTATTGTAGAATCTTGATCCTGACAGATTTGATGGTCAGCAGCTCGTGTGCCAGTGTTAGTTCTCAGGAGGGTCGAGACTCAATCTATCCAGTGTTACAGTCACATTTCACACACACTGACATGGAAGTTTGGATCAATATTACAAAAAAATAACGTGAAAAAAAAAATAATCTAAAGAAACCATCTTCCAACTCTACGCAATCATATTTGGCTTTCTCTGGACACATTAAATAGAGTTAAGGTGACTTTGAATTGTTGCAAATGGACGAATGAGATTATAACAGTACTTATTTCGATTGTCAAACATCAGACACATACTCTAGACATTAATCCTGAAACGTCTGGGAGATCAAAATCAATAATAAAGATGAAAGACCACAGACCCAAACCCCTGTACAGCTGCTTCAAGACGATTCCTACGGTTAAAAGCGATATACAAATTAAACCTGAATTAAATCGGAACTGAGTCACATTTTAAAAAACAAAACAGATTAAATAAAACACAGCTAGCTACAACCACACAATGTCTACAGAATCAAAGTTGATTATTAAAAAAAAAAAGAAAAAGGTCATACATTATCGAAACTATATTTACATCTTGCATATTTCATACAGAAGCGGAGAGGAACAGAAGGGCAGTAGTATCCCCATTGAGTACAAGAGGAAATTTGGAGTCATAAATACAGTGTTATTAGGAGTAAAGAGGCTTCAACGCCAAACTTTTCAAGTCAACTTACATTTTCAAGTCGTTTTTTTCTCTCATTACAGGCCCAGTGCATGAAGAACGAGATCATCGTCCTCTAGAACTCATTGTGCCTTTGAGGAATAGTTCACGGCAAAGTTAAAATCCGCTCATTATTTATTCACACTCACGTTGATCTGAACGTTGCAGCGCTTTTCTTTACAGTGAAAGCGAGTGGATTCTGCTCAGAAAAAGACTAAAAAGCATCATAGATGTAGTCCATATAAATTCAAAGTACTTATAGCACAATAGTGTTTGTGGAAAAGAGCAGCGTGCACATTCTGCTCAGTGTCTACTTTTGGGTTGCATAAAAAAAAAGAAAAAAAAAAGGGTTTGAGGGTGAATAAATGAGCATTTTAATGTTTGCATGAACTATTCCTTACAAAACAGTCTCCTCAACTAATAAAATGTGCGTTATTATCAGTGTCCTCGCCATATTTAGTGTCATTTAATGCTACAGTGAGAAGCAACAAACTAGGTTTAGCTATGAAAAACAAACTTTAACAAAAGCCTGAACTTTACCCAGCAGTTCTGGTTGGGTTTCACGCACAGCTTCACATCTCAGATGACCCCGTCCAACGCTCGGGACGCAGAAACACCATCAAGATGCCAACACTTTAGCTTAGACGAAGGATTCGGAAATGAAAAACAAACAAAAAAAGGGTGTGCTATTTACACTTCCATACTTTTAAAAAATATACTATGTACAGTAGCTTTATTTGCCCATGGAGGAGAGAAGGAAATCTAACGACGATAAAAAAATAAGGACAATATGAAGGATCTACAAGCTAAAATAAATAGACATCCGTACCGTACCGTTCAGTAGTAAGAATAGACGTGTGTGTGCCAGTGCGCGACTCCAAAAAATCAAGATGGCTATAATCCACGCTCATGAAACCTCCGTAATAAAGTGCAAATAAGGTTGTTTTGCTAACAGCTTTAACGTGGTTATGAAACACTGGGTAAGAGAAGGAAACACGTGACTAGCAGTGCCATCAGTCCACCTTAAACCAAATTAACCCCGCTCTAAACCTGTAGTTTGTGTACTGGTTTAGAGCTTAAACTGGTTAGCCAAGGTGTCCTGCTAAACTGATCTAAGAGAAAGCAAAAGGCCCGCATCACAGCGACTGTGTTCACCAGAAGTTAAAAGAGTTTGGAAAATTATCTTTGGGGAAAATTGATTTGAAGAGAAATCATGACGTAGTAGTGGATGATGATGTGTGTCAGTGTTTTCAGAGGGAGAGACGCTAGTGTAGGTTCAGTAGTTTTGGCGGTGGGGTGAGGTAGGCCCCGTCACATCTGAGTGGACGGAAATACTTTTTAAACTGGCAGGATAGTTTAGAGTGGTAGCATGTCTGTACACGACGTCTGTCCTAGGAGTGTTACGCTCTCTCTCTCTCGCTGAAGGTAGTGTTTGCGCTCAGATTTTCATGTCTTCGTCCACGCTGAGTTGAGACAGGGTTTTCTTGATACGGAGAGCCGTCAGTCGCGCAGCGCCGTTCGCGTACCAACACTCTCGCATGATCTTCCCCATCACACGCAGCGCCTGGAGGGAAGGAAACGCAAACGAGACTGAGTTTACCCACATCCTTCTTATATTATAGATATCTATTGGAATATTGCACAGCATGACAACTAGCACTTTTTAAACATCAAATGTCTGAAAATCATCAAATATGTGCTTATGCTCAATCATTCAACCTTGTTTAATTTGTTAAACTATTTTTAATTATGTGAAATAAATAAAATAAAAAAGTTTGGGATCAGTTTTTTTTATTATTAATATTCTTATCCAGCAAAGATGCATTCAATTGATTTTTTTTTTTTTTTTAAGTGACCATAAAGACATTTATATTGTAAAGATTTCTATTTCAAATAAACATTCTATTCAAAGAATCCTAATAAAAATGTATCACGGTTTCCACAAAAATATGAAGCAGCACAACTGTTTTCAACATTATTAATAATCAGAAATGTTTCTTGAGCAGCAAATCCTCATATTAGAATGATTTCTGAAGGATCATGTGACACTGAAGACTGGAGTAATGATGCTGAAAATTCAGCTTTGATCACAGGAATAAATTACATTAACATATTTACATTGTAATATTGTGATTTTCTATTTTCTATTAATATTGTGATTTGCATTCTGTTTTTACTGTATTTATGATCAAATAATAATAAAACCCTTTCAAATATACTTTTGAAAAGTAGTATAATTATTTTTATATATAATATATGTTTATTGCAATATAAAAAGCAGTTATTCAGAGATAACTATAAAATCAATAGAGTATATAATGAATTATATATTATTTCTGAGGTGGACAAACAAGCACCTCATTTCATTGTGGCCTTTTCCACGAGGATGGTACAAAATAGGGCTTGAAACTGTTAAATAAGTCTAAACACAATCACATAATCAAGATCATATATACATTTAGTAGGAAAAAAAACAGATCATTGGGAAATCATCATATTAACATCAAAATGACACATGAAGGTCACTGTAAGTGACGTCTCTCACCTCATAGCTCTGCCACCAGTTCGGTATGTTGGGTCGTAACCTCTGGTCACATACAACTTTCCTCATTTCTTCTATGGATGGATCGGAGGGCACCAGGTCATAGTAGGGCAGTTGGTACTCTTCGTGAATTCCTGAAGGGAAACAGCAGAGGAGCATTAATAAGAGCAATGGCTAGCATGAACAATGTGCAATTATGTGCCTTTGGTAAAAATGGTTTTGATTAGTTTCAGTACCTCCAGCATTGCATCGGCGAGCAATCTCCCAGTACACGAGTCCTAAAGCGTAGATATCAGCGCATTTAAACGAGTCAAAGTGACGCATGTTTATACTCTCCTCTAGAACCTCAGGTGCCATGTACCTGAAACACACAACAGAAGCAGACTTACACACGAGTTGGATTACTTAAGCCCAAAGTATACTTCGTTTTATTTATTTTTACTCGCATGCGTACAGTCGAACATGTAGCCTACAAAGTATAGTCCATTTGATAGCGTTTAAAAATAATAATAATAATAATAATAATAATAATTAAAACTGCAAGCAGCATTTATCGGGGTTCAAGCATTTAAGGCCTTTAAGCACATGCATAAAAAGACTGGTTTGGTTCCGATCGGGCGAAAAACCAGGGACTAGTTCGCAAAAGTAGGTTTTGGACAAAATTCGACATAGCGGAACATTTTTCCTGCCTAAATCGAAATTGGAGATACACATTGTCCGCCTTGAGCCAGGGATCACAGTGGTGTAAGACACTTGAGATCAAACGGTCTAAGATTTATGAGCGATTTAGTACTTTTGGTTGCTGTAGCGCCACCTATGGGCCAAATCGGGGTCATACTCTGATAGGTTCTCCCCAAATTGAGGCCTACCATCTGGCCAGGTTTCAAGTCTCTAGGCCTTACGGTTTGTCCTGCACGATCAGTTTTACAAATCCTTACAATTACAATAGGGTTTCAGTATTTCATGCTTGAACCCCTAATAATACTCCCCCAAATAATGCTGCAAACTATACAGGGAACCCTCTCATTTGGTACATTACTATAATATTAGAGGTTAAAATGAACAACAGAGCTATTATATTCATCTGCTATTTATTTCCAGATATAATATTTACACTCAAATAAAAGCTGAAATGTTGTTTGTATATACGGTAGTTTTAATAAACATTTCTTCATGGCAAATTTATTCAAACATGCATCTATAATTAACAGTAAATAAGCTCTTTGCTAGTGTTTATAGCTAACTAACGAACTGTGGACTTTCCTGAGGTAAATGCAACATTATTGTTCACAAGCTGTTTTATTGAAATCTTTCCGCGGTTGAAGCGCAGACTGTGATTACGAGTCATGATGTTGTACTGTATCTTTCAACATACCTTCTCATATTCATGCATGTTTTTCGATATATGACTTGTATTAAAGTGGAAGAAAGGACTCGTGCTCCGCACTGCCGCTTGAACCGAGGCACTACAGCGATCCGTCACATTTAAGAGCTTCAAAACGCCATTTATTGTTTGAATATCGTGATAAAATGTACAGAATGTGAAAGCTGAGACTGGCCGATACATCGGTGCATCTCTAGTAAAAAACAAAGTATTCTTTAGGCTTTAAAGTACATAAAGCAGAAACCACTGAAGTATAAGTAGACGTGTTGGGTCAGATTATAGTAACACGTGTGTTCGTATACATGTTTTTCTTGGCTGTTATGTCTGCACGTAATGTAAGGCGTACCTCTTAGTGCCGACACGCTGGTTGGGGGCGATATCGATGGTGTCAGAGACCGACTCGTGACGAACTGCCAGGCCGAGATCAGCGATTGCACATGTGCAGTTTTTCTTCACCAGGATGTTCTTGGACTTCAGGTCACGGTGAGCGATGCCAGGCTTTCCTGCAGAGCAAAAACAACCTTTACAGATTCATGTACGCACACACATCTGGTAAACACTTTTCTCTGGCCAGAGAGGGATCGCAATATCTCTGTTCCACACCCTGAAGAGCGCCACATACACAACATTTTTAGGCATCATGACAGTGGGCCTCAAAAAACAAAAAGCTGCCTAAGTTGTCATAGCAAGTATCCGTCAACAATGATGTAACCATTCCAGAATGGCAGACACGACAGATGGAGTCAAGGGAAACTTTGATTTTAAATATATTTGATACAGTACTGAAAAGGCCTGAAAAATATTGATTATTGCACCCAATATTTGTGTGCACTCTTTATGTTTGTTCGTTCTTATTAAAGTCATTATTTTAACAAATGCTAATGTCAGACTCTCCTGGAATCAACTGAGGTCTTAGTAAAATTACAGGCACTATTACTAGGTTTGGCACAATATGTTTTACAGTATAATTATTACAAACATATATTAACACATATATAAACACACATTATTTGATCAAATTTGTGACCCTGGACCACAAAACCAGTCACATGGGTCAATTTTTTTTAAATTGAGATGTATACATCATCTGAAAGCTGAATAAATAATTTCCATTGATGTATGGATTGTTAGGATATGACAATATTTGGCCGAGATACAACTAATTGAAAATCTGGAATCTGAGGGTGCAAAAAAAATCTAAACATTGAGAAAATCACCATTAAAGTTGTCCATTTATGTTGGCGATTGTGCTGCATTCACTCACAAAAATAAATGTTTTATATATTTACGGTAGGAAATCTACAAAATATCTTCATGAAACATGATCTTTACTTAAATATCCTAATGATTTTTGGCATAAAAAAATAAAATAAATTTTTTTAATTGTTGGCTATTGCCACAAATATACCCGTGCGACTTGACAGGTTTTGTGATCCAGGGTCACATTTCATTGCACCCCTAAATTTTTCCACTTTAGAAGCACATGAGCTTCTTTGGGAAAAAGTCAAGCCCTGTACCGCTTCACAACATGTTTGACGTTTGTTTGCAATTTAACAAAGCCAACTTCCACGTCTACTTTCATGACAAACAAGTTATAATACAATAAAAGTCTGCATATCTGATGAAGAGGCACTGTTAGACGTTAGCTGAATATAACAAGGCAGCTCACTTAGAGCTAATTTCTTTAAACTTCATCTAATAATAATGACACACACTCACCCTGAGTGCCCAGTATCTCCATATGCAGATGAGCCAGGCCGCTGGCAGCCGTCAGTGCCAGTTTGATCATGCCCTCGATGGTGACTGAATATCGGTTCAGATAGTCAAACAGGGATCCATTCTCATGATAGTCTGACACCAACCACAACTGAGTCCATGTGCCATTATCTGTGACAGAGACAATTACATATTATTATACCCAGATGACAACATCACACAGTATTAAAATGCACTGCATGTTAGGGCTGGGACAATAAATCGATTAATTGCGATTCGTGGATCGATTCCAATATTTTACGAATGCGTCGCCATTCTCTCTCAAATCGATTCTGAGCTTAGTTTTTAACAGCAGATGGCGCTCTAGGCTAGTTTTTAACCGCACGCTCAAATGCTCATGAAGAAGAGCACTCGTCTGAGAATGTATGTGCACCTCAGAACGCTTTTATGATGTGAGAATGTAAACACACTTGTAATTCGCTTTTCAAACTTTATGAATGATTATTTTATAGGTTCAAGTGGTGTGTGTAAGGCATTGGAAGCAAGCAGAGTAAGGCTGTTTCTAAAGCACGCATTGGCCTCTGCCGTTAACAAATAAGCTCAGAATCGATTCGAGAGAGAATCGTGATGCATTCGGAAAATCTCAGAATCATTTATCGATTCCCCTACTGCATATTCATTAGTTTACCTTTGTTGTCGGCGGCAATGAAACCCAGAATATTCTCGTGGCGGAGCATGATGGTCTGGTAGATTTCAGCTTCACGAAACCATGAGCGTTCTTCACGAGAGGAGAAGATCTTCACCGCGACGTCTCCTCCTCTCCACCTCCCCCTCCACACCTCCCCAAAGCGCCCTTTACCGATGATCTCCTGCAGCACTATTGTACGGGCCACTGTCCTCTGGACAAACAGTGGCAGACCTGCAACACACACACAGAGAGAGGGAAAGACTTTATAAAACAACTCACAATATGCTGGAGGAGAAGATTATCAGTGGACTACTTGTATGTTAATCTGTTCTTCACACAAAGCATCACATGATTTCAGAAGATTTGTGCTGCATCTGATATCGCATACGCATATAGCAGTGTTGTCCATGGGATCCGCTGATAGACGCCTGGTTTCAAACTCTCCCGTGTGTGTCTGTGTAAGGTCTCGGTGAAGACAACATGTTTTTGAAGCGTTGATCGTTGTAACCAGTCACAGACATATACACTATATTGCCAAAAAAAAAATTTGGGACACCCCTCCAAATCATTGAATTCAGGTATTCCAATCACTTCCATGGCCAGTTGTATAAAATCAAGGACCTGGGAATGCAGACTGCTTCTACAAACATCTGTGAAAGAATGGGTCACTCTCAGGAGCTCAGTGAATTCAAGCGTGATAGGTTGTCACCTGTGCAATAAGTGCATTTAAGAATTTGCCTCACGACTAAATATTCCACGGTCAACTGTTAGCGGAATAACAAAGTGGGAGCAATTGGGAACAACAGCAACTCAGCCATGAAGTGCTAGGCCACGTACAATTACAGAGCAGGGTCAGCGCATGCTGAGGCTCAGTGCACAGAAGTCACCAACTTTCTGCAAAGTCAATAGCTACACACCTGCAAACTTCATGTGGCCTTCAGATTAGCTCAAGAACAGTGCGTAGAGAGCTTCATGGAATGGGCCGAGCAGCAAGCCTTACATCACCAAGGGCAATGCAAAGTGTCGGCAGTGGTGTAAAGCACGTCGCCACTGGACTCGAGAGCAGTGGAGACGTGTTCTCTGGACTGACAAATCACGCTTCTCTGTCTGGCAATCCGATGGACGAGTCTGGGTTTGGCGGTCGCCAGGAGAACGGTACTTGACTGACTGCATTGATGAATGTGACACAGGAATGTGAAGTTTGGTGGAGGGGGGATTATGGTGTGGGGTTGTTTTTAGGGGTTGGGCTTGGCCCCTTAGTTCCAGTGAAAGGAACTCTTAATGCTTCAGCATATCAAGACATTTTGGACAATTTCATGCTCCCAACTTTGTGAGAACAGTTTGGGGATGTTCCTGTTCCAACATGACTGCGCACCAGTGCACAAATCAAGGTCCATAAAGACATGGATGAGCGAGTTTGGTGTGGAGGAACTGCACAGAGTCCTGACCTCAATCCGATAGAACACCTTTGGGATGAATTAGAGCTGTTATAGCTGCAAAGGGTGGGCCAACTCCATATTAAACCCTACGGATCAGGAATAGGATGTCATTAAAGTTCACGTGCATGTAAAGGCAGACGTCCCAAAACTTTTTGCAATATAGTGTATGTTGAGCATGTGAACACAATGGCCAACCAGAGGCGTTTAAGAATCCGTTCAACAGCGCTCAAATGCTACAGGGAAACACTGGTATGGTCACATTTTTTACATTTCACTACCGACTTGGTACCAGAGTCGTACTTTTGACAACACTACTATACAGTAGGTACTACATTTAGTTTAAAACTTACTTTGCAACCGTTGAAAAAAGTACATTCTATATAATATGAATGTGTGTAGTATGTATGAAATTCAAAAGTACTACATCTGCCATGTTGTCATTGACATGTGCCGGTGCCCTAAGGCGTCAGTTGTAAGATATAAGATATATCAGTGCAAGTTGCTTTCCCTTAAAACAGCTCAAACATGCATTTCAGTCTGGGACTAAAGCTTAAGCTCTGTCTTAAGCTTATACTAAAAACTAAATCTAAACTGAAAAGATAATTCAAATCTAATTCAAAATATTAATCAAAACTATAATAGAATATAAATAACACTGTCACATACATGCATAAATAAATCCTATAAACCATGCAGCACCTTTTCTCCTGCGATACTAACCTGACCCAGATCCTGAGGTGGAGAGGTCGTAGATGAGGTCCTGTAAGGTCTTGTCCTTGGCCAGGAACATGTGTTCAGTGCTGGGATCCTCCACCTCCAGCCTCTGCCGGTGGCCATAAGCTCGCTGGTGGTGCTGGAAGAGGAAGAGACCCAGCAGAACCAGCACACACAGCACAAAGACTGGACCCGCCACCACTGCTGTGAGCTCCACCGGCCCCCAGTCCTGTTCTGGACCCGGTTCGTTCGTCACTGACAGAGGACACAATGCATTAGTTGCTTATATGAAGCTTTGATGATCTGGAATTTGCTGGTTGAATTTGGCATTGATTACAGCTGATGTAAAGATCACTCAGATCAGGGGACTCTGATCTACTATCTGTTCCTAGAACTAGACTTGAAAATAGTCGTGATCGTGCTAAGTTATGGAATAGCCTACCGGCTTACATCAGATCCTCCCAAACGTTGTACATTTTTAAATCCACCTTGAAAACGTATATCTTTTTTCAATTGCTTTCAATACATCTTGTTTATCATTATTTTTCAATATTTTACCTTAGGTCATAGGTTTTTCCATTTTATTGTTCTTTATTTTGCTTTACTTTATGTGTTTTCTATCTTATTGTGTGTTTCCTTGGCTTTTATAAAGCACTATGGTCAACACCAGTTGTTTTAACATGCTATAAAAATAAAAATTGTATTGTAATGTAATGTAATGACGCTCACCTGTTGGTACTCTGAGGTCAATGCTGTTGCAGTAATCTGAGTAGCAACAGTGTGTGTTCACCAGTCCCTCTGTGCTGAGGCAGTAGATTGGCTGGCCCGGAGGAACCAGCTTCTCTTTCTTAATGCAGAGCCGCACTTGCTGTTCCTGTCCTTTAATGACAGAGGTGGAGGCCACGCACGCCCCGTTGGTCTCGCACTTAAAATCATCCTTCTCACAGTGTGGTGCAGTGCAGTTACAGAACAGAGCTGCAGGGGGAATCAAACACAAATATTACATGAAATATTATATTATTTATTAGGAATTACCGTTAGCCGACTAGAAGAGGCTTGGTCGACCAAAAATGCTTTAATGTTAACCTAGATAAATGTTCGCTATTATTAGGCGCATATCCGTGTGTGGAGAGAGCTTACTGTATGACATACATCACTTGCATTCAACTCTAAAATACTCTAAAGCGAACTGTAAAGGGTTAAAAAAAAAAGTATAAATAAATAAAGTTATTTCTGTAAACTCATAACAACAAAAAGTTCAGGATGCACTTCTGCCGTCTCGGTCACAGTGAACTTGAGTATGTCAGGAAAATGAACCGAAGCTCAGTGTATACTTGCCTCACAGACATGATGCATATATTTATAGAAAGGTTGAAATGTCTGCTTTTAAATGAACCAGATTATGGAAAATAAATATTCTCAGAGTATGTCATCCGCATATTAGGCACGTCCACTATTGCGGAGATGAGTCAGCATCGTCGACTCAATCTCTGCAGCCGAAAACACAGAAAACATTCTCAATAAATTATTTAAATGTTTAATCTCCTTCTGTTTTTTCAAAACACACTAAAAATCATCACGTTTGCCGGTGCGCTGTGGCAAGCTTTATGCGTGCGTTTGAGCGCTGATTAGGCAATGTGTTAAATAGGCAATTAGGTTAATTTTATTTACGGCTTATTAATATAAACGCACGATTAGTTGACTAATCGCTTAAATGAACGACTACTAGTCAACTAGAAAATCTTTAGTCGAGAACAGCCCTATTATTTATGAAGTCTTTTCAACAGCAGGAGGTGACAGGGATCAGTAGAGGCATATACTGTGAATAAAGCAGCATCATGTCTGTTTATGAAGGGAGAATCTCAAAAAAGGTTTAAACCAGAGGCAGACTAGACAGACAATTGTTTAGCGTTATTTAATTTTTGTATTAGTTTTATATGTAGCTATTATTTGTCATGGTTTGAGCATGTGGATTTAACAGATAAAATAAAGTATGGTGAGCACTCCATTTTCACAATCCAAATCAATTTCTTATAAAATACACACACAAAAGTCCCACATTTGTTTCATCACATAGGACAGCATAAACCTCCCCACAATTTTTTATGGCTAAAAACCCAATCATCAGGTCTGTCCATTACGAGCAGCCAGACAGAGAGGATTCAATCATACTGGAACCAGAACACATTTAAATGGAGGATGTAGACGAACCAAAGTGGCCCCAGACGTCCCTCACCTGCAGTCCACAGTCTCAACGCATCCGAGCTGCCTTAGGCAATGAGAGCTGAGCGACGGGCTGCAGGATTTTTCTAGAGATGAGCAAAACTGCATTTTTGATTTGGTGAGATCTAAACCAAAGAACTACAACGTGTTCATAAAGCTATATGGAATATAATGAAGACAGTCTAAATATGAGTTTTCTACAATTTGGAACTTTAAACTTAAGTTCATGGCACAAAAAATTCTTTTTTATTCAACCACTATTTAGATAACACCCATTTATTTTCAGCATCTCTGTCCTCCTCTGAGTCAGTCATAAAAATATATCACATTTATAAAAATCATAATAGATTTACATATTGAAATATAATCGAAAAAATACTGCAGCGTGTTTGATTGCAAGGGTCAGAAGATCTGAATGGTTTTTGCTACAGGTCAGGACACGAACATTTACTAACATTAGAGCTTTCCATGGAAAAAAGTGAGATGCTACAGAACTGTAAAACAAGGCTCTACTAATCACCGGCAGTCCTAGAAGTCAGGTAATGATTGTGTGAAGGAGTTATGCAAGAGCTGCTGATGTGTAACTTTCATTTGGCACTTGATTCCCTCTCTGGTAAAGCTCCTACACAACATTATTATTTAAAAAAAAAATGGTGACATGGCTAATAAGAAAAAGTGTGAAGTGAAATTTGAAAACGGTTGTTCAAAATGTTCTCGGCACAGCTCAGTTTTGACAGCGCTGAACGCAGGCTGTGGCGTGTTGCGATCATGGCGTGACTGAACACAGCTCCAGCTCATGCCAACAGGAACCATTTCAAGCCAAAACACAGAGTGATTAAACAAATTAAGCCTTGATCAACTCACATTAAGAGGATCTGGTCTTACAGTATACTCTTGCAGTACTGGCCAGGTCGTGTCTAAACGTTCCGCTCTCAGCATCAGATAAGCAGCGTGGGAGATTTCTACTTTACTAATCAGTGTTTGTCAACGTTTGCATGGATGTAGGGAGTTGCGGAATGTATAAATTTAGCATGTGGGCTCGGTTTTCCACTGATGACGTTTCATCACATCATTGCCAGTGGATTGGAAGTGTAGAGGCATTATGGTTAATAAACAGGATTTCCTGTTATTTACTCTCATTCATACAATATGACGCAAAAAGAAATGCCATCACTGTGGGAGTTTCCCCTTGGGCTACAAACTGACTGAAACTACTGGTTTACAGATGTTACCACATTGTCATTGTGGTAAATGTGACAGTCTATGACAGGTTTACAAATGATGCATCACAGGTCTGTTCTGATAAAATAAAATAAAAAGCTAAAGGGCAATAACAAAACGCAACTCATATAATCATGCTTTTAGGATTGCAAAATAATTAGGTTTACCAACAGGGAGGAGAAAACAAATCCCATATCTTTTGTTGAATTCACAGTTCAATCAAACTCTGCAGTATTTTGGTAAAATGTTTGTGCAAAATTGTGTCTTTTTGTAATATTGTATGCAATTAATCATTTTGCATAATGTCAAAATATGCCTCTGCAAATTAAATAAATGGAATTTAATTTGAAGACAATTTGTTTACTGCTGTATGTCAATCAATTTTAGTGTTGTGTTGAGTCACAGAAGATGCCCAATGTACAATATTTTCTTGCTTCTATTCAGTCTAGACCAATTTGAAAGTAACAACAACAACAACAATCACACCAAAGAAAGCAAAAAGTAGATCCATTTAGTAAAGTAGTAGTAAATAAAAGTACAGTAAATCTAATAGCAAATCATAAGCTTAATCTCTTGAGAATGACCTCACTGCTAAAGTCTGGCTTCACAATACCGAACTCTCAAACTGACATGAACTTGTTTGTACTTGCACATGTACAGAAGTAAAGTGCTAATACATTTCCAAACTAAAGTCCCTGAAACTTTATTTGATTAGACCAGATATTTAGGCAAATTAGACTAACAATAGGCCTTTTTATTTTCTAGACTAGACGTCACTTGCTGAATTAAACATACACAATAGTGAAGTCATGTGAAAATGATCGTACTGCTGTTTGTAAGGTTGGTTATATGCCACATCTCATATTATTTAAGAAAAACAGTAGGCAGTATACAGTGTAAATTGTGCTGTAAACTGTACACTAGTCCATTCCAAACATATTTTCACTCAATGATAAACTGAAATCCATCAAATGGACCACACAAAACCATAATAGATACAACAGAACATCCATAAACAGCATGTTCAGTAAATATGAGACACTATGATTCAGTGTTGGTAATTTAAAGTCAAGTGGCCGGGTCTTATGACTTGATATGTGACCTTTTCTAAACAGTAGTATAAAATATCATTGCTTACAAATAAGTTTAAAAGAGTAAAAGATAAGACAAACTTTACTGCAACATTTGTTTGATTAATATTAATCCCCTGCATCGGATAAAGTCTTGTTTAGCTTGAAAATTATTTTAATTGTATAACTAAAATATGATGCAATACCAATTGGCAAGACAATATGGAAAACATCAATGGGACTTTACGGGTTGAAAACAGGAAACCATTCATATCCGGATTGGAATATTATCCAGGCTAATATGTAGCTGTTCTTTAATCATGGAGGCTCTAAGGGGGATAATTAGGAACTTTAGAGGTAGTGCAATTGGATTAGTCTGATTATTGCGCACAGTATCATTCTCCAAAAGGGAAATACACAGTTTTGATCAAGATTTTGTATATCCCGACTTACAGACCCATGCAAAGCTTTTAATAGCTTAAGGTCTTTATTTTACATTCAAAGGACAATTAAATAATTTGGCATTTCCGTGCATTAGGAAAATAAAACGCAGAGAGACTCGCACATCAGACATGCAGGAAACAAAGGAATATCCACTCGCATTCATGTCAAATTATTTGATCACATTGATTTAAAAATAATTATATCTAGATCAACAATCCAGAAGACCATGGGGTTCCTCGCATTGTCCACTAACAACCAACAGTAAAGCAAGAGAAGTCACGCTGCACTGTAAGCCAGGTTTCTAAACTATACTAGACACAAATATCATAAGCCATCATATGACTGTCTTAGTGTGGCATAAATATAAAGTTCACACTTTTGGTCTAAAGAAAACCGCTATGACATTTTCACAATGTGCTCCTTTCAGTTCTTGGCAACCATGAAAAAAGCATGACTAGGACACAAATATCCAGATCCCCATTCATATCAACAGTGATTTGATGCAACATGACGCATGTTGTTAACCTAGTTCTGGTTGACAATATATTAGTTTTCATGCTGCTAAAAAAATGAATTGAAAGGACAAATATGTCAATAAATTGCACCACTGCATCAGATCAAAAGATATAATTTGCTCCTGCAAGGACTTCAGATGAAGCTCAGAATCAACATGTACCAATGCTAAAAAAAAAAAATTATAAATCCTAATAATTTGTTAACAAACATGCATTTATTACTTCAATTAGCTTATTGTTTCTGCCTTAAATTAGCCTAATACATTGTTTAAATGTATACATTATTAGCTAACTGTGTGATTTTTATATGTATATTTCTGAAGTACATAACCTGGACACGGTCAGCTCTGATCACTCTAAATTGTAATGTAGACATGCATTTTCTGTAAAGCTGCTTTGTAACAATTGTGAAAGGTGCTATACAAATAAATGTGAATTGAATCATTTTAAATTAACACATTTTTTGAATGTCATGATCAAACTTAGTCTGGCTATCACCAGACCAAGCTCAATATTTTAAGATTGAACATTAGTCTGAGGAGTCTGCTCTGTATTTTCTACTGCATAAGAGGCGTGATCAACGGGCATAGCTCAAATGACTCTGTACGCTATTGGATAGTCCTTCAACCAATCAGACCAACGATCCGGGTGACGTACTTTACCAAAGCCAGTCGGTAGTAAGGCAAACACATCCTTCTTTTGTATGAATTGTTCCAGGGCAAGTTTCTGTTCCGTTTTCAAAGAAAACTTGCCTTTTAAATCTTTAAATCGACGGGTTGCTGCGCTTCGGTGGCCGCCATGTTGAACGTAAACAAAAAGCTGCTTGCCGTCGCTTCTCTATCGTCATCGTGTTAAACCCACCAATAGATGGATAAGCCAGTTTGTGATTGGTCCCCGCAGATTTGTAACAGAAACCGGATAGAAAAATGTACAGGTTTCCAGCCTGAGCTGCAGGGCGAAATCAAATCTGGATTTACCCAGTCTAGATCAAACTGTGAATTCAAGGGAATTCATGCCTGCAATCCTGCCCAGACCCGGAGGCAGTGACGCAGGCCTAAACACACTCCTCTACCACTTTCTACTGTTGAGATTTTGGTGCAGCCGATCAGTGTTTGAATAACCTCATCTATTCAAAGAACATTGTTCTCAGCAGTGCCGTGAAACATTCAGGTGGTCTCAAGAAAAAGGGCATGCAGGAATGTTACTTTTCTTGGAGAAAAGTGGTTCTCTCTATAATGACCACCCTGAGAATCACTCTAGCTAAGTGTTATTATGGTAGACTTAAATCTAGCCCAGTTTCCACCAAAGAAAAGGCTGTTCAGAACCAGTGAAATTGTCTCTGCTCTGGCATCTGCGCATCTACAACCAGGACCTGCTAATGCCAGCGGCTGGGGAGCTCAGATAATGTCCTTGGATAATGATTTGCTTATTTTTATCCTCTTGCAAAACTCTGGCCACTTTATTTCCCCTGTCCATCTGAAATAAAAAATTATGTTATTTCCAAATATCACATGTGAATTATTACTAGTCTGAGATCTGACAGGTGACTTTGGCACTGCTGCACTTTCAATGATGACGAATTTGTTATTTATAATGTAAGAGACTGAAACTCAACGTAAGAGACTGAAACTCAAATGACTTTCTAATACAAACACATCTTCCTGCTTCTGCCAACTACACTTTCGAACTGACTAATACGCACTTCCTTTGGCGCAAATTATACGCCTGAGTCTCAATCCACAACACTTCATTGAGGAGATAGTTGTATTACCAGTTTATGTGTACAGTGTACTCTTCACAGATGAGACATTTTATCTATGACTGAAATAATTATTAACAGTCATGCATCTGATTAACAAAAGTGACTGATTAACTGAACTACAGTAGTCAACATTTGAAGTCAAAGTTATACATGAATTTTGAACAACCCGTTCTTGTCTTGGGTCAACTTTGATGAACTTTTTTGATCCACTTCAAATGTTGACTACTGTACATTGGAAAAACGTCACTACTTCAGCATTTTACAAAGACATTTGGTAATATTACAGTAATATGATGTCATTTATCAAAACCATACAACAAATGAAATATGTATGAGCAGAGTAATCCCTCGCACTCTTCAGTTGTGTGTTCAGATAAGCTTTTCACTTCTCTCATTAAATATGATATGATACACAATCTCTGTTTGCTCTGTTATAAATTGAGATTAAAAAGCATTAGCTGCTGTCTGGGGATTACTAATGTTATCCATGTTTCTGCAAAACTGGGTGAGTAACAACATGCTTCTCATAAAGTCAGAGCAAACAAACAAACTCAAACATTGCAGTTTAACGAGAACATAAACTGTAGGTGCAAAAAATTGACCCTTTACACATTTCCGGGTTTCTCAGATGAGGAAGTCGTCATGGTTGGGTAAACGTCTATAGTGGGGAATGAGAAACTAAATTTTTTGTGTTCACATTTGCTCAAATAGCAAAAGAAAAACTACACAATAATGTTTTCACAACTTACAAAAAAGGAAAAAAGATAGAGAGAGATCCTTCTCTCAAAAGGAATATTGATCAATAGATCAACAGAATGATAGATGCACTTTATTAAACCTTTAGGGAAACTCCGAGCTCTTAAAACTAGTGTGCGTGTTCAAGCCTGTAGCCTTTAATATGCAGAAAACATTAAGGGTCTTTTTACAGTGGGTTAAGGAGAAACCTTTACAGTAATAAAGAAAGCCCCCTGGCTATGAGTTACCCGTATCAAACCAAACAGAGACAAAGACTAACTGTATTTCTATATGGCGTGGAGAGAGAGCCAGACAGACATATCCAAGAGAAATGGGGGTCACTGTTCGGTCATATCCTTATTTTGACCCCTCTTCACAATTAACTGAGATTTAACCCATTCTAGGGCTGCAAAATATATCAAAATATCGCAAATGTAATATGCATATCGCAACAGCTTCCAATAACTGGGGTCATGAACATAAGACAAAGAGAAAATCACTCACTGCTCTTGACTAAACTTTTGTAGGTTTAATAAGAATCAGTATATATTTAATTCATACAGTGAAAACTAAGCAGTGTTTATTTTTACATTTGATTATTCAGTTTCTGTTGTTAAATAAACTTAATGTAGGATACCCTGAAACCCTGAGGTTTACACTGATGTTAAAATAACATTTCTTATGTTTCAGTAAAACACTGATGTTCACTTTCAGAAGTTGTAGGGATTTTTTCTTGTTACAAAAAGAATGTGAAACACACAGTATGTAGGTTAAATAACTTTAAAGATATTTTAAAGATAATTTAAGTTTACTTTACTCACTTTTTAAGCATTATCGTATCACATATCGCATTATTTAATGAGTTATCATATATCGCAATTTTCTTCAATATCGTGCAGCCCTAACCCATTAATTCCAGTCACAGTCCCACTTAAGAAGTTCATAACACTGGCTCCATAACCCAACTATTATAACCTGTGCTCAGAGGTTATTGTTACTCAAAACTATATCATCATTCAAAGGAAATCTGCAGACCTATACTTCAAGCTTCAGACCACACACACACCTTCTTCCTGTCCTGACATTAACATGTCGTTTCATACTTGATTTTCCACAGTAGAAACAGATCCGGAGAACTCTCTACTACTTAGCCTACATGAGCAACATGTAAAAGAGGTATAAAGTCTATTCCTTCCCTGATACTTCTTAAATACAACACATTAATAACAAACAAATTACAATAAACATGGAAGAACTTAGTTACACCTGTAATAATGTCTGAGAAATGTGCAACAGGTCAGTCAAGGCATACCTGTTTATAAAGCTCTTCTGACTGTTAAAAATCTAATTCAGACACAAATAAACAAGTTTAAAATAATCTGCCAGGGTTAAAATAAAACCATTTCTGTTTACTGTAAACTGATACTGTGATCGTGTTAATTATAAAGCGTCTTATTAATACTTCACCCACACAAAGAGACAAAACAAATAAAACCAAAATAAATGAACTTAAAAATAAAACACAAACAAAGAATAGTATACAGCAAATGTTAAAAGCTGTTTTTAAACAGTATTAAACCCATCTGGATGTGTCAAATATGGCGATTCAGGGTGTATGGAGTCTTATAACTTTGTGCCGTTCAACAATCATATTCAGACGCCTATCAACTTAAATCTGAAGTCTTAAATTACTCTTTTTCTCAAGTTTTTATCCGAATTTCGAGCCACGTATTAAACTAAGTTAGCCGGTTAGCATGCTAGCCCTTCACCTTTTTGAGTTTCCAACATAAACACTGTCATCCCGCGGGATTATTGTTATTTAAACTACCCACATATATAAAATATAACTTAAAGCACATCATATATTCATGTTACTGACAGAGAACGAGAGAAAACGAGAGGAAAAGCAGAGAGTTTAAGGGGCCAGTCGTTAAATCCCAGCGCCATGTTGTTGTTGTTGTATTAAAAGCCAAACGTCCAGCGACTAAAGTACAATTAAACGAACCAAACTTACACACACCTGTAAACAAAGCAATGCTGAAACAAACAAACACTTCATCCTCACCATCACACGCTCCGTTCAATCCCGATAAAACGACCAAGAGTCGCAGTATTTGCCGTGGGTCCATCCTCCTCACAGGCTCCCATCGCTCTGAGATGCGCGTGGACTCTGCTGTCGAGAGCGCGCTAATGATAACTAGACGAGAGCGCGCTACAGAGCACGCGCAATACCCAGATGGTCGTTTTTATGTATGTTTGTTAATAAATGCATGTACATATTTGTGATTCTAAATTTGTTGACATTTGGACATGAATCACTTTTGATTATATTTCATCTTGCGTATGGAAAAATAAATAGATACGTTTCTTTTTCGCCTTATATTTAATTTAGCTGTAATAGGGATTCATATCGCTGGGTTTAGACATAAGACTCACTGTAAAAATTGTTATTTATTTTCTTTGTTTTTCCAGATATGGGGCTAAAATTCGTGCTCCTCAAGCCAGGTGAGGTGAACTTTGACCTTTCAGATTACCAACTCCATGTCACTTTCACGTCAAACTGAATTCTAGTCTAGCGCTCATCCTTATTAGACTGCTGCATTTTACTTGTTGATAAAGAGATAATATTATGTGGAATATACAACAATGTGGTATTTTATCATAAAATTTTTCCTTAAATATTACACAGTTGTCCACATTCCCAAAAGTATTAGATGACTTCTAGTACTAGTGACAGTGCTAATATTTAGCTTTTTTCCTAATACACACACACACACACACACACACACACACACACACACACACACACACACACACACACACACACATATTTATATAGGGAAGATGTAAAATGTTTCTCACAGCCTTAGGGGGGAGCTGTGTGTGTTCTATGAGTGTTTCCCTGTGTGAGTGAGCTTTATATGGGTGGAGCTGTTGTGGAAAGGTATGAAGGTTTTCGCTGTTATCTGATTAATCTATTTATATTCTTGAATTGTTTGGCCATCCATGCTATTTTAAGAAATATATTGCTGTTAAAGATGTTTACTAACATATATGTGCAGTTATTTTCGATGGATGGTTTTGTATTTCTGATATTATTTTATGTGTTGTAAATTCCATGTGGTGGAATATATTTTTCTGTATATTGTATTTAACGTTTATCTGAGTATTTTGGGGTTTTATTATTTGTATTTTGGATGCATCTGACATTTAACTTTAATTGTCATATGCTGAAAGTTATTTTTTCCAGTGTTTGAGAACTCTGTGATGTAGCCTAAGGTTAATATAACTGCAGCTAAAACTATATTATTTCGTTTTATAATTTTGTATGCATTGTCATATATATATATATATATGAAGAGTTCAGATGCAAAAGCCTCTAAGTGCCATCTTCAATTTTCTTCTAGAATGATCATTTTTATCAAGCTCGTATATTTAAGTTTAGTAATTTCACTTAAATGACAATTAATAGGTAATTTTCATTGCCATTTAAGTGGAATTACTGAACTTAAATATACAAGCTTGATAAAAATGATTATTTTGCATCTGAACTCTTCATATATATATATATGTGTGTGTGTGTGTGTGTGTGTGTGTGTAATGTGTATATATACTGTATATATGTGTGTGTGTGTGTGTGTGTGTGTGTGTGTGTGTGTGTGTGTGTGTGTGTGTGTGTGTGTGTGTGTGTGTGTGTGACGAATAATCTGACAAGCATCCTGACTTACTACAAACAACACATAACATAATAAATATAATAGTATGATATCTCTGCTCATCAACAGTCTGAGAAAGAAGTTTTGGGCGATCGCTCAGGCCACGTTCACTCACTCCAGGAATCTAGCCTGCTTTGTGTTCACATATAAAGGCCTTCAGGCTCTTCAGCAGCACTTCCAGGGCAAACACCTGCAGTCTCACTCCTTTCTCGCCGCGTGTCTCGGAGGCTGGCTGGTGTTTGGAGAAAATAACAACATCAACAGCCAGGTTAGTGGAGCTCAGTTCATTATCTGATCTGTCATTGATACCTAACGACCTTATTTCAGTTGAAAAGTGTTAGAAGAACTGCTCTTCTTTAATACTGTAAAGCCAGACTTTTTTTTTTTTAATGGAACAGTTTATTGAACCGTCAGACAAAATCATAAAAAAGGCCTATATATTATTTTGTCACATTGTCACATTTGTCACATTGTAAAATATGCCACAAATCCCTCGAGATTTCAAACATGGGCGAATCGGCACTGAAGAGTCACATGCAAGGGGAGCGTCATGTCAGTACAGTTGCTCGCACTGGACCATCATCCGTCCGAGAATATTTCACCCCCACAGTCCCAAAGCAACAGGTAAGCATTTGATTTTTGGGATTCATATTTTCTGTTTAATTAAAGCCCCATCCGTTTTTTATGGCATTCTTTGGTTTGCGTTATAGCATATGATCATGCTCTCATTCATTTAAGTGCTTTTCAAGCACGATAAGAGCCAAAGTAGAAATCAATTCGGTTCTGAAGAAGCGCTATCTGAAGCGGCATTCTTTGCACACACACCCGACTCACACACACACACCGAGAGAAAAGCCGCTTCTTCTCAGACAGTGCGCGCCAGTACTGTATTGAGTACTTGAGGACGAAACAGAAAATTGTCAAAAAATACAATTTTTGGCGAGTATCCTCGTAAGCACAGTCTTAAATGAGTTTCAAACTCTTAAATGAGAAAACCGGATTTGTGTCAGATCCGCGACATGTGCGTCAGGTCTTAAAGAGACAGCAGTCTAATAAACCCACTGCTGTCCTTCTCATTAATGTTAATCATAAAACAAAAGAATAAGATAAAATCACTCACTGCTCTTGATTGAATAACATTTGTAGCTTTAATAAGGATTAATCTATATTTTAATAAAAGTATTTGTCATGTCCATGTCACAATTAAAACTTTTCCTGTTTTGTTTTTTTCTACAACATTAAAACGTATGCATTTCACAAAGGTTTTTTGTGCTCAAAGTAACTTTAATATACATTATGTAATAAGTTGTATATTGTGTTTTGGATACCTTTTGGATACCTTATATCTGTAATTTGAGTGATACACATTTTTTTTACAAAATAAACAATAATTTGATTGCAAGCAAGTCATTAGAATGCATTAAAATAATTACCTTGTAAATCAATGTTACAACCATCACTGCATGCTTGCTAGATTGCCATTACTGAATAAAGTTCAATGTATTTTGTCCACTGCGAGGGAAAGCTCATTTTGAGGAAAATTAGGTTGTAGCTGCTTGTCTACATTACTACGATTAAAAAGAGGTGTTATTTGTGTAGTAACAATGTTTAGCTCACGAGTTACGAGACCAGGGAAGTTCGAATCTGTGAATTTATTGCCAACTTTACTGCGCTAGTTTAGCGTGCTTTCTTTCAACAGCTTCTAGTTCTTCCGTTTCAACTGAAATGCTTGCATACAACATACTGAAATGCTCTCACACACACAACTGAAATGCTTGCATACAACATACTGAAATGCTCTCACACACACAACTGAAATGCTTGCATACAACATACTGAAATGCTCTCACACACACAACTGAAATGCTTGCATACAACATACTGAAATGCATGTATGAGAGCGTTTCAGTTGTATGTGTGTGAGCATTTCATTATAGTATGTGAATGAATTTGGTTTCATATGTGTATGTGAGAGGAAAAGTACATATGCATGGTAATTCTGAATAATGTCCCTAGGGGCACCTCATAGAACACTAGTGGGTGTTTCTCTATCAGTGGGGCGTTTTCAAACCACAATGGGCATTTTCAACCGCTTTACCTGATTTACTCTAATCCTTGGTTTAGGGGTGGGGTGGTTTAGCAAGTGTGTTGAAAAATGGTTGAAAAACATTTATTGTAGTTTGAAATTGGCCACTGATTGGTAAACGCCCATTTTGGTTTTGCATGCACACTTCTCAGTAGTCTAATGCTTCCTCATTAGAGAGAAAACATAGGTGCATCCTATACAGAAGTCTTGTTTGTTGAAGCACCTTACATGACTTCTCTAGCACAGTTTCAAACAATGGTGCATCTACATTCTTAAAAAATGCACATTGCTTTAGTAAAGTTTATTACGAATTTCCTGAATAAAGTTCTAACGTCATTTAACACATTTCTTGAAGTGCAGGAGACATGAACATGAGCAAGAAAATTACACTGCAAACATAGCCCATGTCTTGCATCTGTCAGTGCTTGCATGCAGAGCACATTGCTCCTTTAGTAGGAATGAAGGCCGACGAAGATGGACAGTTAAAAAAAAAAAAGGAGCACCCTCCTGAAAATGCTGACATTGATTATACACCGAGTTGTTGTCGACAGCATAATCACCTGACCTGGGACTTGATGATATCCTGTGCCTCATCACTGCTTAATCAGGTAATCATTCATATTCCTGAGTCTGTATTAAATTTGAGAAATGTAACTGATTTCCATTCAGTTTAGCTTGTTTCCACTGAAACACAATAACACAAAAAACATCTTGTGTTTATTAAGAAACATGGCTATTTTGTGATATTTAAAGAGATTAAGGTCTACATAAGGTCAATCTGCAGCTTCAAAGGGATAGTACATTTATTCACCCTCAAGTTGTTCCAAACCTGTATGAATATCTTCTTTTGTGTAAATTCCTCTTGAAACAAACTTTGTTGTATTATTTTAATTTAATACTGTGAAGCTGCTTTGATACAATCTGTATTGTGAAAAGCGCTATACAAATAAACTTGACTTGACTTGACTTTTGTGTTCAGCAGAAGAAAGAAACTCATACAGGTTTGGAACAACTTGAGGGTGTGTAAATGACAGAATTTTCATTTTGGGCTGAACCATCCCTTTAAAGAAATTTTCATTGGAAAAACCTAAGCTCTACGAGATAAACGTAAAAATATTTTATCAGATGTGCTTTTCGCTTAGACGGCGACGGCGTTTTTGGGGCTTAAAAACGCAAAAAAGTGAAACCACCCTCCAGAGTGGAAATCTTAAAAACGCTCCACCGCCGCGTTCCCATCTAAACGGTAAAAACGCAAAAGTCTGCTAGACAGTGAAGGCACCGATCAGTGCTTCACATTGCCACCTGGAGTGCATACTACATTCAATTTCACACACTTTTGCGTCACCGTATGCACGCAGATTTCCCCATAACGCTCGTCTAAACGCAGAATAAATTTATTTTTAAAGGTTGAAATGCTTTTGTTCTATTTCTCCCCCTGTCTTTTTTAAATAATGATATTTTAATATATTTTTGTCATTGATTGATTGAATAAAATAAATTGACTCAACTGCTGGAAAGCAGGGCCGGAGTGGGGCCACTTTTCAGCCCGGGAGTTTCAGGCCCAAGACCGGCCCACTTATTCCATGGTGGAATTCCAAATTAGCACTTTTTTTAAATTGGATAAATGAAGCAACAGTTCAGCTTTGTGTAGTTTGTATCAGGCCCGGAGTGGGTAATCGGGAGAATTCCCGGTGGGCCACTTCACTTTTGGGCCGGTCGAGGAAAAAATTTTTTTTTTTTTTTTCACATTTCAATGTCACATTAGTTACATTAGGCTACATACGTTCCGCATTCTGACACCGCAGCACTCTGCATGGGTTGTACCATGTAAGGGAGTTCTCCCCTCCCCTCCTATAGAGTTGGTTGGGTCCATAGCACGTCTTTTCCAAAACGTTTTCTCAGGTAGGCTACCGCGGCAACGCCGGCGCCTACTGATAGCTGGGCCTCGGCCGTAACGGTACGCGTCAGGGAGGATGGATTTGAGGAAGAGGCCAGGAGGTATGGAAGCTTTGTTTCCGCCACAGAATAAAACATTTTAAAAGATAATTGTGACTTTTTATCTCACAATTGCGAGTTTACATCTCGCAATTCTGACTTTATTTCTCAGAATTGCGAGAAATAAAGTCGCAATTGCGTGTTATTAAGTCAGAATTGCGTGAAATAAAGTCGCAATTGCGTGTTCAGTCAGAATTAAGAGATATAAAGTCAGAATTGCCTGAAATAAAGTCGCAATTGCTTATAAAGTCAGAATTGCGAGAAATAAAGTCGCAATTGCGTGTTAAGTCAGAATTGCGTGAAATAAAGTCGCAATTGCGTGTAATTAAGTCAGAATTGCGAGATATAAAGTCAGAAATGCGTGAAATAAAGTCGCAATTGCGTGTTATAAAGTCAGAATTGCAAGATATAAAGTCAGAATTGCCTGAAATAAAGTCGCAATTGCGTTTTATAAAGTCAGAATTGCGTGATATAAAGTCGCAATTGCTTCTTATAAAGTCAGAATTGCAAGATGTAAAGTCAGAACTGCGTGAAATAAAGTCGCAATTGCTTATAAAGTCAGAACTGCGAGATATAGAGTCAGAATTGTGTGATATAAAGTCGCAAAACGTGTTATAAAGTCAGAATTGCGAAATATAAAGTCAGAATTGTGTGAAATAAAGTCGCAGTTGCTTCTTATAAAGTCTAAGTGAATTATTATTTAACCTTTACATTATTTGTTAACCCATGGTATTAATACAAACTACACAAAGCTGAACTGTTGCTTCATTTATCCAATTTAAAAAAAGTGCTAATTTGGAATTCCACCATGGAATAAGTGGGCCGGTCTTGGGCCTGAAACTCCCGGGCTGAAAAGTGGCCCCACTCCGGCCCTGGTTTGTATTAATACCATGGGTTAACAAATAATGTAAAGGTTAAATAATAATTCACGTAGACTTTATAAGAAGCAACTGCGACTTTATTTCACACAATTCTGACTTTATATTTCGCAATTCTGACTTTATAACACGTTTTGCGACTTTATATCACACAATTCTGACTCTATATCTCGCAGTTCTGACTTTATAAGCAATTGCGACTTTATTTCACGCAGTTCTGACTTTATATCTTGCAATTCTGACTTTATAAGAAGCAATTGCGACTTTATATCACGCAATTCTGACTTTATAAAACGCAATTGCGACTTTATTTCAGGCAATTCTGACTTTATATCTTGCAATTCTGACTTTATTACACGCAATTGCGACTTTATTTCACGCAATTCTGACTTTATATCTCGCAATTCTGACTTAATTACACGCAATTGCGACTTTATTTCACGCAATTCTGACTTAACACGCAATTGCGACTTTATTTCTCGCAATTCTGACTTTATAAGCAATTGCGACTTTATTTCTCGCAATTCTGACTTTATAAGCAATTGCGACTTTCAGGCAATTCTGACTTTATATCTCGCAATTCTGACTGAACACGCAATTGCGACTTTATTTCACGCAATTCTGACTTAATAACACGCAATTGCGACTTTATTTCTCGCAATTCTGAGAAATAAAGTCAGAATTGCGAGATGTAAACTCGCAATTGTGAGATAAAAAGTCACAATTATCTTTTAAAATGTTTTATTCTGTGGCGGAAACAAAGCTTCCATACCTCCTGGCCTCTTCCTCAAATCCATCCTCCCTGACGCGTACCGTTACGGCCGAGGCCCAGCTATCAGTAGGCGCCGGCGTTGCCGCGGTAGCCTACCTGAGAAAACGTTTTGGAAAAGACGGGCTATGGACCCAACCAACTCTATAGGAGGGGAGGGGAGAACTCCCTTACATGGTACAACCCATGCAGAGTGCTGCGGTGTCAGAATGCGGAACGTGTGTAGCCTAATGTAACTAATGTGACATTGAAATGTGATAAAAAATAAATACATTTTTTCCTCGACCGGCCCAAAAGTGAAGTGGCCCACCGGGAATTCTCCCGATTACCCACTCCGGGCCTGCTGGAAAGGTGTCATTTATATTTTAAAAGGTTTTTGCCAAATGTTTAAATGGTCAGGAATTTGTTGACGCATCATTGAAGTGTAGTTGGAATATTAATGTTGCGGCAACATTAACTTGGTACATCAGATGGCAACATTGTTTGACATTAATTTTCAGTTGTATTTTCAGTGTTTCAGCAAAATGTATTTTGAATCAACATCACATTGTAACATTGATCAAACCATATTACCAAAGATTATTTCTGTTCATTTCAGTGTAGATTCAACATCATAGTGTAACGTTGATTCAACAATATTATCATTGATTATTTTAGTCAATTTCAGTATTGATTCAGCATCGGTGATGTAGAATCAATCATAGTGTAATGTTGATTCAGTAGCATTACTATTGATTTTTTGTTCAACAGTTTCAACATTAACTGAGGGTGCAAAAGTGATGTTGATAAAATATCACTTTGTAATGTTGAATCAATACTATTACCATTGATTTTTGGTTGAAATCTCAACATTGCTTCACCATTAACTGAGGGTGCAAGAGTGACGCTAAAGCAACATCACTTTCTAATGTCATTTCAATGTAATCAGCGTTGACGCATCAACACTGACTCAACATTGTTTCAATGGTTACATGCTATCTGGGATCCTTTTAGTACTCTCTTTCCTCTTCAAAACATCCAGCACTTTCTGCAGGTCAAACACAAAGTCATCATGATCTTGCCTCCATATCAATCCCAACTCTTTCAATGCAATGCTGTGTGTCTCTAAATCTGCTGTGCTGTCAATCTGGTCTTTTTAACCATCTCGGGTCTCAGGTCTGAGGAGTTGGTCGTCCATTTCCGCAGATCCTTTCCTGCAGCAGACAAGATTGCCTTTGCTTGTGCTGTGATAAAAAAAGCTTCATCTACATCTGGCAAGCTCGCAATGAGGTCATCGACATATAGTGTTTCCCGGAGTACAGCCACAGATTTTGGCTGGTCAAACTCATACTGTCTGAAATGGGTTCTGATTGTCGCTGCCAACAAAAAGAAGCCAGATGCCGCTCCGAACACAACTCTGTTCATTCTCATGACGCAAAACTCCCTCAGAATCCTGCGAAGAGGGATCATAGGTCCACAAGAACCTCATAACATCTCTGTCCCTCCCTTTCAACCCTATCTGCAGAAAAGCCTTAGCAATATCAGCTGTGAAGGTGACCTTGTGAAGACGGAACCTAACAAGGACATGAAGTAAGCCTGGGTTTAAGTTAGGCCCAATAAGCAAACAGTCATTGAGGGAGGGGGAACCCTCTTCGTGTGAAGATGCATCAAACACGATTCTCAATTTGGTTGTTGCTTTATCTCGAATTACTGGATGGTGTGGCATGTAATAATTCACCGTGCTGGCCTGCTCTAAAGTTGGCGTATCTTGTACCTCCTCACAAATGTCTTGCTGCAGATATTCTTGAATCACATCTGTTACGCCCCATCTAGGCAATGGCGCCACCGTGGCCACCCCTGGCCGATTCCTGGCCACCCCACTGGCCAGTATAAATTTTAGTAGCATCAGTTATGCATTTCATCCCTAATGCACAGCCAGGCAGGCAAGCCGCTCTAGACCTTCGATCGCACACAGTAGCCAGTACTCCCCCGCCCCCTCCGTCCATGCCGCTGTTGCGCGCTCAGACAGTTGCCCGTCGGTCAACAATTTCAAAAGAAGTTAAGAAAGAAGACGAAGAAGACTACCGGTAAGTAAATAAGTCAAAAATATTCTTTAGTAAAAGAAGACGGGGAATTATGTGTCGTGACGTGCTTTTTAAGTGCCAAATGGTTACAGTATACTGTTACAACAGCTTTTTGATGTGTCTTTGACACGTTTTGACAAGCAGGGATGCAAACAGCGCGCTTTTCGGCGCCTCCGGCTTTTTTCACGTCAGTTTGGGTGACAAAGTCATCTGAAGTCATTCCATAGCTTAATGTGAGGGACAGAAGTCTATTTACATCATTAAAGTATACGGAAACTCGTTTTCCCTCCTCTGCGGCTGTCATTCTCCATTCAGTATTCAAACAGTGCGCGCGCCTCTTCTGGTTGGATGCACGGTAAAACTCTCTCCAATATGATATATTCACATTATAATGCATGATCTGTAGATAAAAGGCTGTGGGTTTGCATAAAATGACTTGATGAGTTTGTTGCTGTTTTTAAACGACTCACTACCGTGTGCTTGTTAGATCACACACATCACAAGGACTATGAATCGGCATCAAACGCACAATAACTGGAATTTAAAACTGAAACAAATGATCAATAAACTGTTGGACAGATATACACTAGGATTTGTGCGCTCGACATTTCTTCGCTTTGTGCCGTGAACTTTTAAATGTGCACTTGTGCAGCGCAGCGCTGCACACTGACTCCATGTTGCTTTGAGCACAGCATTCTGCACCCGCAATGCGCATACGCGCTTTGTGCGCTCTGTTTTGAAGCGTTTCATATTATCATGGTTTTGCGCACTGAAAGATTATTAAAAGCCTAAATTTTTGTATACCCCAGATAGCATGTATAATCGGCCCGAGCTCGGCTGCCCCGCGGCGCCTGCGGCTCAGACTCGGCATCGGCGTGTGTTAACCGGGCCGATTGTGGCCCGCAGCTCGCTCTGGCACATGCATTTTTGAAAATATTTAGTTGTCATGAAGATTCTTTACGTGTATTTTAAAAATGCATGGGCGCTCGACATCACTCGCACAGTCACGGTGATTGCAGTCGCGCATCGGCTGAGTAGTTGGGTAGTCTAAAATTAACACTGAGTCTAAAATTCATTTTACTGGCTATTTCAAATGTTTACCAGCAGTGACGGTTAAACTCTGGGCGCTCGGCTCAGATGCGTTTACCGGTATGAAGCCGATTTCAACAGTTGCTGCAGCGAGCGTCAGCACGCAAGACGTGTGCACAACTTTCGGTGAGATAAAACTCAACGCCTGACTTAAAATCATCCCTTTTCGATCCTGCGTCATTACAGTGAACTTGAGGTAAGTTGTGTTCAATTTCCTTAAAAAGCATCAACATTTCACGCCGAGCATAGTTTCAATCGCGTCGACCTACATATTTCGAACTGTTGCTGATTAAATGTTGATTATTATCGATCCGTTTAAACTTTGTTCATGTTCATTTGACAGTGCTTCCCTAGATGAAACGAAAAGAAAGAATTCAGAACTCGAATTCTATTAATTAGGACAACAATATAAAATTTTTGTCTGAGTAAAGTAGTGCAAATGGGGGTAATATGAAAGCTTTTATGGCGCGAAGTTAACGAAGCTAACATTGACTAACGTTAGCTGCGCTGTTTTTGCGCTAGCAGCTCATATTTTCGTTCTGCTAGTTGGCAAAGAATTAGTTGCTAGGCTAGACACCATTTTTATTGAATGCAATTTACGTGAATAATATTTACGAGCACAGTCTTTGATCTGTGGAAGAAAATAAAGTGGAACAAATGTTAGCTGGCTTAAGGCCAATTCATAACGTTACCGCACAGACAAACGCCAACAAACACGTTTTGTCCTAAAGTATGTGCACATTTTGATCCTGTAAGAAAATATTTATTTTACTTATGTAAATAGAGGAATGATGTGGGACTTTGGTCTGCTGAAAGCTGGGTCATGTCTGTTGCTGAGTGAGATCGGGACTCTTATTATGAAAATGAACTGAGGACTCTTATAACGGTAGAGGAGCAGCTGCGCCTGCGCCGGCGACCTCTCAGTTGCTGGGGATTATGATTACGCTGACACGTTTGCTCCTGGTTTTACAGGTATGATACAACATATGTTCATGCTGCAAATATTTTGTGTATTAATGTTCTGGGTTGTGAAGATCTATGTGCAGACCGTCCGCCATTTTGTGAACGCTGTGTATGACGTCGTGAAGTGCATTTAATGGCCTTTTGCACAGGGGCCTGTAACAGATGCACTCTCGACATTTAACAATATAAAACGAGAAGAAAGTTGTGTCTGAAAGCTGCAATCTTTTACTTGTATTGGTTAAAATGAATGAATATCTCGTGTTTTTCCGTGGGTGCTTGAGTTTGTCGGTTTCTGTTGGGGCAGTGTGAACATGACACTTATTTTTCATAACATTCTGAATACAACGACCAACTTTTGTTGGTGACTTTTTTTTGTTGGTGTTTGCTGGCGTTTGTCTGCGGTGTGAATTGGCCTCTAGTTGTACTTTTATGGCGCAAACTGAAATCGCACTTTATAGCTAACATCAACATTACCTTTGGCTAAATGCGGTCTGTACAGACAGGTTTGAAAAGTTTATTAGCTACCCTAGGGCTGGGCGATATGACTGAAAACTGTATCATGATGTAAGCGTTTCATATCAGTCGATAATATTGATATTTTTTATGACCTATTTAAAATAAGGACCAGGAGAAAAATATATTACATTCAACATTTTTATTTTAAACTTAACCTTCCTCTGATTATAATCCCCTCAGTTATAAAGGCAGAAATGTCAACACAACCATGGAAAGCAACACCATGGAAGACACAAAAGACAGGTCTTCTCAGGAGGCTGTGCCTACAGGTAGGAATTCTACAAAGTGAACTCTCTCGGTTAACTCTGACATATCTACGTACAATGTTTTGCTACTAATCTGTTATGCCTGCTTTTTCGTGTCTTACAGCAATTGCTAAGGAGATCCTCATCCAGCTTGATTCTATCAGAGAGCAGCAGTTGCTCATCCTGATGCAGCTCCTACAAATCTCCAGCAGTTCCAGACTTCACGCCAGACCCAACACATTTTGGGCTCCTACTTTCAACTATTGAGGAGCTACAATGTTTGGAGGAGACGTTAAAGAATCCAGAGGAGAAGAAGAATTTGGTGAGTTAAATTATGCATTAATCAGATCATTCCTAAAAGTCAGTCCCCACTCTCACTCATGCTATATTCCTTAAATAACTAACGAGTTACATGTCTTTGTTTCAGACTGTTCTCCTTGGAATGGTCGGAGGCATGACTCTTAAAGACACTGTGGGGCAGGTCCTGAAAAGAGCAATGAACACTTCGCTGGCGAGACTCATTAAAAGTGTGGTTCTGGGTGAGTGTCAGTGCTGGATAACTGCACTGTGGTGACATCCTAGGGCTCTACAGTGCAACCTATTTATTTATTTATTTATTTATTTACTGGCTGTGACGGTGACAAAGTATTTAGGAGCACCAGTGCGACTGACCTGATCAGGTTCTATGGGTGCACCCTCCATTGAAACTAGAGCTGCAACGATTCCTCGATTAAAGTCGAGCACTCGATTAAAAAAAATCCTCAATAGCAATTTACCCGTGTTGAGTAACCGGCAAAATACCGGAAGTGGCGCATTCCACAGACGAGAATCCATGAATAACATTATTACACCGTTTTCTAAGGCTACGCGATCTATTTAAAACCATTTACAATCATAATATAGCATAGTGCTATCATGAAATCACAAAGGCTGTGATTTAGTTAAGAATATGCGCTTTTAAAAAAAAAAATGCCCCGGCAAGTCATTTTATCAAATACCGCCTTTTAATGGGTAGGTTAATTTGTCATTGATCAGAAGGTGCTCCTAAATTTTTGACTGTGCTCCTAAACTTTTTAAATTAAAAAGAAATGTAAGTGTAGAGCCCTGCATCCAAATTAAGTTTTGGTGGTTGCTGAGTAACATCACGTGGTCATGCTGCCCTCTTCTATCTTGTGTTTTTCTCAGATGCAGTCCGCCGCAATGCCCTGACCAAAGATTCTACAGAAGAGGAAACAGAGCTGCTCATCACCAGGTGTCTGTGGTTAGCCTCTGATAGGGATGGTGGCCAAAGTCAGAGGGCGAACAGGCAGACAACGTAGACAACTCAAATATCGCGGTGGGCCAGAATTAAATGTTTCAAAGTTAAAAATGTTGATATTGGAAAATGGTATTTGAACTCCTTGATTCTACATTAATGCTGTGATATTATTTCTATTCTATTCTTTTCAATTCAAATCTGTTATTAAAAAGTGTGTGCGTAGACTACTCAAAAACGCAGTGGGCCAGAATTAAATGTTTCAAAGTGAAAATGTTGATATTGGAAAATGGTATTTGAACTCCTTGATTCTACATTAATGCTGTGATATTATTTCTATTCTATTCTTTTCAATTCAAATCTGTTATTAAAAAGTGTGTGCGTAGACTACTCAAAAACGCAGTGGGCCAGAATTAAATGTTTCAAAGTGAAAATGTTGATATTGGAAAATGGTATTTGAACTCCTTGATTCTACATTAATGCTGTGATATTATTTCTATTCTATTCTGTTCTATTCTATTCTTTTCAATTCAAATCTGTTATTAAAAAGTGTGTGTGCGTAGACAACTCAAATGCAGTGGGCCAGAATTAAATGTTTCAAAGTTAAAAATGTTGATATTGGAAAATGGTATTTGAACTTCTTGATTCTACATTAATGCTGTGATATTATTTCTATTCTATTCAAATCTGTTTTTAAAAAGTGTGGTTATCCTATTTTTGTAGTGTGGTCCAATAAAAAATGCATTAAACATGAAACCTGTCTTCCTTGTGCTGTTTTACTTTGTTTATCTTGCATAAATAACGGCTGCATAAATAACGGCTGCTAAGCAATTTTAGTATTAACCTGATATGAATGGAAATCAAAGTTCAAATAAGCCCAAATAAGGAACGGGATTGGAGGCGAGCTATACGTCCTCTCACTCGGGTTTCCGCAATCGGGCCGCGTTAAAACCGAGCGCTCGGCCGAGTGTCTTTAGCCTTAATCGGGCCGCGTTAAAACCGAGCGCTCGCAGAGCAATCGGACCTAGATTCATGCCGAGGATTGGCCGATTGTTTTAGCCTTAATCGGGCCGCTTTCGGCCCGCACAATTTTTGCTAGCTGGGACCTAGCCTGCTCAATACATTTAAAATAAGCATAATTTAATTGTATATTATTTATTTGTAGTGTAGGCTATATCAATAGGCTATATATGTCACAGTTCTGTTCTGTCTGAGTGTTTTTGTCACTGGTCACATGTTTTCCTTTGTTCTGTTTTCCCGCCACTCCTTGGTTTCCATGGTTACCCTCATTAGTTAATTTGTATCACCTGGTTTCTCGTTAGTCTTGTCAGCTGTGTCTTGTTTCCCTGATCTGTTCTCCCTTGTATTTAAACCCTGAGTTTTGCCTTGTTCAGTGTCGGTCAATGTTTTATGTTAGGCTTTCTTTGCCTGAGCACTTCCTTGTTTTTGTGAGATTGTGAATTAAAACCTTGGATTACTTCATCTGCGAGTTTGCCTCCTACTTCATCTACCCTGCAGCCTGACAGATTGACCGACCATAAAAAATAAATAAAAAGATGGAGACATGGAGGCAGGCCTTTGTGGGAACCTGCCAAGCTGTGTTCCGGGGTATCCGTGGAGGTCACAGGGGAGGATATGGGCGATATATCTGCACAATCGAACCTATCTCCAGGGATGACTTCTCTGATCTCCCTCCTCTCATCAGTCCAGCCGAGCCTGCACTTCACGCCAGTCCAGCCGAGCCTGCACTTCACGCCAGTCCAGCCGAGCCTGCACTTCACGCCAGTCCAGTCGAGCCTGCACTTCACGCCAGTCCGTTGGTCCCGAGTCTGGTGGTCCCGAGTCCGGTGGTCCCGATCGCCTGCCCGCCAGAGACTGAGCACGCCGCACTTGAGTCTGCTCTGGAAGACACAATGCTCATAGTGGTGTCCATGGCTGTTTTGTGTGTGTGGGCAGCACACACATCGACTACGGCCCATGAGTCCAGCCCCGAGTTTCCAGATACGCTGGTCCCGCCCAGCACCGAGCCTTCACCGCTGGTCCCGTCCAGCACAGAGCCTTCACCCCCGCTGGTCCCGTCCAGCACAGAGCCTTCACCCCCGCTGGTCCCGTCCTGCTCAGAGCCCTCTTCGCCGCTGGTTCCGTCCAGCTCAGAGCCCTCTTCGCCGCTGGTTCCGTCCAGCTCAGAGCCCTCTTCGCCGCTGGTTCCGTCCAGCTCAGAGCCCTCTTCGCCGCTGGTTCCGTCCAGCTCAGAGCCTTCCTCGCCGCTGGATCTGCCCAGCACAGAGTCTTCCTCGCCGCTGGATCTGCCCAGCACAGAGTCTTCCTCGCCGCTGGATCTGCCCAGCACAGAGCCCTCGCCGCTGGATCTGCCCAGCACAGAGCCCTCGCCGCTGGATCTGCCCAGCACAGAGCCCTCGCCGCTGGATCTGCCCAGCACAGAGCCCTCGCCGCTGGATCTGCCCAGCACAGAGCCCTCGCCGCTGGATCTGCCCAGCACAGAGCCCTCGCCGCTGGATCTGCCCAGCACAGAGCCCTCGCCGCTGGATCTGCCCAGCACAGAGCCCTCGCCGCTGGATCTGCCCAGCACAGAGCCCTCGCCGCTGGATCTGCCCAGCACAGAGCCCTCGCCGCTGGATCTGCCCAGCACAGAGCCCTCGCCGCTGCCCTGCACCGAGCCCTTTCTGAGACCCGGGACTTTCCCCAAGTATTTTTTGGGGGGGTGCTACAGGCCTGTGTCCTGGCCACTTGAGGGGCCACGGCCACCCGAAGGGGCTTCACCGTCGTGGCCGCCCGAAGGGGCTTCACCGTCGTGGCCGCCCGAAGGGGCTTCTCCGCCGTGGCCGCCCGAAGGGGCTTCTCCGCCATGGCCGCCCGAAGGGGCTTCGCCGCCATGGCCGCCCGAGGGGTCCGCACCGCCATGGCCGCCAGAGGGGTCTCCGCCGTGTCCACGCCCTCAGTCTGCTCCGCCCTGGAGGCTTCCTGCCATGTCTCCCCCGTCAGCCTCCAGGGCTCCCACCCTCCCACCCCTTTGGTCTTTCTACGGCGCGAGGACGCGCCTACCGGGAGGGGGGAGTTATGTCACAGTTCTGTTCTGTCTGAGTGTTTTTGTCACTGGTCACATGTTTTCCCGCCACTCCTTGGTTTCCATGGTTACCCTCATTAGTTAATTTGTATCACCTGGTTTCTCGTTAGTCTTGTCAGCTGTGTCTTGTTTCCCTGATCTGTTCTCCCTTGTATTTAAACCCTGAGTTTTGCCTTGTTCAGTGTCGGTCAATGTTTTATGTTAGGCTTTCTTTGCCTGAGCACTTCCTTGTTTTTGTGAGATTGTGAATTAAAACCTTGGATTACTTCATCTGCGAGTTTGCCTCCTACTTCATCTACCCTGCAGCCTGACAATATACACTTCTGAATTCTTGACATTAATATATAAATATAAAATTGTGAAATGTATGATTGCCTGATTGAATTTTATAAGAGAACTAATAGTAATTTGTTTTTATTAACATATTTAGATTTTATAAAATTACTGTGCAGATTTTTTTTCAAGAATTACTTTTTGTTACTGATTTATACACTCATTAAGTTTAATAAAAATACATAATACATTTATGTAATATTTAAAGGTGTTAACTGTAATCTTGTGACTTTGTGGATGTGTTTGCCAAAAACATAGCAACAGGCGAATAAAGCTATTCTGAAGCCTGGTAATCAGAATCACAGACTATTGATCCCTGTTGGGAAGTTCTTTTTGTAACAGTAATAATTATTTTTGTTTTACATTAAGCAAAGATATAAATGTTTCTTACACATACTGTATAGCCTGGTAATCAGAATCAGACTATTGATCCCTGTTGGGAAAGTCCTGTTACATAAAGCAAAGATGTGATTGTTTCTGTCCTTGCTTTTATTTGTATCTGCCAGTATCTGCTTTTCCCCAGTAACTGTTTTGTTTGCAATAAATGTACACCTTATGCCAAATATAATTGCAAAATAAAACAGAATTGTTGTGCAACTCAAAATGTTAACTGTACTGTTATTAGTCTATGCATATTATATCATTAGTAACATTAAATATAACACAATAAACCAAAGTATATCAGTAGGAGTTTCTGATAGTTTTCTACAGGCCGGTTTACTACAACAGTAGAATACAATTCTGAAATTATAGTTTATAGTTTTGGTGTGCCACCCCAAGATTTTAAGTGGCCCCATCTGGCCACCCCTAGGAAAAATTTCTGGAGGCGCCACTGCATAGGGCAAAGGAAAAAAACATTTTAAAAAAAGGACCACCTAAACCAGCTAATCAAGGTGTTCAGGATCACTACAAACTCCCAGGCAGGTGTGTTGAACCAGGTTGGAGTTAAACTCTCGCACGTGGTACATGCTTAAATATTCATGAAGATATGCAAGGTAAGCTGAAACATGTAAGGAAAAACAAGGGAAAATTGAACATTAAATCTCTTAATTTGCAGGGGTCTGGGGACTATATTTGTGTAATTGCTTTTAAGTAATAGTACCTTGTTTTGTTTACATTCTATAAAGCCCAGTGACCGTGAAGAGGATGTGTTTAAGGGTGTGGTGATTGGAATCCTTGTGATTGTGTAAAATGTGACGGAACCTCTCCTAACGTTCTACAGTACAATGACTTTGTTTGATTGAGGAAGAAGTGGTAATGCCATTCCTCTTATGTCTTATGTCTTATGTTCCACATTCACACATGTACAATTTTAGTTTATCAATTATTTTAGTTTATCAATTATTACGCACAGTTTAAATGAATAAATATATTAAGGTAATAAAAAATACGCTTTAGAATCAATAGATAAATCTATAAAATGACTACATGTGAGCTTAAATGTTCAATTCTCTCTGTACCTTTATCAACTGTATAAACTAACTTCACAACTTTTACTTGCACTGACATAGCAAGACTTTTTCTTTTAGTTGTCCTCTTTCATAGACAGCTATTTTCTTCTTGCTGTGTAAATTTGTTTAAGTTCTTAATATTTTTCAATCTCTGTAATATTCTGCAGAAGAGAGAAGTGAATCGCACTGCCTCTCTTGCGAGAAATGAATCGCAGTTTCACTCTTTCTCAGCATGTGATTGGCTGTTCGCTACTGATGTCACACCTAAACTCCTAAACTCAGGATCAAAGCCTGAGTTGACAGAGAAAGTTGATGATCAGCATCATGGTACCAACAAAGCCTGGTTAGATTGGTTTGGTTTTGTCAATTCAAAACTAATCCTGTAACCCTGAGTTTCTTTAACTACCATCATGGTACTGGCCCCTGGTGTACGCATTAAACCTGGACTACCCAAAGGAATTAAAATTAATTTTGGAAGTGATACAGCGCCTGTTTATTGGAGTTGGATCAGGCTCTTGCACCGCAAGAGTTCACTCTTTGAAGAGCAAGTTGCTGCGATAAGACAGAAAACAAACAAAATCTTTTTTCTGTGCATAGAGAAGTTTGCACATGTTTGTGTGAGCTGTGTATATGTGAGTTGTTTTTTTTTCTTGTGTAGTGTTTTTATATCTTTGCAAGATAATTATTTGTGTCTGTGTTTTTGGATGCAATGTATCTGTTTAAAGAATAATTTCATTACAAATTTGGTTCCAGATAGATATCCAAAACTTGTCAAAGCAATTAAGTCCAGTTAACTCAAATATTTAAGTTATGATGTTGAGGAAAAATTACTATTTTATGTCAATTAGACTTAGTTCATGGTTGTGAAAACATAAAAAATGAAGTTCAACCAATATGTTTTTCAGTTTACTTAACAAAAAATTGTAAATGCTCATTAATTTATACACTACATTGGCTCGATTTACTGCAAGTTATTTTAACAACTACATACAAGTTGAGTAAATTTAACTCCTAATGTTAGCTAAACTTAACTGAGTCGATGCTACAAGATGACTTGACTAAGTCATGCACTGAAAATTTCAAAAACGTTTTGCCTTTTATGTTCAGACCGGAGTCAGACAATGATGGAGAGACTCAAGAAGTGACAACATGTAGACAACATTTCTGAATGGTTAGTTGATGAATTTAGGTAGCTTATGTGTAGTTATCTTCTAGTTATTGATTAGCATATTCTGTCATGATAATCTATAAATGCGTTCCCAGGTGGCAGGGTTTTATGTACATTTTAGGAGGAATGTCGTGTAGTCCCTACCAGCCGTTGGTTGTAGTCCTTAAAAAGCTATTTCTTTCAAAGGAAATATCTCCCTTCGCTTTGATCTTTGAGCACTGTAACTTTGCAGATGTTGTTTATGCTCAAACAGCAACAATGCACACTAACTAAAGTTAGAAAGATGTAATGCATAATGTAATGTAAAAATTATGTGCTTTTTCTTTAAAATTATATCCTTTTTCCTCCTTAAGCACAGTGAAGTGTGTCATTTTATAGAAATTACAATGATGTGTCCGGACACTTGCATGGAGCCATAGTATACACATGCATAAAAGTATACATTTGCTGGCTCTAATCCTACACCAAGTTCATTTATATAAATAGAAAATAAAATTGGTCCCAAAATAGATCTTTGAGGAACACCTGCCTTTATTGAGTGGAATTAGGGTAGAATTATAATTGACACACACTGTGTTTTTCCAGTCAAATAGTTTTAAAGGGCCCCTATTATGGATTTTTGTAAATGACCTTTCATGTAGTGTGTAACATAGCTCTAAGTGAATGAAAACATCCTGCAAAGTTTTAAATCTGAAAGTGCACAGTATATAAAGTTATTGTCTTTCAAAAGTAAGAGTCGACTCTGAGTCAATGAAATGAATCGTTTTTCAAATGAGTCATAAGCCGCTTTGTTGTGACGTCGAGACGAAACATTAGCATACTGCCCGCCCACAAATTGCACGCGCAGACACCAGGGAAAACTTGAGCCTCAAACACTTCAAATACTCAAATCCACTGATTCCTGTGGATACTGGATAGCATCATGTCAAGAAGACGCTGTGCTCTACAATGTAAAATACTCTGAGTGATTGCGTTACTGTTTTAGGTGTTGGTTCCGATTGCAACATTTTTCATGTTGACTTCACTTGAATGTGGTCTGACGTCTCAGGGAGGGGCTGAAGAATGTCATATATAAAGCACAATAAACGTAGAACCTGAATCTAACAGCAAACGACAACACAGCAGTATCTCATGGACGGTAAGCTTCAGTTATTTTTCTATTCATGGTTGTGTTTTTAAAGAATTTACTGCTTAAATATTTTCTATGCATGTCATTTAATTTTATCAGATTATGATATGCTGCTATCATTTTTAGATATATTTTTTATAATAGTTGTTTATAAACAATTAATTGCTATTATCTATTGAAATTTCTAAATCTAAATTTCTAAATTTGAAATTTCTATGATCTACATAAACATTTTATGTTAAGTAATTAGTTATTTTAAATTATTTCTATTTTTATATGAAACATTTTCAGCTGTCTCACAAATAATTTGACATTTGCTCATTTTTGTACAGAGTTGAAGCTTAAAAATGTCCACCTGCAGCAGGTCCAGAACAAGATCCAGCACAAGACTGATGGTCTGAGCTCCAGCACTCTGGTGCTGCGCAGAGGACAGCCCTTCACCATCCTCATCAACTATGATGGACGGCCATTTGATCCACTGAAGGATAAACTGTTCTTCCGGATTGTTCTAGGTTCGTTTTTGTGTTTGTGCGAGTACTAAAAAAACGTGCAGCCTCATCTCACTCTCTCTCCATTATTTATCAGTAAATAATCATATTTTCCAAATTCAGTTATCCAAATCGCTTAGAATCAGCATGAATCTGTGCATTGTGAAAGGAATTCAATGAACATATACAGTATATACATATAAACCTGGATGAACGCATTCAGTTTATTAGTAGCCTACCATTATATAAATCTTACCTGTTTCAGTATGACTGACAAATATGCACCACATTAGGTTTATTAGTTTGTTCATTTTAAGAGTGTGTAATTCATATAGATGAAAATTTTATATGCAAACCAAATGCATAAATCTTAAATTTAGGCCTAAATGTTTTTTTGAGTGAATCCTGCTTAATTGTGCTCATGAACAGAAAGCAAAAAAAGTGTTCGTAAGATGTACTATATATATATATATATATATATATATATATATATATATATATTGCTCCAACAGTGGACCTTTTTTCACCAAGCTGCTTGGCAATTTCCCCGTAGCCCTTTCCAGCCTTGTGGAGGTGTACAATTTTGTCTCTAGTGTCTTTGGACAGCTCTTTGGTCTTGGCCATGTTAGTAGTTGGATTCTTACTGATTGTATGGGGTGGACAGGTGTCTTTATGCAGCTAACGACCTCAAACAGGTGCATCTAATTTAGGATAATAAATGGAGTGGAGGTGGACATTTTAAAGGCAGACTAACAGGTCTTTGAGGGTCAGAATTCTAGCTGATAGACAGGTGTTCCAATACTTATTTGCAGCTGTTTCATACAAATAAATAATTAAAAAATCATATATTGTGATTTCTGGATTTTTTTTTTTAGATTATGTCTCTCACAGTGGATATGCACCTACGATGACAATTTCAGACCCCTCCATGATTTCCAAGTGGGAGAACTTGCAAAATAGCAGGGTGTTCAAATACTTATTTTCCTCACTGTATGTACTTATTATAGTAAAACTGCAATATGGGTAATAGGCTACTAATGTCACATTATATGTTTTGTCATCACCTGCCTACGTCACTCATTTGTTTTCACGGACACTAATCACGTTCAGCTGTGCACTCATCAGTCACCATCATTAACACCTGTATATATGTTCAGTTCTGTTTCAGTTCAGTGTCCAGAATACAGGATTAGAGCATAGGATATAATGTATGGGGATTGTGATGCTTCTGCCCACCTTAAAGGTTGAGGAGCCCAGGGTGGAAGTTGGAGGAGCTGAACACGCAGCGCCAGCAGAAGGTGGGTGAGGCATTACATCCACAAATAAAAGGAGAGAAGAGGGAAGGAATGTATATAAAATTAAAGCTGCAAGCAGCGCTATTACTATAACCGAATTTGAGGATGGTCATGTGTTCAGGACAGGACTCTTATCAAACATGTGAAGTTTGGGGCAGATTGGACATTGTATAGTTGAGTTACTGCAGGCTGTTTGTGGTTGCCTAGCAATATCGGAACTGCAAGCAATTTTAATATAGAACTTATCTGATGATGCATAATATCACCCAAAGGCTGAAATTGGGTGTGCACATCTACATTTGTCAGGCCGCCGAGGACACGCCATTCAACGAAAACTCAAGATCTTTGATCTTTTTTGTAGGTATTGGGTCATTACATGTATGTACCAAATTTCATACCTGTACGTGAAACGTAGAGCTGGGGCAATAATGTAGGGGGCGCTATTGAGCCATTTTGCTCCACACATTTGTCAGGCCGCCAAGGGCACACCCTTTGACGAAAACTCAAGATCTTCGCAATTTAACGTCGCAAAGGCCTTAAGATTACACTCACCAAATTTGAAGAGGATCAGATAAAAAAAACTGTAGGAGGAGTTTGTTAAAGTACAACATCAGGAAATGGCGAAAACTGCACAAAATCTGAGAGGAAGTTCAAAATAGCTGACTTCCTGTTGTGTTTAGGGCTATGCTCCAAGATACTTTTTTGTAGGTATTGGGTCATTACATGTATGTTCCGAATTTCATACCTGTACGTGAAACGTAGAGCTGGGGCAAAATGTAGGGGCAATAATTGAGCCATTTTGCCCCACACAATTCTGAAACCCATATCACACGTACATTTTCACCACTTCTGAAGCGTGTGCAAAGTTTCATGAGTTTTCGGGCATGTTTAGGCCCTCTAAAAAGCGATTCACTCTGGAGAAGAAGAAGAAGAAGAAGAATAAACGGAGCAAAAACAATAGGGTCCTCTCACCATCGGTGCTTGGGCCCTAATAATAAACGGAGCAGAAACAATAGGGACCTCTCACCATCGGTGCTCGGGCCCTAATAAAAGGAATATACAGATGCATCACCCATGTAGGCTGTACAGTAGGGGGTGGTAATACTCCTGAGGAGTGAGCGGCCAGTAACAAGAAGAACAAGAAGTTGTTCAGTGTCCGGTATTGTCTATGTTATGTGTGTTGCTATCCGTTTGCCGTTCTGTTGGATCTGTTGAGAATAAACCTTTTGAATTGAATCATATACGTCTTCCTCATCTGTCTGCCAGCAACAACCGTGACAGAATACCAGACCTAACAAGTGAACGTTTTTGTAAGATTTTCTCTTTTCCGTTTTTCGTGTTCAGGGTCTTTGTTCCGTTTTCACCCCTGCTTGCACCATGGACTTTCCGGCAGTTAAACTCATGTGCCTTGAGCAGGGAGAATGCTCTCTCAAGGAACATTTAGAAAAATGTATGGATCTCGCCCATCAGACCACCTTCCCGGATAACTGTCTGTTATGGCAGTTGAGTCCGACATCCAGGTTATCTGGGAAGGTGGTCTGATGGGGCGAGATCCAGACATTTTTCTAAATCTAAGTTATCTGGGGAGGTTCCTCGAGGGAGCTTTGCAACATATGTGGAGTGGGTGCTGGCGTCCTGCCGATCTGCGTTCACCGCCGAGGATGCCGACAGCCTCACTCCCCATCCAGTGCCCAGCCAGAACCACCCAGACTGCGAGGATCGTTGACCTGAGCCCACCGCAGGTAACGCCCACAAAAGCGACCGAGGGCCACATCGCCACGGAGCCTGAGCAGTGTGCGCCTGACCAGGTGTGTAAGCTGGCCGAGCCATCCATCCCCGAGGGAGTGCTGGTGGACATTGAGGGTTCGGAAGTGAGCCCTGCCCACCCCCCGCTACTGAGAGTGCGTTTCTGGCAAGAACACTTTTTGCTTTTGAGTTTGGAGAGGAGATTTGTCTAGCCCCTGTTTTGTTGCCCGAACCTGTCAATCCTAACCTGTCAGTCATTTGCCTGTCTCGTTAGCCCCGCCCAGCCTCCCTCTCCCACCACCTTTCCAAACTATCCCCAACACTTTTTTGAGACTTCAGTCTCTCCCCCAGTCTCCAGCCATCTGTGCCACCCAGTCATCTGTCACCCTTCAGTCCCTCGGCACCACCTCTGCCTCTAAGTAGCGTGGTACCACCTCGGACCTGACGGGAGCCATCTCCTCCTGGGCATGAGGAGCCCGAGGCTTTGCCTGCAGCCTCGGTGCGCTATGCTCTGCCTCGACCTGTCGCCCTGGCTCCCACACCTGCGCTCCTGGCTCCCACACCTGCGCTCCTTCCACCCTCGACCTTGGCATGGACCACTGGCCATTCAGTCTCGCCGGACTCCCTCGGCACGTCGGCTCCACCGATGTCAGACATCACTTCACCTCTGCTGCTGACTTGCGGACCGTCCGCTGCTCTCTGGTCCTCCACCCCTTCTGCTACGGCTTGCTCCACCCTGCCTCAGGCTCCAACTCACCCTCAGACCTTAGGATCCCCACCTCACTTTCGGGAGCTTGTCGCTGCGGCTCCATTCACCATTTCTCCACTACCTCGGCTCATCGGCTGCACGGTGGGCTGCATCCTCGCTGTCATCGTCTCCGGTCAGCCCCATGGCGGCCCTCATCAGTGTTCCTCCATGGCTCCTCCCTCCGTCAACACTGCCGTGGGGCACCAATCTGGCTGCGGCCTGGATGAACAGCCATCATCCCCTGCTCAAGGCCACACCCTGGCTCACTCCACCTTCATCACCACCCTGGACTTTGTTGTTCGTCCTCCTCCTGGTCGTCTGTCCAACCCCAGAACCATCATCTGCCTGTCTTTGCCATACCTTTGCCAGCCCCCTTAACCACCCCTTCGCCATCCCTTCATCCTCTTCATCAGCCTGTCTGTGCCACCCCTTCGCCATCCCCTCATCCTCTTCATCTGCCTGTCTGTGCCACCCCTTCGCCATCCCCTCATCCTCTTCATCTGCCTGTCTGTGCCACCCCTTCGCCATCCCCTCATCCTCTTCATCTTATTTTCATGGCGCAAGGACGCGTCTACCTGGGAGGGGATGTTCTGTCACATTCACGTTAGTTTGGACTCGTTATGTTTTGTCATCACCTGCCTACGTCACTTATTTGTTGTCACGGACACAAATCACGTTCAGCTGTGCACTCATCAGTCACCATCATTAACTCCTGTATATATGTTCAGTTCTGTTTTAGTTCAGTGTCCGGTATTGTTTGTTAAGTGTGTGTTGCTATCCGTTTGCCTTTCTGTTGGATATGTTGAATAAACCTTTTGAATTGAATCGTATACATCTTCCTCATCTGTCTGCCAGCAACCACCCGTGACAGCTAACACTGAACCTACACATAAACCTAACCTGAACACATGTAGTTACTTTACAGTGGGGAGAACAAGTATTTGATACACTGCCGATTTTGCAGGTTTTCCACTTACAAAGCATGTTGAAGTCTGTAATTTTTATCATAGGTACACTTAAACTGTGAGAGACGGAATCTAAAACAAAAATCCAGAGAATGACATTGTATGATTTTTAAATAATTAATTAGAATTTTATTGCATGACATAAGTATTTGATCACCTACCAACCAGTAAGAATTCCGGCTCTCACAGACCTGTTAGTTTTCTTTAAGAAGCCCTCCTGTTCTCCACTCATTACCTGTATTAACTGCACCTGTTTAAACTCGTTACCTGTATAAAAGACCTGTCCACACATTTAATCAAACAGAGTCCAACCTCTCCACAATGCCAAGACCAGAGAGCTGTGTAAGGATATCATTGTATAAAATTGTAAAAATTGTAAAAAATAAAATTGTAGACCTGCACAAGGCTGGGATGGGCTACAGGACAATAGGAAAGCAGCTTGGTGAGAAGGCAACAACTGTTGGCGCAATTATTAGAAAATGGAAGAAGTTCAAGATGACGGTCAATCTCCCTCGGTCTGGGGCACCATGCAAGATTTCACCTCGTGGGGCATCAATGATCATGAGGAAGGTGAGGGATCAGCCCAGAACTACACGGCAGGACCTGAAGAGAGCTGGGACCACAGTCTCAAAGAAAACCATTAGTAACACACTACGCCGTCATGGATTAAAATCCTGCAGCGCACGCAAGGTCCACCTGCTCAAGCCAGCACATGTCCAGGCCCGTCTGAAGTTTGCCAATGACCATCTGGATGATCCAGAGGAGGAATGGGAGAAGGTCATGTGGTCTGATGAGACAAAAATAGAGCTTTTTGGTCTAAACTCCACTCGCCGTGTTTGGAGGAAGAAGAAGGATGAGTACAACCCCAAAAACACCATCCCAACCGTGAAGCATGGAGGTGGAAACATCATTCTTTGGGGATGCTTTTCTGCAATGGGGACAGGACGACTGCACCGTATTGAGGGGAGGATGGATGGGGCCATGTATCGCGAGATCTTGGCCAACAACCTCCTTCCCTCAGTAAGAGCATTGAAGATGGGTCGTGGCTGGGTCTTCCAGCATGACAACGACCCGAAACTCACAGCCAGGACAACTAAGGAGTGGCTCCATAAGAAGCATCTCAAGGTCCTGGAGTGGCCAAGCCAGTCTCCAGACCTGAACCCAATAGAAAGTCTTTGGAGGGAGCTGAAAGTCCGCATTGCCCAGTGACAGCCCCGAAACCTGAAGGATCTGGAGAAGGTCTGTATGGAGGAGTGGGCCAAAATCCCTGCTGCAGTGTGTGCAAACCTGGTCTAGAACTACAGGAAAAGTATGATCTCTGTAATTGCAAACAAAGGTTTCTGTACCAAATATTAAGTTCTGCTTTTCTGATGTATCAAATACTTATGTCATGCAATAAAATGCAAATTAATTACTTAAAAATCATACAATGTGATTCTCTGGATTTTTGTTTTAGATTCCATCACTCACAGTTGAAGAGTACCTATGATAAAAATTACAGACTTCTACATGCATTGTAAGTGGGAAAACCTGCAAAATCGGCAGTGTATCAAACACTTGTTCTCCCCACTGTATTTAACCCTGTACTTTCTCAGGCAAGTACACATAAGTGCACATACTATAAAATAAAGTGCAACCAAAGTATTTTGAGTGTAGGACAGATTGTTGTATGGCTTCTATAGACGTATACACTATTGCTTAAAGGGGTCATATAATGGTACATGCACTTTTACAAGTTGATTGTACTGAAATGTGTGTTGGCAGTGCCTGTACACAACCATCATAAAATGATAGAAATCCATCCAGTGTTTTTTTTAAAATCTTCTTATATGTTTCCCCCCATCTCAAATCAAGCTGTTCGATGTGACTATTGTGAGTCAAAGTTATAGCGCTACCAACTGGCAGCAGGAAGTTTGTCACTTTCAAAATGCTTTGAAATCACTCTCTTATTTTTACCCGATTTGCTTCAAACTTTATGTGTATAATGTAGACACACGGCAGATGTAGACCTGTGAAAGGATTATTGATATCTTAGATACTGTTGCCATGGCAATGCATCGAACTTTAATATTCTTTTTTGATGCTTTTGAGACTCTTAGCATGCTTGAAATTGGATGAAACTCGACAGACACATCACATTTATTAGCCAGTAGACATGTGCAAAGTTTCAGAAACGGGCGTGGTGGAATGGCTCAGTAGCGCCACCTTTTGACCAAAGTGGGGGGTTAGATTCATCTACTGCAACAAAACTTGGTATGTATATTGTTCTCATCAAGCCGGACAACTTTTTAATTTACAGTCATTAGCTCTGACCAACAGGAAGTAAGATATTTTGGTTTGAATGTGGATTTTTCTGGAGAGTTTTCTCTCTCTGTCTCTGTGTGTGTGGGGGGGTGGGGGGGATTTTTCACCCTTGAACGGGGTCTGAAAACTTGGTCCATAGATCAAACACGCTTGCATGAATTAATATGAAACTCAGTACACGTATAGATCTCATCGGGCCGAACAACTTTCCCTTGGTCAAGTTTTACGCCAGCCCAACAGGAAGTCGGCTATTATGGGTTGTTTGGAGAACGCTTGCTCTGGAATTTGAAATAATCCTCCTAGGCAATTCAATTGCCACCAAACTCGGTCAGCATGAAGTAAAGACATTGAGGATGCTAAATTGCGGACGGATTTTTGATATCTCGAACGGTTTGGCCGTGGCGAGGAAACGAATTTATGGCAAGAAAATATCAAAACGAAGTGTTATAACTTCTGCATACATTAACTGATCTTTATGAAACTTCAGCAGTGTGTTCGTGGTAAGAGGCCGATCACTTGTATGTAACTATTGTTAGTCAAAATTATAGCGCCACCAACTGGCAGCAGGAAGTGTGTCACTTTCTAAATGCTTTTGACAAAAGTGGGGGGGTTAATTTTATGTACAGTCACAAAAATCAGTACGCATATTGGTCTCATCGAGCCGGACAATTTTCTAATTTACAGTCATTAGCTCCGGGCAACAGGAAGTCAGATATTTTGGTTTGAATGTGGATTTCTTTGCAAAACCAGCCTCTGAATTTTTACCCACTCCTCGTAAGTGGTTTATTTTATTCCCACCAAACTTTTTCAACATGATGAAAATACATTAATAATAATAAATATCTCAAACGGTTTTGCTATGGCGAGGGATTAAAGTAATGTCAACAAAGGAAACACTAAAAGCCTCATATCTTCTAAAAATGTAATTATACACCATTTATTTCTATTTAAAATTATACAAATATCAGAACTAAACCCATTTATTCTTTTTTTTTTCAATTTAATAATTATTTAAGTTTAAAAACATCCAGAATGTTTTTTTAGTCCAAAAAATAAATAAATTATGTCATTCATAGTGCTATACTGCACTCTTGTGTTCAAAATCAGGTAGTCCTATTGTATCTATATAAAAATATACTAGGTATGTGACGGTGAGAATATTTTAACACCGGTTAATCAACGTGTGACACCGCTGGGGGCTTTTGAATCGCTAACTTAAAAATGAAAGTAAAATATGTTCGTCCGCACTGACATGGATAATGGTGCAGAGCAAGCGTTTTCAATGAATTCCTATGGAAGTCGGAATAAACTAAAAAACGTTGACTCTGTTCTGCCCGTTCCTTGCCGTGGACGCGCACCTTATGAATATACAGTATATATAAAAATAGGGGGAAAAAAGAATATACATATATATATTTATATATATATATTTTTAAGTGTGTGTATGTATATATATATAAGATTAATATAAATATTAATATAAAGGTTAAATATAGCTGCGAGCAGCGATTGCGGGCCCAAGCCGGTGGCAACACTAAAGGCACCGGGGTGGCGGTGTCACCGGCTTGGGCCCTCCATCGCTGCTCGCAGCTATATTTATATATATATATAAATAAATGTAACAAAAAAAATTTATATATATATATATACCAGATAAGTAATATTCTCGGTCTTGTCACTTAAAAAAAAAAAAAAAAAAAATTATATATATAATATATATATATATATATTTTTTTTTTTAAGTGACAAGACCGAGAATATTACTTATCTGATATATATATATATATATATTTTTTTTTACATTTATATATATATATATATATATATATATATATATATATAAATATAGCTGCGAGCAGCGATGGAGGGCCCAAGGCGGTGCCACCGGCTTGGGCCCGCAATCGCTGCTCACAGCTATATTTAACCTTTATATTAATATTTATATTAATCTTTGCAAATCGCTTGCACGCTTTCTGATGAATGCGGCTATTGTTACACTCAGGGTACATTACAGCATGTTTTCTATGTACGACGTTCTCAATATAATTCATAATCCCACGTTTATAATGAACAACGCTTTATGGTTATTGTGTTATTGTGTTACAAACAGTGTGCGCACAGACCAGAGGGGCGGGGTGAGCAAAGCTCATTATCATTTAAAGACCCATGCACTTAAACGGCGTGCTGAAAACAGAGCTGTTTTTGACCAGGTAAAATTTGTGTTTTCTTACAATACTAATGAGAATTTTTAATTAAAGTATATTACAAACTTTTAATTTAGACCCTAAAGAATCATATTAGCTTGTACAAAAATGGCATTATATGACCCCTTTAACAGCTCAGAACACATAATAAGTCAGTCTTGAAAGGTTATTGATAAAAATGAATTCCTTTATGGGGAAACTGAATATTATTTTTGTGTTCAAGTCTGAACCCCACTCCACCCTGTTCACCGCAGGGCCGCTGTCTGTGGAGATGCCGGTCTCCGGGTCTGGACAACCTTCTGCGTCTCAGTGGAGTGCCATTCTGGAAGGGAGCGTACCAGGCCGTACGCAGACCGTATCACTGTATAGCCCTGCATCTTCCCCAGTAGGAGTCTATACACTTCACATGAGAGTCGAGACCCGCGGGAGCATCAAATCCCATGTGCTCGGACAGTTCACGCTCCTCTGCAACCCCTGGTGCCAAGGTGAGCAGGAGGAAAAACTGTAAATGAACAATAGTATGTACCTGTATGAGTTTCTGTGTTCTGTTAAACACAAAAGAAGATATTTTGCTAAACAGTTGCTGGTCCCCATTGATTTCTATAGAATTTTTTTTTTTTATATATATATATACTATGGAAGTCAATGGGGTCCAGCAACTGTTTGGTTACTAACTTTCTTCAAATTATCTTCTTTTGTGTTCAACATAACGAAAAAACATACACTTTCAAGTCACTATGATATTCTGGTCTCTAGATAGGCTATCATAAGTCTGAAGGCTTAGAAATGTATCTCTTCAACAACACACATAATTTGAGAAATCATTCATGTTTGTAGAACTCGGCATAATCTTATGCTAAGATTTACATTGGACTTATTGTATATTTGAATATAAATGAATAATTTCTGCTTTAAAATCTGATTGGTTGAAGCCTTGGTCAAAGTTAATATACACACTGTCAGCTAATAAACTATATTACATGGTGGAAATATTATTTTTAAGAATATTACTTGATATACACTACAGTCTATAAGTTTAGTGTCTGTAAGATGTAAGATTTTATGTTTTTGTCTCTTATGTTAACTCTTATGCATTTATTTGATCAAAAGTACCGTAAAAACAGTCTAATATTATTACAATCTAAAATAGCTGTTTTTTATGTAAATCTAATTTATTCCTGTGATCAAAGCTGAATTTTCAGCTTCATTACTCCAGTCTTCAGTGTCACATGGTCCTTCAGAAATCATTGAAATATGATGATTATCTGCTCAAGAAACTGTCAGTGACTGTAATGAAATAGGCAAAAAGATCAAATTGCGAGTGAACAATAATGTTTATTGACAAAGCAGAAACAGATAGAGAAGCTGGTCAGAGTCGTCGTGGGCGGAGATGGAGATGAACTCGGTAATGCAGGGACGCAATGGGCAGATAGAAGTCCCGGCAGAAACAGCAGATCTTCCAGGAAGCACAGGAGACGAGAACACACAAACCAGGAACAAAGTCTCAGGAAAAAGCACTGAAGGCACGGAAAGCTTCCTAGGAGAGCCTCAACGATCTGACAAAAGACAGGACGAAACCACAGACAATAAATAGGACGCCGACATGAACCCATGAGCAGTGGCGTAACGAGCCAACACCGGGCCCTTAAGCAGGATTATCAAGGCGGGCCCCCCTACTACAACACGTGATGACGCTACGCGCACCAAAAAAATTAATTTATCAAATTCCTCTTTTCGTTTGCGCTTTTGAAAGCCAATTTTGTGTTTAAAATTTGACGACTCATATCTGTCTCAAGTTCAAAGTTTGTTACTGTTTTGCACGCAATGCTCATGTTCACCCGGGGATTCCCCAGTCCCAATTCGAAACAAATTACACCAAATTCATAATTGTTCGTTTCAAACATTTATTTAATGATCAGTCAAATATGTTGTTGATATTATTTATTCAAATCAATTCGCAAAAAATTAAAATGCGATCAGACTAAAAGTAGTAAAATGCGATAGGGGGACCCGGCTGTCAATCAATATCTTCCAGTAACGCGGCCGGGCCCCTGATTGGTCCAGGCCCGTAAGCAACCGCTTACCCTGCTTACCGATAGTTACGCCTGTGCCCATGAGTCAGTGAACCCATGAACCGTAACAGTACCGGTCGTTTAGCAGACCTGATGTATTCAAGTTCTTTTTCTAACTTCGCTCTGTGTTTCACTATGGGAATCGCTTTGGGCGTGACCAACTACGGAAGCTCCTATGCCACCACGTCTGTCTTTGACAGACAGGTCGACCTGAGATCAGGCTCCGCCCCCACCTATATGACTCAGGTCGACCCATAACGAAGTCATTCTCGCTTTCTTCCCGTGAGGGACTACAACAAGCTCTCTCAGCACGTCCGACTTCGTAGCTGATTTCGCTGAACAGTTCAACTGGCGGACTGTTATTGGATTACACCACCGAACGCGACATCAGTGGATTGGACTGTGTTAAGTGTCACACGGAATAGTGTCCGCGTCAAGGCGAGCTATTTCTGTTCTATCGCGTGTTAACCCTCTGAGGTCTGAGCTGTTTTCTGGGCTCTGGAGGTGTTCTGACATGCTCTGACATTTGTGTTTTTTTCTGTTACTTGTGACATTTTCATGGCTAAAGTCTAATTACACTGTATTCAGCACAAACTCTGCTACAATAATATATCAGCAGCATGTATGTAAAAGTTTGTAGTTTTGAGATAATGACATTTATACGTGGTTTGTGAAAATACAAAAAAAAATTCTCACTGAAATAAGGCCATGAAACCCATACTGATTATTTCTTCACAAGACTTTTGAAAATTGTATGACATAGCCTAGAATATTTGCTCCAAAACTATGTGAAAATCACCCTGACTGCTCATTCAGATAAGACAATATATTGATTTAAAATTTCTAAGACGTGTTTTGTGTGACAAAGCCATATGCGAAGAGGCGTGATCATCTCATGAATATGTAAGGTTTTAACACCTGAGAAAGACAAAGACACTCCCCTAACTGCCCTATTAGGAGCGATCAGGCCCTGTCATTCAGAGCAACCTTGCACAAAGAATGAGGAGATTTAAAAAAGAATGGCTTTTAGATTGTTTGGATTTATTTACAACACAACACAATCCAAAAATACAAATGACAAAAGAGCACATTGAAAACAATGATCCAAAGACAGAGACCTTTGTGCCATTCCTAAAAACATTGTACATACCTTTCATTTCCAAGGAGTTTGATTTTCACTTTACCATGTTCATGTACAGAGACTCATGTGAATGTTGAAGTCAGCAGGACTCAGTTGCATCTGGTCCCTGAAAGAAAAAAAGAAAAGAAAAAACTGTGAACATACTGATATCAAGAGAAACTATAGGGCTGCACGATTTTGGGAATAGATTTTAGATTTTTCTGGTTAAAATTTCTTTTTAAAATTCACAGAATACACACACACACACATGTTTCCAACAATATATAATGAACACCAGGTTTGTTGTGCCTTGTAGGCATAGGCTACGCAGTGCTGCATAAAATAATAATAACAATAAATTAAATCTTCCAAAAGATTTCAAGAACAACTACGCTAGAGAAAAATATATTGATTATCATATGTTACTTCAAATGTTTCCATTCGTTATGATGATATGAAATGAGATAATAGTAAAAACATAAAGCCTAATGTTTGGTGCATTTTTCCTTTCAAACGCAATCGCGCTCCAAAATATGATACAGTGTACATTCAAACGCACAGCGCGCTCCAAAATATGATACATTCAAACGCCATCGCGCTCCAAAATATTAAACATTATGGTTATACATATCTATGTTTGAGCAGATATCCACAAACAGTATTTAACAGTAAACACGGGTCTAAATAGTATAATATTCACCATATATCTAGCAACAGTTCAACTGCAATGTGAAGTTTATGCAACAATACCATAAACTAATAAGTAAGAATTTCTTACCTTACATCTTTCTTGTCTTCAAATCGCGTTCTTCTTCTTCTGAGGTAAATCCATGTAAGCTCACAGCGTGTCTTCCAAACTCGACGAAAAGCAGAGACTTGTGAAGTGTTTTGGTGTTTTGTGTTTGAGGTAACGAGGGCGTTCGCGTCCCATGTGGAGATTTGCATGTGAATCTCTTTTGCGCGAGTGGGCGTGTCGAATTAAAAAGGAATTAGCAAGCGTTTGAGATACTGGACATCCTGTTGGTTTTATACAAATTACTTAAACAGAGAATATTTGTTTTCAGTTTGAATCCGATCATTTAAAAGTACACACTTAAATGTGTATAAAGGTATATGGCTCATAAATGTGTGAGAAGTATTCGCTGAGTTTTGTTTCAGTTTATAGACATGCTCAAAAAAAAAAGTTCACCGCGACGGAGAGGCAGAACGCACACCCTGTTTATTTTCTTTATTTTACAAAAGCACAATGTTTTGATTTGATTGTAAGTGGACACATACAAAAGTAGAAATATCACAGATTATTTTTTTATATTTCTTTTTTCTGTATAACCATAAATGACGGAGTAATTTAAGTTTATGTTGTTGCTATGTGAAAAAAATCCAGCAAAACGCGTCGGCGCGTTTCTCGACCTCAGAGGGTTAAACTACGACGGTAGATTTTCAGTGGCGTCAAGCCATCTTTTAGCGAGCTCTCGATTTCCGTACCACCCCCGGCGGCCGCCATTGGCTAACAAGCCTTCACCTGCTGTTAGCATCCCATTGACTCCCTTTCATTTTGGCGTCACTTTGACAGCGAATAACTTTACATCTGAGGCGTTTAAAGACTCCATTTGTCCATTATTTATTTCTAAAGAAACACGACAATGAATAAAATGCTCCATTACCTTGTATCTTACGTTATGGCCCCGTAGAAGCAGTTTTTGTAAAAACAGGCTAACGATTGCGTCATAACCACGCGACTCTCTGGAAATGACCGTAGAGACAGGAGGAGAAGCTCGCAGTCAATCGGGGGGACGTGGAGGCATAAAGTCCGATAAAGTCAAGGGAGAAGCCCATAGAGAATTGTAAAGTTTCTCCTGCTCCTAGCTCATGGACAGCTCCTACTCACGCTCTCCGTCTCTGCAAGTTTCGGAAGGGAATGATTCAGATTTGTCTTGGCACAGCTCCTAGAAGACTTACAACTGTCAGACAGGCTGCTCACGTCACATCCACGTCGTCAAGCTCAGTTTGAGTCTGCGCAGTTCGCTCGGCAATCAGGAAATGAGTGATTCTAATTTGCTTCACTTTTCTCCGTTGAAACCTATGGGGTCGCTGTGTCCAGTTTATATACTGTCTATGGTTAAGGCGAGCCGTGAAAAGGGCTAACTACCCTAGTGAACCTTCAGACTAACGTGTTGTGACGAGTCATTGAATCACTCTTTCTCTCTTCAGCCGCTATGTCGACAGTCATTACCCCCACCAAAGGGAACGAGTCGAAAAGCAGGGAGCCTGCACCCCGCCCGTGTCCAGCGTCATGCAGAGCAACCGTCTCGGGCAGGGACCCCCATCCCATGTGCATCGTTTGTATGGGCGCTAAGCACGCTCAAACGTCACTCGCGGACCCGCAAACGTGCGTTCACTGTGCGTCAATGCCGGTGAATTTTTGGAGAGAAGGCTGAGAGTTGCGGTGGCTAGTCAGCAAGACCCATGTCTGTCCGGAGCTGCCGCGAAACCTAAGGCTACTGACCATCAGACGCGAGCTACCACGAGCTGGGCTGACATGATGGAAGCCGAATCCCCGGATATGCCTCCTCTGTTCGATGGCCTTCTCGCACACGAGGAGGAGGAGCCAGGAGACGAGGACGCAGAGGGCGACGCTAACTCTGACCTCCTCGACTTGGACATGGATGACGAGGAGGAGGAAGACAACTCTCTCTTCCCTGTCCAACAGTCTAGACCCCCTAGCACGACTGACTCGGGCTCTCAGGCAGACTGTAACCTGCACGAAGTGTGCAAGCGAGCCGCGGCTAAACTGGGCTTAGCGTGGCCCGCGACGCAGGATGCAGAAGGAGCAGAGAGGGACCTTTATGACGGAAAAAGGCTACCGCCTGCTCAAACCACAGCGAGACAACTTCTACCCGCCATGCCGGCGTGCATGAAGGAGATGTCCCGCCATTGGGGTAGCCCCTTTAAGAGCAAGCTCCCGACCAAGGGATATTCTAAGCTGGAGATTCAGGGAATGGGAGAGCTGGGGCTGGCCGGACCCCCAGCGATAGAGTCTTCAGTGGCCTATCACCTCCATCCGAATCGATGCTCTATTTCTGCCTCATCCCAAATTTCGCTGCCGAACAAGATGGAACGTCTGACCGCGTCTGTCTATCAGAGGATGTACAAGTATGCGGCGCAGTCAGTGTGCTCGCTGAACGCGGTGACTTTACTGTCAGCGTACCAGGCAGAGATTTTGGAGGAGATGGGGCGACAGCTAGACACGGGAGTGCCGAACCCAGCACTCTGGGACGAGATATGTGTGGTGAACGATCTAATTCTCCGCTCTTCCCGTGGCGCGGTTCAGGGCTGTGGCCGTGTGATGGGCCTGGCCGTTTCAGGTGAGAGAGCGCTATGGCTAAACCTGTCAGGATTGAGCGACGCTCAGAAAGCAGAGGTGATGGACGCTGCGTTCGACCCACCTAAGGGCCTGTTCGGACCAGCTCTCGAGAAAATGAGAGAGACCAGCACCCTCAGGAAACAAGAGGATGAAGCTTTTAACCTCTGTTTACCACGCAAGCAAGCACCGCGACCACCCTCTCAGCCAGCACGGCCGGGCTTTGCAGTAGCCGCTGCTGCGAGAGGGAGACGGGGGGGGGCTAGGAATGTGAGACCGGCTCCCAGCGGACAGCAATCTGGTCATCATCGTCCGAGATCGGATGGCTCCGGACCATGGGGGAAGCATTCATTTGTGGCCACGGCGGCGAGGAACCGCCCACCTCACCCCGAGGAACGGAAGAAAAAGCGTGCGACCTGACACGCGAATGTTCCCCTGCACTTCTCTCTCTGCCCGCAAAGAGAAGGAGGGGGTCCAGCCCTGTTATTCTGAGTTCAGCAAGGGCTCTCACTGTAAGTTATCAAGTTCAGAATGTTCACCAGTGTCACCAAGCACTCACACGGGGTTTTCAAATGCCAATCAGTTCAGGGGAATGTTTAATAAAGAATGCATTATCGCATCCAAGCCACGAGCTAAGGGCGATATGCTCCCCGAATACAATGAACACACCAATAAATGTTTCACTATCGCAGCCAGGCAGACAGCCGAGGGCGATAGATTGCAAAAAAATCCAAAGTTTGAAACATGTCTCCCTAGCTTCCTTCAGAAGGGGTCAGCGCGGAAACTGTAATGACGTCATCAAACTGCGCCCGCGATGGAGAAGTATACAGGGGACCGCTCTCGGCTCGCATACTCAATTGGCGCGCATGCGCAGCTCATCCATGGATTGTAAACACAATTTTACGGGGGTACAGACTTCAGTTTGCCATGAAACCACCCAGATTCAATGGTATGATAGTCTCAGTGGCCGAGGGAGAATCAGCTCGCGTTCTGACGGCCGAGATAGACACTCTTTTAGACAAACGAGCCATCAGAGTGGTGCCAGAGGAAGTGAGCTGTCAGGGTTTTTACTCCCGTTACTTTGTGATTCCAAAGAAAGGGAGCACATCTCTGCGTCCAATTTTAGATCTCCGTGTGTTAAACAAGCACCTACGGAAGTATTCATTCAAAATGTTGACACACAAGACACTTTGTCGATCAGTCCGCCAGAAAGATTGGTTTGTGATGATCGATCTGTCAGACGCATATTTTCACATAGATGTGTACCCGTCTCACAGGAAATATCTCAGGTTTGCATTCCGAGGCACTGCTTACGAGTTTCAAACCATGCCATTTGGTCTGTCTTTAGCGCCAAGAGTTTTCAGCAAATGTGTAGAAGCAGCACTTTTTCCGTTGAGAAACAAAGGGATAAGAATATTGTCGTACATAGACGATTATCTGATATGCGCCTCGTCGAAAGAGCAAGCGATCAGAGACGCAGACATGGTGTTAATTCATCTCAACAGCTTGGGATTCAGAATAAACATGGAAAAGAGCCGCTTAAAGCCAGCACAGCACACAGAATATCTAGGGCTCAGTATAAACTCCCTCTCTTATCGGGTTACTCTGACAGAGAGGAGGATCACTTCCTTCACTCAGTGTCTCTCCCGTTTTCAGACGGGAAAAATTGTCCCGTTCAGACTGTGCCTACGAATGCTGGGTTTAATGGCTTCAGCGATTTGGTAGTACGGCTGGGGCTACTGGGGCTGAGAGACTTTCAGCGCTGGGTCGCGCATCTGCGTCTGTGTTCTCGGCGTCATCTCAACCGGCCGGTGAGAATAACTCATGTGTGCGTCAGAGCGCTCAGACATTGGAAAAGCCCCGCGACTCTCAGAACGGGGATTCCCTTGGGGACAGTGTCGTCGAGAGTCACTATGACGACGGACGCGTCATTAAAGGGCTGGTGAGCAACTCTGATAGGCAGAGCTGTGAACGGTGTGTGGCCTCCACAGCTGATTCACAAGCACATAAATTACTTGGAATTGTTGGCTGTGTTTCTAGCGCTGAAACATTTTCTGAGCTTCATCAGGGGCCAGCATGTTTTAGTGAAGACAGACAATTATACAGTGGTCGCTTATATCAACCGACAGGGAGGCACACGCTCTCTTCAACTGCACCAGTTGGCAAAAAAGCTGATTGTGTGGTGCGACACAAGGCTTTTATCCATCAGGGCAACCCATGTTCCAGGGATACTGAACAGGGGGGCAGATCTATTGTCCAGGGGAAATCCCCTGTACGGGGAGTGGAAGCTTCATCCCCAGGTGGTGAAGCAGATATGGCAGAAATACGGCCAGGCTACCGTAGATCTCTTCGCCTCGCAGGAAAACGCTCAATGTCCTCTGTATTTCTCTCTGGCAGACGGAAATGCACCATTGGGTGTGGATGCTTTAGCCCACCCATGGCCAAATGTCCTGCTATATGCATTCCCTCCTCTGAGCCTGATTTCACCCACACTAGCCAGGGTGAGGGAAATGGGATTGTCACTGATACTGATAGCTCCACTCTGGACATCCAGACATTGGGTGGCCGAGATAGTCAGCTACTGTCGGGTCAGCCGTGGCCCCTCCCTCCCTGTCACAAGCGGGGGGGGGGGGGGGGGGATTTACCATCCTCACCCATACAGGATAGCTCTCTGGGCCTGGCCCGTGAGAGGTGGAATTTGAGTGCAGCAGGCCTGCCCCCATCGGTCGTACACACTATACAGAGTGCAAGAGCCTCTTCCACTCGCTCACTTTATAGTAATAAATGGCGAGTCTTTGAAGAATGGTGTGGACGGAGTCATATTGTCCCTTTTCAATGCTCAGTGAGGGACATATTATGCTTTCTCCAGGATCTGTTGGATAAAGGGAAGGCTTTTTCCACATTAAAGGTATACTTAGCGGCCATTTCTGCTTGTCATGTGGGTTTTGGTGACAAGACAGCAGATCAGCACCCTTTAATAAGTCGTTTTATGAAAGGGGCACGGCGTAAGAGGCCAGTGGCCAGGCGAATGGTTCCGTTGTGGGATTTGTCTATGGTTTTAGAAGCCCTTTCTCAACACCCTTTTGAGCCGTTGGAAGCTATAGGGTTGAAGTTTCTCTCTCTTAAGACAGCACTGCTGTTAGCGCTGGCGACAGCTAAGCGTGTGAGCGACTTACAGGCCCTGTCTGTCAGCCCGTCTTGTCTGCAGTTTTCTCCAGGGCTCACAAGGGTTTCCTTTCGTCCTAACCCTGCTTTCGTACCTAAAGTAGTGGACTCGTCTTACAGATGTCCAACTACAGAACTTACAGCCTTCCACCCTCCTCCGTTCTCTTCTCCGGGGGATAGGAGATTGAATGCTTTATGTCCTGTACGGGCACTTCGTGTGTATGTGGAAAGGACAGCAGGTTTCAGAAAGAATGACCAGCTGTTTGTGTCTTGGGCTACTCCTCATAAAGGGAAGCCGTTGTCACGTCAGCGACTGTCCCACTGGATTGTAGAAGCTATCTCTCTAGCATATAAATGCAGAGGTTCTCAACCTCCTGAGGGCTTAAGGGCCCACTCCACCAGGGGAATGGCTACATCTTGGGCCTTACTGAAGGGAGTTTCAGTCCAGGAGATCTGTGCGGCAGCAAGCTGGGCTACGCCACACACTTTTGTGCGATTTTATAGACTGGATGTGTCGGAGCCATCCTTAGCTCATGTAGTGCTAGGAGCCAGCACATCAGGTCCCATATGATGAGGTACAGCTTACGTTGTGCAATCCGGGAGTGGTCTATATCTCCCATAGTGAAACACCGAGCGAAGTTAGAAAAAGAACGATGGGTTACTTAACATAAGTGAGGTGTTTCAGAGTGAGGTGTTTCACCAACACTTCCCTCCTTGCACAGGAACGGGAAGAAATCTCTCTATAATGACTTCGTTATGGGTCGACCTGAGTGATATAGGTGGGGGCGGAGCCTGATCTCAGGTCGACCTGTCTGTCAAAGACAGACGTGGTGGCATAGGAGCTTCCGTAGTTGGTCACACCCAAAGCGATTCCCATAGTGAAACACCTCACTCTGTTATCAAAGAATCCGGGATTACGTTAAGTAACCCATCGGTTCTTATGATCGGTCCAGACGATAAAGGGTTCCCCTGCTCCCTCTAACCAGTGGCACCTTTCCTCCAATGCTAACTTGACTGCCAAAAACTCTCTGTTACCAATATCGTAATTACGTTCGACAGTCGATAAGCGATGAGAAAAAAAACGTGCAAGGGTTTATCTTGTCGTCCGCAAAAGATCGCTGTGAAAGTACTGCGCCTACCCCCACCTCTGACGCGTCGACCTCCACCACAAACTGACGTGAGGGATCAGGGGCTACAAGAATGGGAGCTGAAATGAAGCAGCTCTTGAATCTCCTGAACGCCGTTCCGGTGGAGATCAAGGCAGTCAGAGGAGCGGCTAGTTGGCTGAAATTACGAATAAAACGTCTGTAAAAATTGGCGAATCCCAGGAACCTCTGCAGGGCCTTACGGGAATCTGGAATTGGCCAATCTACCACAGCCTTTTGAACCATGTCAGGATCCATGCGCACTCCCTCGGACGAGACAATGTACCCCAAAAACGGAACTGACTGTGCATGAAACGCGCACTGATCAGCTCATCAGTAGCGGTAATGAGCCACGCCCACAAACACACTAACACACACGCAGAGAGCGAGGACGAGTCAGTGAACCCATGAACCGTGACAGAAACATTTCTGATTATTATCAATGTTGAAAACAGTTGAGCTGCTTCAGAGTTTTATGGAAACTTGCATTTTCAGAATTTTTTGATGAATAGAAAGCTCAAAAGAACAGCATTTATTTGAAATAGAAATCTTTTGCAAAATTATTAATGTTTAATGTCACTTCTGATCAATTTAATGTGTCCTCGCTGAATAAAAGTATTCATTTATTGAACAGTAGTGTAATAATATGTTGAATAGTGATGTCTATCATTTTATAGAACTTCACCTACATACGTACAAAACCCTTAGCTGTGGTAAAATCACTAAAATGCACGGCTTATTGCTTTCATTTATTATCATTATACCAAGCTCACCCTCTTCTGTTATTCTGCAGCTGATTCTGTGTTCCTGCAGTCAGAGGATCTGAGGAATGAATACATCAGGAATGACTTCGGTCTGCTGTTTAAAGGCAGCCCCGGGAACGTCGACTCCAGACCCTGGTCTTTCGATCAGGTGAGACGTTTGACTGTTGAATCTGAAGGCACGGCACTGAAAAACTGCTTCTCATTAACACCTGACACACATGTATTTTCAGTATGAAAAAGGAATACTGGACATCTGTATGAAGTTGCTGCAGTTGAGTCCTCAATCTCAAGCGGACGCGAAGAAAGATCTTCTGAACCGCAACAGTCCGGTGTACATCAGTCGTGTGATCTCAGCTATGGTGAGGAGGATCTCCTCTTATTCTCTGCTCTCCACTTACTCTCTCCATGTGCTCCACTCAGTCTCTCTGTCGTTCTCATCAGGTGAACTGTCAGGATGATAAAGGGGTGTTAATGGGGAACTGGTCAGGAAGGTACAGTGATGGTGTAAACCCCTCCACGTGGTCCGGCAGCGCAGATATTCTCTGGGAGTGGTCAGAAACACAATTCAGCCCTGTGAGATACGGACAGTGCTGGGTGTTCGCTGCTGTCATGTGTACAGGTGCGACCAGTATGAGTTCTTACACTACCGTTAGAACGTTTGGGGTCAGATTATTATTTTAAAAAAAGAAAAAAAGAATATTTTGATTTAGCAAGGATGCATTAAATTGAACAAAAGTGGCAGTATATTTATAATGTTTCAAATAAATGCTATTCTATTCATATTCTATTCTATTCATATTCATATTCTATTCTATTCTATATGAAGCGGCACAACTGTTTTCAACATTGATAATGATCAGAAATGTTTCTTGAACAGCAAATCAGCATATAAGAATGATTTCTGAAGGATCATGTGACACTGAAGACTGAGTAATGATGCTGAAAATTCAGCTTTGATCACAGGAATAAATTACATTTTACAATATATTCAAATAGAAAACAGCTATTTTAAATTGCAATAATATATCACTGTTTTTACTGTAATTTACGGTGATTTATACAGCCAAGCTCCAAAAGAGCCAATGGCTTTGTGTTTCTCAGATTGTGTTGAGTAAAATAATCTGTGTTTGGGGTGTGTAATTGTTATGTTTTTGGGTGAAGTATTCCTTTAATGGGTCACTGGTAATTGAATTAGTGCTGTTGATGATCGATATATAAAATGCATTTGTTTGTGTCACAGTAATGAGAGCCCTCGGCATTCCAACTCGAGTGGTCACCAACTTTAACTCCGCTCACGACACAAACGCGAACATGGTGATTGAGGAATATTACTCGGAGAAGGGGGAAAAGCTGTCCATCGGTCGGGATAGCGTCTGGTGAGTTACGCCTTGAAAGCTAAAAAGTCTTCTTATTATAGTTATGTTGCTAAAACATTCACTACTTTTCAAAAGTCTGGGGTCGGAAAGATTTTTAAATGTTTTTGAAAGAAGTCTCTTCTGCTCACCAATGCTGCATTTATTTGATAAAAAATACAGTAAAAACAGTGAAATATTATTACAATTTAAAATTGCTGTTTTCTACTGTAATTTATTCCTGTGATCAAAGCTGAGTTTCCAGCATCATCACTCCAGTCTTCAGTGTCACATGATCCTTCAGAAATCATTCTAATTTAATGAAAACCGTGATAATTTGTTTTTATCGGCTTGAATAGAAATCTTTTGTAACATGTCTTTACTGTCACTTTTGATCAATTTAATGCATCCTTGCTGATTAAAAGTATTAATTTCTTCCTCCCAAAAAATCTAAACTATGTACTTATTTTTTTATGTGTGAAGTCTTTTAATGTTTTTCTTTTGGCTCTGCTCCTTATCAGGATACAGTACCTTTACAAATAAACCTGAATTTTTTGTGGTTGAAATGAATTGTTCAGTGTTTTTAATCTGACAAAATGTGAGTTAAAAGTGTTTGGGCTTTTTCAGGAACTTCCATGTGTGGGTGGAGAGTTGGATGAAGAGGCCTGATCTAGATGGAGATTATGACGGCTGGCAGGTTCTTGACCCCACGCCGCAAGAGACAAGCGCCGGTCAGTCAATGCGAATGCATTTAGAAAACTCAAATGCTTTTTATCCCTGCATGCGGATAAGACCAATTGCTACCAATTGATATGATGCTGTTGATGCTAAAACATTAACTGAATCTGTCACAGGAATGTACCGCTGTGGTCCTGCTGCTGTGAAAGCCGTTTATGAGCAGAAGGTGAGCGCGCCATACGATGTGCCGTTCGTTTACGCAGAAGTCAATGCAGATGTGCGTAGAATAATTATCAGAGATGGGAAGATATTAGAAACCAGCGTTGACAAAGACATAGTCGGAGCCCTGATCTGCACCAAACGTCCCGGTCCAGCCATGCTCATGCAGGACATCACGTCAGAATACAAAACTGAGCTGGGTAAGAGAAACACTGAGAAAGAATAAGAAAAATACTTACTGTTCAATAGATTTTTATACAAAAAACAACAACAACTGATTTCTTTCACATTTAGATAAAATGCCATTTATGTTCAGAAATTATGGTAAGTCATTTTATCTTTCCATTTTTTAAGATGAAGTGTGTAATTCATCTAGTATCAGCAGCATCAGCAAAATATAACAAAGAATGGTTGATGTTAAACAAGACTTTGAGGAAATATTTTAAAATAAACTCAACATCAACCAAAGTCTAGTTTAATAATATGTTTAGTGTTTTTTTAATGCTTTTTAACAAGAGAGATAAAAAAGTAAAAATAAACAATAAATCAAATATTTTACACATTAACAGATATCAAGATGAGATCAGACAAACGTATTTCTTACTCTCTGAACACAATTGTGTATGCTCACACCAAGATAAACAGAAATAAGAATAAAAAAGAAATATATGCAAATAAATACATATATTTTTTGTAATATTCTCTTCCAGATCGATTTGGTGGAAGTATTGCTTCAAGAACCGGTACGTTTTAGCATTTGGCTTTTCTTCCCACATTAATAATTTTGTCAGATAAATACCGTAACCAAGTTTTGTTCTTCCCTCATATTTAAAATGTATGAAATATTTTTCTCATATTTTGATGTTTTAATCAAGTGGGTCGTTGTCTAGGTATGCAATTTTATATAGATATTTATTATCATTATTTTACATTTAAATATTTGTTGTTATCCAAATTCTTTGTTGTTTTCAATTCTGTTTGTTGTTTATTACCATAAAATTATGGTAAGTCATTTTATCTTTCCATTTTTTAAGATGAAGTGTGTAATTCATCTAGTATCAGCAGCATCAGCAAAATATAACAAAGAATGGTTGATGTTAAACAAGACTTTGAGGAAATATTTTAAAATAAACTCAACATCATCCAAAGTCTAGTTTAATAATATTTTTAGTGTTTTTTTAATGCTTTTTAACAAGAGAGGTAAAAAGTAAAAAAGACAATAAATCAAATATTTTACACATTAACAGATATCAAGATGAGATCAGACAAACGTATTTCTTACTCTCTGAACACAATTGTGTATGCTCACACCAAGATAAACAGAAATAAGAATAAAAAAGAAATATATGCAAAAAAACACATATTTATTATTTTTTATATTTAAATATTTTTTGTAATATTCTCTTCCAGATCGATGTGGTGGAAGTATTGCTTCAAGAACCGGTACGTTTTAGCATTTGGCTTTTCTTCCCACATTAATAATTTTGTCAGATAAATACCGTAACCAAGTTTTGTTCTTCCCTCATATTTAAAATGTATGAAATATTTTCCTCATATTTTGATGTTTTAATCAAGCGGGTCGTTGTCTAGGTATGCAATTTTATATAGGTATTTATTATTATTATTTTACATTTAAATATTTGTTGTTATCCATCTTCATTTAAAAAAATACTCTCTTCCAGCTGAAGGTGTTTATGGCATTTAGCATTAATTTTCTAAATGCCATTTTGCCATATTTACATTTAGCAAATATTTTTTGTAATATTCTCTTCCAGATCGATTTGGTGGAAGTATTGCTTCAAGAACCGGTACGTTTTAGCATTTGGCTTTTCTTCCCACATTAATAATTTTGTCGGATAAATACCGTAACCAAGTTTTGTTCTTCCCTCATATTTGAAATGTATGAAATATTTTTCTCATATTTTGATGTTTTAATCAAGTGGGTCGTTGTCTAGGTATGCAATTTTATATAGATATTTATTATTATTATTTTACATTTAAATATTTGTTGTTATCCAAATTCTTTGTTGTTTTCAATTCTGTTTGTTGTTTATTACCATAAAATTATGGTAAGTCATTTTATCTTTCCATTTTTTAAGATGAAGTGTGTAATTCATCTAGTATCAGCAGCATCAGCAAAATATAACAAAGAATGGTTGATGTTAAACAAGACTTTGAGGAAATATTTTAAAATAAACTCAACATCACCCAAAGTCTAGTTTAATAATATTTTTAGTGTTTTTTTAATGCTTTTTAACAAGAGAGATAAAAAGTAAAAAAGACAATAAATCAAATATTTTACACATTAACAGATATCAAGATGAGATCAGACAAACGTATTTCTTACTCTCTGAACACAATTGTGTATGCTCACACCAAGATAAACAGAAATAAGAATAAAAAAGAAATATATGCAAATAAATACATATATTTTTTGTAATATTCTCTTCCAGATCGATGTGGTGGAAGTATTGCTTCAAGAACCGGTACGTTTTAGCATTTGGCTTTTCTTCCCACATTAATAATTTTGTCAGATAAATACCGTAACCAAGTTTTGTTCTTCCCTCATATTTAAAATGTATGAAATATTTTCCTCATATTTTGATGTTTTAATCAAGTGGGTCGTTGTCTAGGTATGCAATTTTATATAGGTATTTATTATTATTATTTTACATTTAAATATTTGTTGTTATCCATCTTCATTTTAAAAAATACTCTCTTCCAGCTGAAGGTGCTTATGGCATTTAGCATTTTAGCATTTTATCATTTGGTTTTTCTTCCCACATTAATAATGCTCTTTGATTGTTTGAGTGATATAACAGTGATTTTTCATGTCTTGCAGTTCTTCAGGGCATTGGAGTTTCTCTCCAGCTTCTGAAAGCACCTGTAGTCGGAGAAAACCTTTATTTCATCGTCAAAATCACTAACAACATGGCAATTCCGAAACTGTTGAGACAACGCGTGAACGCTCAGAACAAAGAGTACAACCGCGATCCCATTAGAACCTTCTGGAAGGCTCGTGATGATCTGACGATCCGCCCGTATGAAAGTAAGAAATCTGCAACCGATATTAAAGTGCTTAAACTGAGTTCAAATGTACTTAGGACTAGTTGTTTTCCACAGTTACTCTGCTGTAGGGGTGGGAGATTTGGCAGAAATATAAAACCACGATTGAAGTAATCGCAATATTTAAAATTGAAAAACCCAACCTTTCTTATTTTTAAGTTGTTAACTGGACAGCACTCATGGCGTCATGTGACTAAAATGTAACATACTACTGTGTGACACGTTTTTCATAGAATTCACACTACATACTGTTAACTACATACTTTAAAAAAAAAAAAGAAAGAGGACCTATGACGCTTTTTTACATGTTCATCTTTCTTTAGTGTGTAATGTTGCAAAGCACAAAGTCCCTCCAGCGGGAGTTCTTCTCTATATCAGTGTCAGTGTTTCTGAACTCCCTGAAACGCCTCCCGGGAACAAACACATCACAATATTCCTCATTTAAATAATTAATATGCAGAATAAAGGGGCGTGGCCTGGTTGAGTTAGTTAGTAGTGTGTTGAAACTGGTGGTTATGGTAAGAGCGGGACATTTTCCCAAACACACTCGAAGCACTCGACCAATCACAACACTGATCCAGCCGACCAATCAGAGCACAGTGTGCTTTTCAGAAGGAGGGGCTTCATAGAGACAGGAACTAAACAGGGGTGCGTTTCACAAACAACGACGTTACTCACTGCTTAACTACCATAGTATGATGCATTGTTGAAGAAATCAACTAGCTAGTCACGACTGTTTCCCGAAACCATATTATCGCAAAGTGGTCATTCAACCACATTGGTTTATGACGTCACGCACGTGGTGGAGTAATAACTTCTTTTAATGAATCTGTTTGAGATCGAATTAATGCTAGATGTTTTGCTATAAATTACAGACATGACATCTGAGGACTATTTCAAATTTTTCTCAGTTATTTTGCTTTATTTCCAGATTCAATCATAGGCTCGTTCTTACATAATCGAGCACGTTCGCACATGCGCACTCTTCAAAAACGGTGCTTTAAATCTCTTGACAAACTAAAAGTCGTAAATGACATTTTTATGTATTCTAAATAAAAGACACAGGTTGCACTGAATGTCAGCTTGCTTATTTTGCTCAAGATAAAGATTTATTAAGTCCACATGTCATGTAAGTGTTGCTGTTGTATCTGAATTGTTACAGTACTTCTTTTATATTGTTACCCTCTAATACAATAAAAATTTAGTAAAAAAAAAAAAAAAAAAACAGTTCTGCAGAAAACAGCTGCTACAATGTCAAATATGTGAAAAATATGTATTTTTAACATTCAGGCATGAAAACCTATTCTAGTAGAGCCCAAAAACAAAATCAAAACTTTGTAAAAGGGCATAATGTGGCCTTCATAAATATGGCAAAAAAACAAACAAAAAAACTAGACAGTAGACACTGTGCAGTGAACTGGGATTCCTTTCTGAACACAGTTAGCATATGCATAACAAATTTCTTACAATCTAATAACACCCATCTGGATAGTATTGGACTACATGATTTTGACTACCACAAAAATGTGTTGAAATGATTCATTAGGAATTTCACAATCGTAAGGCTGGAAGCTTTCGCCGCTATTTTGAACCAATAATCGGAACAAAAGGCAGTTGAAGGATGACATCTATAATTCAAATATTTATCTGACTCCAATATAATAAATCTGACTCCATTAAAGTTGTTGTTATTCTTTAACCTCTTATTCTTTAAAGGTCTTTCTTAGACCTGATTGGAAAACGTCTCTGGTTACTCACGTAACCGTGAAAATGGATTTCACGTAAAATCCATTTTCCTCGAAATGCTGAAGCCTGATTTGAATAACTCTTTTGCTTGCAAATAGCCAATGGCGCCCGCGCCCTCACCTGATTGGCTGACAGCCTCCAATATAGGTGACATCGGGCGCCAAAAACCTCAGAATCTTTCGACTGAACGAGAGCTATTGAGGCTGAAGGCTTTTCACACGGCAGTCTACGTAATGTCTCGTTACCTCCTCTCAGGAAACTACGATTACGTGAGTAACCAAAGACGTTCCCTTATCGAGTCGGTCCCTCGACATTACGTATGGAGAACATATAAAACCCCCGTGTGGAAGTTGGCCCAGCTCGATCGAGCCCCTGTAGAGCACAAGCACTAAGCACTCAAACTGATAGCGTGCTAGCTCTAGGCAGGGTACCGGACCTGGTTGAAACACCCAATGTATTCTGGCACAGGGCCAACTCGGCGTCAAAGTCATCAGTATCTTCCCGAACCCAGTTAAGCAACACTGAACTGGTGTGGTATGGAGGGAAAATGCAGCAAACATGTTGGTGCTTTGAGAACATTGCCGGCTTATGAACGCAGGCATAATAAAAGGGGTCACATAACAGTTAATGTGAATATTATCAACCGCAGCTATTACTGCAGTAACTTGTCGCTGTCTATACGACCTGGTTGAAACCATGGTAGAAACACACGCCAACCGGGGCGTGTCCTCAGGTGACTTAGTCACCCAATGGCTGCTCAGCTCACTCCTCCTGCACTGACAGAACATGTGCTGCGAACGAGGGAATGTCCAGGTTATAAAATCTCGCAAACGTGTTGTGAGATGACCAGCCCGCTGCGAGACAAATGTCCTGAATAGACATGCCTTTTGCCCAAGCCCATGATGACGCCAAACTCCTAGTGGAGTGGGCGCGTACCCCTATCGGACAATCTGTTCCTCGGGAAGCATAAGCTAGTTGCACAGCTTCCACAATCCAGTGTGATAGCCTCTGCTTCGACAGCGCGCTGCCTTTCTTGGCGCCCGCATAGCAGACGAAAAGCTGCTTTGAAGCTCGAAACTGGCTAGTCCTGTTCACATAAGCACGTAGTGCGCGCACAGGGCACAAAACGCGCTTCTGTGACACTGAATTGGTGTCTAGTTCAGTGGGACAAAACGCTTGAATTGTAATTACCTGGGCTCTGAACGGTGTTGAGAGCACCTTCGGTGTGTAGCCGCGTCTGGGTATGAGTCTGACCATGCAATCATCCGGTCCGAACTGCATACATTCACTGTTCATTGACAGGGCATGCAAGTCTCCCACTCGTTTCCCGCAGGCTAGCGCGAGCAGTAGTGCCGTCTTAACCAAGAGCACTTTAAGGTCGCTATGTTCGGCTGGCTCGAAGGGTGGGTCGAAGAGTGCACTGAGCACTAACGATAGGTCCCAAACTGGCATCTGGCGAAGGCGGGGAGGATTTAGCCGCCTCGCCCCCCGGAGAAAGCTCGTTATCAGGGGGTGCTTCCCCACCGAATGGCCACCTAGCATGTCACGAAAAGCGGCGATAGCAGCTACGTAGACTTTCGCTGTAGACGGGGAGCTGCCAGCGTCCAGACGTTACTGCAGGAAGGTCAGAATAATGGAAATATCACAACCCTTGGGGTCTTCCCGTCTGCCAATACATCAGTTAGCGAACACCTTCCATTTCAGAGCATATAAGCACCTCATCGAAGGGGCTCTAGCTTCTGCTATCGTCTGCAGCACTCGCTGTGATACTCCGCATTGATCTGCCACACATGTAGGTCCCACAGCTCTGGGCTGGGGTGCCATACGGTGCCCCTCGCCTGGGATAAAAGGTCCCTTCTCGGCGGGACTCGCCATAGGGGGAGCTGCGACGTGTTCACTAATTCCGGGAACCATGGCTGGTTGGGCCACTTGGGCGCTACCAGAATCAACGCGCATCTCTCTTCCCTGATCTTTTTCACCACTAGCGGCATTAATTTGACCGGGGGAAAAGCGTACTTCCGCCCCTTGGGCCAGCGGTTCGACAGCGCTTCCCCTCCCAGGGGAGCTGTTGTCAACGAGAAGTACAGCGGGCAGTGGGTGTTCTCCTCTGAAGCAAAGAGGTCGATCTCCGCTTTGCCAAAGAGATTCCAGATCATATTTATAGTTTGCGGGTGTAGCCTTCACTCTCCGTGTACAATGCCGTCCCTGGACAGCATGTCCGCGCCGCAATTCAAACTGCCCGCTACGTGTACTGCTCAGATCGAAAAAAGTATCCGATCCGTCCACAAGAGCAGCTTTCTCGCTAAGCCCTGCAGGGACCGCGAGCGCAACCCTCCCTGGCGATTGATGTACGCCACCACCGCCATGTTGTCCGTTCTGATGAGAACATGACGGTCCTTCACGAACAGGAGGAAGCTCTGCAGAGCTAAACGAACCGCTTCCATCTCCAAGCAGTTTATATGCCAGCGCTTCTGGTCCCCCGCCCACGTACCAAACGCTGGTCTGCCATCGCAGAGGGCTCCCCCTTAAGCATGCTCTTCTGTATGCTCACAGACATGTCAGATGGACGAGGAGTCTGCGTCTGTGTTCCTCGAGAGCGCCTCTCGATTGAGCGATGTCTAGCCAGTCGTCGAGATAGTTCAGTATGCGCATCCCACTGAGCTTCGGGTGCGAGTGCTGCATTCATGCACATTGTAAATACGCGGGGGGCCAGAGCCAGCCCAAAAAGCAACACTTTGAATTGGTATGCGACACCTTAGAATGCAAAACACAGAAAGCGCCTGTGATGCGGGGCTATCTGAATGTGAAAGTACGCATCCTTCAGATCTACTGTGATGAAGTAATCCTCGGGCTGAATATGCGCGAGGATTTGCTTCACCGTAATCATCTTGAACGCGCGTAATATCAGGTCTAAGATGGGGCGCATACCTCCATCCTTTTTCGGGACTAGAAAATAGCGGCTGTAAAACCTGCAATTTCTCTGTTCCCTGGGCACTATCTCTACTGCTTGTTTGGCCAGGAGAGAGGACATTTCTGCCCGTAGCAGCGGGGCGCTCTGTTCTGATACTTCTGACATAATCACACCGCCGAAGCGGGGTGGTCTGCGAGCGAACTGAAGCGTATAGCCGCGTTTTACAGTGTTGATTACCCATTCTGACGCCGATGGGAGCGTCGACCACGCGCTCAGGTGGCTCGATAGAGGGGGCATTAACACATGCTGCGGCGGGGGCTGCGCGCCAGCCGCCGGGCGAAGCATTGACAGCTATATGAGTGGCCGGTGACTCGTCCGCGGCTCTTTGCACAGGGACACACGAAATCACATCCTCGGGTTGCCCCGGGCTTCCACTCTGCGAAGCGTCTCCCGGAAGAGAGGCTTCGCTTATGTCGCGGGTAATAGTCGGCCGCCCTTGGCTGCTAGAGGCCGGTTTCATGCCGAAACGAGGCTTCCTGAATTGCATCTGGCGAAGCGGCGGTTCAGGCTCTCTCGCGCTCGGGGATGCGCGCCTAGCTTATCCAGCTGGATGCTGAGCCGAGGACGATCTAGACCTCGCTCTAGGGGGGGCTTGAGACCATTTAGGTAGGAGATGCGGCATCATCTTTGACTGTTTCAAAGTCTCAGCGTACTTCTCAGAAAAAGCCTCAACTGCAACGCCAAAAAGACCCGACGGGCTTACCGGTGCGTCCAGGAGCTGTTTCTTCTCAGCATTGCGCATCTCCGTCAACGTCAGCCACAGGTGACGGTGCAAAACCACGAGGATGCCCATATTACGGTGCGCAGCTTCCTGAGAGACTCGGGGTCCGGGCCTTCCTCGTCCAGGGACCCCAAGAGTCGAGTTTGGAAGACCTGCAGGATTGCCATCGTGTGGAGGGCATATGCTGCATGTTCAGCTGAGATATATGCCTTCTCGGCGATGTGGGCAGTGGCTCTACATGGCCTGGAAGGGAATGAGGCGGTTTTCCATCCGGGAGAAGGACACAGGTGGGCCGTGACAGCGTCCTCGACGGGAGGCGGTCGCATGTAACCCAATTTCTCCGCCCCTTCCACTGTTGTCAGCAGCTGGGTACACTGTACATGGGCTCGGGCTGAGTGAGGGGAGCGCCATGACCGGGTGAGCTCCCCGTGGAGCTCAGGGAAAAAGGGCACGGGTCTCTGAGGGGTGTCTGCCTGACGGCCCGCGTCGAGGAAGGACCCGTCCATCCACTTCCTAGACGGCTGTTCTTTGGGGGCTGCCCAGTCCAGCTCCAAGTCCGTTACTGCCTCCGTAAGAATAGCCATGAGCTCTGCGTCCAGCGAGGGTGGGGTGCCTTCTGAAGGAGCCTCAGACCACGCTCCCGGGACATGGCGCCATCCACACTATACCCGAAAGATACCATTTCCCGCGCTTCCTTCGGAGGGCGGTAACTGGCCTCAGCGTAGGTGAGAGGTTCTGATACGTGAGGGCGGCGTGGGCGTCGGCGTGGGCGACACCAACTCCTCGACAGAGTCCATAGACGGAGCTCTCTGCAGTCTCCCGGCCCGCGGCTCGACGGCGGCGGGCGGGGGGGAGGCAGGAGTCGGAGGGCCGCCGTTACGGGTAACGGCCAGCCTTGAACGAAGGATCTTGATAGGGAGTTCCTCACAGGCTCGACAACCTGATCCTTCGAGTGCCGCCTCCGCGTGGGCTCGACACAGCACACACTGCCCGTATGCGTCCGGGAATTCGATAGGACCACCACACGTGCGGCAAAGAGAAATTTCTTCGTTTTAAAGCAAAAATCCGCCGGAACGCGAGAGGGGATAATCCACCTTGTCCACTCTGATTGCGTGAATCCATGGTGAAACCAGGCTCCAGGTGAAGAAGAAAGATTCTGAGGTTTTTGGCGCCCGACGTCACCTATATTGGAGGCTGTCAGCCAATCAGGTGAGGGCGCGGGCGCCATTGGCTATTTGCAAGCAAAAGAGTTATTCAAATCAGGCTTCAGCATTTCGAGGAAAATGGATTTCCCCATACGTAATGTCGAGGGACCGACTCGATAAGGGAACATAGGATTTAACCTGAACGTTTAGATAACAAAAACTATAATCACTTTAGCTTTCAACATAATCAGTGATAAAAGGAAAGATTCTCAAAGCCTTTAAAGCAGGCAAGTTATTTATTAAGTTACATGTTTAAATATACAGACAGTAGAATGGAACAACATACTGTATAGAAAACTTAGTTGTAACAAATAATGCACTGTTGTGCAGAAGAGGGTGTAAAAGCCTTTCTTGTAGTATGAGGTTACGCACTGGTGTGGGAGTGACGGGGTTAAAGCCTTTCTCCAAGATCAACAATTAGCTTTCCTTCTTATAACCTGAGCAAAGCATTGTTAAACTTGACTGGAATACCAAAACCAAAACCGACTGGCTGGAAACCAAAAGATGAGGCAAATGGGTGGAGATCAAGAGGGGGAGAAGAACATTAACATCTTCTCCTCAATGCATGTTTAACCAATAGTACCTAGATTGTACATTAGGATACTTTAATATCTCTATTAAATTCACCACCATTCATTTCAGTTTATAGGCTGTCAGATGAGACCAAACATGACATAGTGACATATTAGAACACACTAGTAAATAAACAGTATGTAGTTGAAAGCAGATGTCATGTGTCCTCAGTCAGCATATTGATGAAATCCCTTGCACTAGATAGACATTAGCATACTGTGATGATTAAGGCCATTGTGCCACGTTTAATTCACTATGAATTAAAATTCAATATGTATACCTTTTAAATGGATTTTTGAAGTCCTATGTCAGTAAAGAGTTCTGCCCATATTTGCTCAGCCCTACACAATCAACTCCATGATTCTTGTCTGTTGTACTCCACCAGCTGTGACTGTAGAACACGAGATCTCCTTCTACGAGTACATGCTGAATGAGGCTATGGAGGATTGCCTGGTTAACCTGGCTGTGGTTATAGAGGACGTGAAGTCTCAGAAGAGAGTGCTGGCTTCAGTAGAGTTTAACATCAGCAGCCCTGCCCTCAATATACAGGTATTGGTGGCCCATCATAGACATTCCTTTTTTTCAATTTAAAAGAATTATCGGTATTGGGGAAAATGTTCATATCAGTGATTCCATATATATATATATATATATATATATATATATATATATATATATGTGTATATATATTATATTATATTATATTATATTATATTATATTATATTATATTATATTATAGCCTATATATATATATATATTAGGAATCACCGATATGAAAATTTTGCCCGATACCGATAATTCTTTCAAATTTCTAAGCCGATAACCGGTATATTGGTCGATAAATCTACATTTTTATATCATTTTTGAGAGCCTGATTACAAAAACAAAAGTCTCACCATTAAAGCAATGTCCCAAGCACACAATTATAATTTTCTCATTATAATTTTATGTAGCCGATATGCCAGACTTGCGCTGCACATGTTGCACTTTACTGTATTTTCCTTATTTGTAATGATTCTAGTCATATTTCAAGCAATTCTAAACCATCATGGCGAACAGTGCACATCTGAAGTGTCTCAGCTGTAGGAAATAATCCATTATTTATCGGCTTTAATATATCGGCCATCTTTTCTTAACGGGACGAAAATAATAACCCTAAAAATGTACATATATCGGCCGATACCGATATGGTGGCTGATATATATCGTCCATCCCTAATATATATATATATATTGAGCTCCTTTCATGGACAAAAAAGAGCCTCATTATACAATGGGTTGCAAATGCAGTTTCATGTTGACTTTAAGAAACAACACAATGTTTGTTCTGAGACTCTAAAAAACAACCTGATAACAGTTTAATTTGAACACGTGCATCACTCCAAGATCATAGGATATTATAAAAATTGATTTTTGGCATAATTGAATTCACAAGTAATAAAAGAAATAAAGCAATTTAATAAGAACCCTGTGTTTTCTTCCAGATTAAGAAAGAGTCCTCGGTCATCATTAACACACAGCAAGTTGCCACGGTAACCTTTACCAACCCATTCAACGTTGCAGTGAGCGGTGACCTCATCGTAGCGGGTTCAGGACTCTTGGAGGAGAAGGTTCAGATGAGGTACGTGAAGTGTTTCAGTTCAGTTTTTAGAGCGATCGATCACCAAATAAATGCACAAAAATAACCATGTAATTCAGATAAATTACTGTTTTAATTTACACACCCCCGTCTGCCATTGGTCAAAAAAACAGATAGCTCCGCCCCAAACACACACCATTGGTTGATACAGTGTGTTGGGCTGATGCTCAAACATGTAAAACATGTAATTGTAAAAATGTACTATGGTGACCATAATACCATAGTGACTTTACTTAGATAAATAATACAATAGTAATCATTTAAAAAGTAATTAAAATTACAGAAACATTCTTACACTGTTTAAAAAAGATCCCATATTCATCTATTTTGATTTAACAGTCACTGTGTATAGTAACTTTGGTATTTTAGCACACACAAGATTCCCATGGTAAATTTAGCTCACATACCTGACTCTGAAGGGCGTCTAACAGTCGAGTACATACAGTAATATCTGTAAAGTGGGTGGGGTTGTTCCTGACATTTTTGACATCTTTATCTTGTTTATCTGTGACATCAGTTTCACTGCAGCTGTGTCTATTAAAAGTGTCAGTACACACTTGTCGGCCTGCATTTCAGAAACACTAAAATCACTGGTTATTTCAGTTTCTCTGTGTGTATTGTGTAATCATATGCATAACAGAAACAGTGTACATTAATTTGTGTGTTAAACCTGCAGATTTGCCCCATAATACAATATAAACTCTGAGACTTAAAGTAGTGGACCAACAGAATTAAAGTTAATCTATCTTAAATGTAAATTAAAGCCAGGATCAAAATTATTCTTTAAATGCAAGTTTTTTTATTTGCTGCAACATAATTATTATATAAGCCTTGATTTAATCTAGATTTAAGATGAATCCTTATTGGGGTTTTTTGTGTAAATCACTAACCCTAAACATGAGCAGTAGTAATAGTGATTTCCCTGTCTTGAAATGTCCTGTTCTTTATATCTCAGGCTTACGATCCAGCCTCGAGAAACCATGAGGATGCCCATCCGTTTCATTCCCAGGATGACGGGAGCCAAGATGCTTCACGCTAGTTTAGACTTGACATATCGGTCCACCGTCCTCCGTGGATTCAAGACCGTCACTGTTCAAGCAGCTTAGAGGGAAACACCTTTACAATGATTATGAACACTCAGAGATGATTGCCCAGGTGAAAAGGAAATTTATTTAAATTGTGCTTTTTTGGACATACTTAATCTGGGGTTCTTCATTTGGGAGCCACACTCAGGACCTTCACAGTCAAAAGTGAAATTGATTTTTCCCCAGTAAAATCAATGTAAAAGTTTTGTTCAATAATATTTTTTCTTTTTCTTTTTTGTATTTTGAGAGAATTTTATTGTAATAATTAATATTTATGCAATAATTATGATCCATTTTTTCCCATTGAAAAAAAAATATATATATATAATTTTCATCATTTACCAATTAATGCTGTATTTCAGGTTAAAATAGAGACTAGGCCTTTAAAATCCAATTTTTGTCAGATTGGTGCCATCTGGTGAGAGCAGTGAGCATGAATATCATAGTGTAAGTGTAGTGTAGTGTACTAGATGGATGTACAGTTCTCTGTAGAAAGGCTTGTGAATTCCATAGTTGTTTTTGCACATATTTGCTTATTTGTTTTCAGGTTGTGGATTTGAATATATATTAAGAGATTCTCAAAGACTACTTTTGTCAAGTTTTTTGTTTGTTTGTTTGGTTTAAATTGTCATTTGAAGTGCCAGTTTTACTTTATAATACAGTCAAACCTGAACATTGCGTTGGAAAGAGAACAAATGGAAAGCATTTTGTTACCCATTGTTTTAATTCTAATTTAATAAAAATGCAATTCATTCAGTCATAACATTTTTTTAAACCTTTTATAATAAACGTTTTCATTAAATAATTTTTTTGTACCATTCAATGAACAGTAACTCATCTTCAAAAGGCAACAGCAATTATGAACAAAAAACTAAAATAACAGCAAAAGTATAATTATTAGTCAATGGAAAATAGAGAAATAAAAAAATTAAATAAGTGTTTTAAATATCATCCTAACTATATTTACATATTATGTGCATATTATTTAAATACTAACTGTAATTAGTGTTTGTTGCACATGTCACAGATCACAACTGAGTGTCTCTTGCAAATTGGATGATTGCACTTTGTGCAAATGATGCTTGTTTTTACATCCCTTGGCAAGGGGGACACGAGCGCTCTTCCTAGCTCCTCCAGAAAATGCCTCCTCCTGTAGCTATCCCCCTGTCTCCAAGTGGGATTTATTTCCCTCCAGATCACAAAAGCATTGTAGGCCGAGACATCAATCATGTTGAGGAATACTGCCATGTATTTTTTTAATGCACTTCAAATAAGCATGTTGGGAATACAAATGTATTATAAACATACCACTTGAATTTCAAGTATATTTTTAATACATTTAATACATCTTTTTCACCTGGGTGTGACTCTCAACATGAAGTAGTGCTAGTCCTGCTAGTGCTAGCTAGTGGTTTAAAACACCTTTAGAAATTATTGCTTTCAATTTATTGTGTAAACATTTCTTTAATATCACTGTAATTGAATCACTCTGTGTGTGCCAAGCTTATTTTGGGAAAAGCCTGAAAATAACGTTTTTTTCATAATATGTCCATGCATTATGCTTGTTTGCACTCTGTCCACATGTATTTGCCACTATAGGGCAGAATAGTGAAGCCATTCACACCGGAGACTCTCAGGTTCAGTGAGTGCACACTTACTGCAGTGAAAACATTTCAAACACTGGCAAGTTGAAACACATTACAGTTATTTTAGAAAAAGGCTGACAATGTATCATTGAAGAATATGAGCATTAAATAAATAAAAAGACCACAGACTACACAAGTCCTTCTTTAACTTGAGGTAGTTTTGTGTCCCATCATGGTTGGATTTTTAGTAAGATATTTTGACTTATTTTTGTTGCATGTCCTGGAAACATTCGATAGTGCATTCATCCTTTTTCTTTTTTTACTACTTTTTTGCATATATTTTATTTTTCCCACCATTGTCCTATACCTAGACGGTGTTACAAATATCCAACAGAACTGAAAGCCATAAAACTCACACCCCCAGTTTAACAGACAAGGCTTAAGCTAGCCCCAGTTTAAAATCTGATTTGAGCTGTTTTAACTGAAAGCAACTTGCACTGAAAGCATATCTTAAAATATGTCAGTGCCATTGTTTTGTCTGAAGATGCACACCAGTAATGTTTTTTTTTTTTTCAAAAGACAGATCAGATCTTCCCGTCAATGCGAATCGTACATCAATAGGCTTGTTTGAGATGCGCCTTGCCTCGCCTGAAATGTAGTCGAGACTAGGCGGCTGCAGTGAGGGGAGGAGTGAAAAGAGTGCAGGCAAGACGGACAGTTCACTCTTCTCGCAGTGGATCAGACACCTGTGAGATCAAAGGCGGATATCACGGGATTCACGCTCGTGCACAGTGTTGCTAATAAACTGGATGTAGCCTAATTTTAGTTCTGTTGTTTTATATGAAAATAAATATAATGAACAAGACACCCAAAGTTATTTAATTCCATTCCAAATACGTGTTTATCAATAATTTTTTCTTTAATACAGAGATGTGTTTTTATTTTTATTTTTTTAATAAAAACACATCATATAACCCATATAGAGATTGCACTGAGAGTTTGGGAATATTCACACATAATTTATACACATAAAACATAATATCAGAGTTTTATAATCAAACATTTTAAAAGAGAACAATACATCACAGTTGTTTAAACCAATGAACATTAAGCTGTGTCGTCAGTAAGTCATTTCCCATCATGCTTTTGATAAGCGCAGTCGGTGGAAAGCAACTGCGTGCGACTGCAGAATCCGACAAGTGCGCCTGCGGTCGCGAGAGTTTTTTGACATACGTCAGCATGAAATCAGAGCAAGGCAGACCGCACTCGGACACATTTCTAACCGGCATGCATCTCGCGGTGATCACCGGTGATTGGTTCTGCGCAGATTTTCCTCATCTCAAACAAGCCTGTTGAAAAAGCCACAGCGAATGACGTCAACTCAGGTGGACACCAACCGCAATCACATGACAACAAGGGATCGGATCTGCTTTTTTTCTGCGCCTTAAGAGACCATCATTTTCCTAGGCTGCGTTCCAGTCCACTTTTAGACACGCACTTGCAAACTTCCCTAAGCACTTCCCCTCGGGGGAATCCCTGCCGCCATTTTGAAGTATGAACTGTAGGTAACAACTGGTAAAATGTACATCTAAGTCATAAAAAACGTAATATTTTCTTCTCAGCCATGTCAACAATTATCAGTGAGCGAAATCTCCTCCCATCCGTTGTCTGATTGGCCTTTTGCAAGGATTCCTGGGTAGTTAAAGTGTGTGGAGCCTGCATCTATGCGGGCTTCGCGGAAGACCACTTCAAGGGTACAAAGGGGGCGCTGCTGAGCACACTTCAGAGCGTTAAAATGCTGAATGGGATGGCCTACGGACTCATAGACTCAGCGAGCACGCGCAATTTAAGTCCACGAGACCGAAAGTCCACATGAAGTGCGCCATTTGGGACAGGGCCTACTTACACCTCAGGCAGCTCCATATGCCACAATGCAACACGATTGTGACGTCAACGCATATTGCGTTTAATTTACCCCACCACAAACAACTCTATGATATATTAATTATAGTCGCATCCTCAGTAGATAATTTGCTAAAAACGTACAATTCTGTCATCATCTTCACACCCTCAAAACTCCTGTGGCTGTGTGTGTGATGCATTACCAATGCTGGCGTGATTTCATCATGAAATAAAAAGTTATACGCAAATATATAAGTACACACACTCACACACGCTCAAACAATGCATATGCTGTGTAATGGTGCTGTCATGATTTTGTGCTATATTTACCATCCTTTAACACACAGGACGTATTGACAGAACACACATTGGATCAGAACAAACTTTCCCCCTTGCCTTTACTGAAACTCCTGCATCGCTGATAGGTAAATTCTTGAGAATTCAGTATTTTGTCAATTTCTTGGCTGTGGCCTGACAGTTGTTATACATGGCTTTAATTTACATTTAAGATAGAACTTTAATTCTGTTGGTCCACTACTTTAAGTCTGAGAGTTTATATTGTATAATCGGGCAAATCTGCAGGTTTAACACACAGATTAATGTACACTAAAGTTTCTGTGTTATGCATATGATTACACAATACACACAGAGAAAGTGAAATAACCAGTGATTTTAGTGTTTCTGAAATGCAGGCCGACAAGTGTGTACTGACACTTTTAATAGACACAGCTGCAGTGAAACTGATGTCACAGATAAACAAGATAAAGATGTCAAAAAATGTCAGGAACAACCCCACCCACTTTACAGATATTACTGTATGTACTAGACTGTTAGACGCCCTTCAGAGTCAGGTATGTGAGCTAAATTTACCATGGGAATCTTGTGTGTGCTAAAATACCAAAGTTACTATACTCAGTGACTGTTAAATAAAAATAGATGAATATGGGATCTTTTTAAACAGTGTGAGAATGTTTTGTTATTTTTTGCCACGTTATTCACTGTTATTTACTCTTTAGAGTGTCTTCCAGCACCCATCGATACTGCCCAGACCACGGCATACCTCCTGATGAACCACATCTTCTCCAGGTTCGGACTGCCACTGAGAGTCAACTCAGACAGAGGCACTCACTTTACAGCTGATATCATGCAGCAGACCTGGAAACTCCTGGGGGTACAAGTTCAACTGCACATCAGCCACCATCCCATCTTGTCTGGACAAGTGGAATGATCAAATCGAACTGTGGTCAGCATGCTGAGAAAGTATGTGTCTCCCAACCAGAAAGACTGTCATGTGAAACTCCCGCTGGTGCTAATGGCCATCAGAGCCACCCCGCAAGAATCAACACGCATGTCTCCCTTTGAACTAATGACTGGGCGGCAGATGACATTGCCACTGCATCTGCTGTATCAACCAGGAGACTCCAGCCTCGTCACAGCCTACAACACTCACCAGTACCTCGACGAGCTCCACTGGCACCTGAAAACAACGTTTGCTTTTGCCCAGCAACAGCTTCAAAAGAGTGCTGAAGGCCAAAAAGCATACTATGACCAGAAAGCGTCACACCAGGAACTGGATGTGGGTGACAAGGTCTGGTATATCAGATATATGTGCATTTGCATCTGCCATGTAAGCGGACAAATCAGATCTTCCCGTCAATGCGAATCGTACATCAATAGGCTTGTTTAAGATGTGCCTTGCCTCGCCTGAAATGTAGTCGAGACTAGGCGGCTGCAGTGAGAAGGAATATTCACACATAATTTATACACATAAAACATAATATCAGAGTTTTATAATCAAACATTAAGCTGTGTCATCAGTAAGTAATTTCCCATCATGCTTTTGATCAGCGCAGTCGGTGGAAAGCAACTGCGTGCGACTGCAGAATCCGACAAGTGTGCCTGCGGTCGCGAGAGTTTTTTGACATACGTCAGCATGACATCAGAGCAAGGCAGACCGCACTCGGACACATTTCTAACCGGCATGCATCTCGCGGTGATCACCGGTGATTGGTTCTCCAGACGTGGTGGCCTACCATGGCACTCCAGACGTGGTGGCCTACCATGACAGCAACACACAGCTAAACCTGGCCCCAAACCTGCACATGTGTACTTTGACCAAAGACATTCACTATCTCTGCCCTAGCTAACCCTTCCTCAGAGACAACACTGAAGGTATCTGCGGGTTGCAGCCCATGATCTGCGACACACGCTGCCCTGCCGAGGCAAAGCCTTGCATGCAAATCATCGAAACACAAGCAGAGATTGTGTGTGATCGGTGGCTCGTCAACACTCCCGTTCGTACGACCACCCTGACTTACAACCAGCATGACACTGCCAGCCGTGTCAACCTGCTCAACCAGAGAATGTGGATTCAAGTACCAAAAGGTGCCATCCTCCACCTCGATGATCTGGCATTGTACCATCTTCCGAGTGAAGAGTATCGATCTGAGCTGGAAATCGCATCCTTTTTCAAAAATCACAACTTCACCCTAGATCCAGAACTGGAACTGAGGATTGAGAAAGGGGGGTCCCAGCTAATCGACATTACTCCCATCGAAACGGCCCTCCAAGCACTGTCTCGGCTGCCTATCCTGACCAACTCACCTGTTGTCCAAGCTTGGACTGCCGCTGACATGGCACTTTGCCTCTCTGCGGCAATAGGCTACACCCTGACACTGGGCCTGGCCTTCATCCTGTTCAAAAGGGTCAACGAGACGTGAGCGTCCATGACCAAGCACATGGATGCTTTTTCTCGAGACTTCAAATGGAACCCGCGGAAAGGAGGTACCAAGGCAGAGACCATGTCAAACCTCATCGAGATGAACCCTCAGCCCAAGGAACCAAAGGCTGAGAACAAGTAGGAACCACCTGCTAATCGATCATCATGAGTCACCTGCCATCCGACCATTATGATGACTGTCGTCCGACGATGTCCACACATGAACTTCGTCGGCCGAAAAAGGGGACTGTAGCATCTGGACGAAATCACGATGACTTATTCATTCTAAGCTTCAGAAAGCTTTTAACCTATTGGACTCATTCATGTAAATCACAGGCCTAGTGGCAATGAGTCTGGATCAAATTGCCCCGTTGTTACTTTTAGTGGCATGGCAGAGGTTAAACAGAAACACCTCCAAACTCCGTCTTGAGCTTCAAAAAGATCTTTATCAACTCAACTCCCCTTCCACGGCAGGCACTGAGGCCAGGTGGCATGGATAGACATCTGAGAGATGCACCAATATACATACACTATATTAGCCTAGTTATGACTTTCTAGTTGTGTTAGTTAAACTCTAAACGCTTATATTCAAGTGTAAGAATGTATCTCTACTTTTGTATCTTCCAGACATATCTTTCTTGGTACCGAATTAAACCTCTCGATTTGCCTTAGCTAATAGTAGGTTATGATCAATCATATTATACTATGTTTACCATCCTTTGGAGTAGAAATGACCAATTCTGGACACCATCATAAAACATGAAAATTAGGCTGTCGGAAGGAGACAAAGAAACTCTCTCCCACTAAAAGTTACCCCAAAATAGGTGTGGACTAAGTCTTCCTTAAAGGTCAAGGTTGATGGCTCATTGCTATCTCTTTTTATTTACATCTTAGTTCTTACATCTTACTTCTTGGTCTTGTCTTAGTTTTGTATTGTCTTACGTTTTAGTCTTTCTTCCGTGCTCATTCATTTCTATCTCCGGGTGAAATGGACTTAGCCTGAATTTCCGGCAACTTTACTTTCAAGTAAACCTTTTGAACTTTACGCTCTCCGGAAGAACAGAACGCTTCAAACTCAGGACCCATGCAGTGAGGATCATCTCACACACACACACACACACACACACACACACACACACACACACACACACACACACACACACACACACACACACACACACATTCAGCACCAAAGATCCATGCAAGTATTATTTCTATAGAGATTTAGATGCGTTTAAGATTGTTTGCCCCTGCTTTAAGGTGATTTGATTCTTTGCTGGCTCTCAAAGGTTAATTGTTTGTGATATTTGCCATTCTGTGATCTACTCTCTCTTTCTTTCTTTCTTTTTCATTATTCTGTTTATATGTATTCTTTAAGTATAGTCATATGTATTTGTAGTTTCATTTATTAAAACCCATTATACGCTTGATTGCTTCTGTCTCCTGCTCACCTAACAAAGTCTCTTATGTGAGATCTTAGCTACAAGCTTTTATATTGTTAAGTAAGTTATTCTTCATGACCAGAAAAATAAACCCTTCTTGAGAGTTGATAAGAAGAAGAATCTTCCTTGAGAGTTGATAAGAAGATCGTCGGTTCGGTGGATACAGATTATTCGATGTTAAATTAATTCTGTTAAAGGTTATTCTGAACATTAATCTAGCCTATCTTTATATTCTTAATAGATTATAATTCATTGTAATTATATATGCCACACACACACACACACACACACACACACATATATATATATATATATATATATATATATATACCCTTCTTACAATATATTATATATATATATATACCCATGTTTTGTGGCTTTTAGTTCTGTTAGATATTTTAACATTGTCTAGGACAATGGTGGGAAAAATGTAATATATGCATAAAAAATAGAAGAAGAAAAAAAAGGATGAATGCACTGTCGAACGTTTCCAGGACATGCAACAAAAATAAGTCAAAATATCTTACTAAAAATCCAACCATGAAGGGACACAAAACTACCTAAAGTTAAAAGAAGGACTCGTGTAGTCTGTGGTCTTTTTATTTATTTAATGCTCATATTCTTCAATGATACATTGTCAGCCTTTTTCTGTGTTTCAACATGCCAGTGTTTGAAATGCTTTCACTGCAGTAAGTGTGCACTCACTGAACCTGAGAGTCTCCGGTGTGAATGGTTTCACTATTCTGCTCTCTAGTGGCAAATACATGTGGACAGATTGCAAACAAGCAAAATGCATGGACATATAATGAAAAAAACTTTATTTTCAGGCTTTTCCCAATATAAACTCGGCACACACAATTCAGATTGATTCAATTACATTGAAAGAAATTTAAATAGAAAGCAATCATTTCTTCTAGGTGCTTCAAGCCACTAGCTAAGTATTTCATGTTGAGTGTTCACTAGGGCTGAATGATTAATTGCATTTAGATATAAGATACGCACAAGATATGAGATGCACAAGATATGAGATACACAAGATATGAGATATGAGATAGGCCTACGCGCGGTTTGCTTGATGTTACTTTTGTAGTGCGCGCATGCGCGGCTCGCCCGCCGGTATTTTACTTACAAATGTTTTACGAAGGCATCATATGTCTTTTGGAATGCAGTTGGCTTATATATTTAAAATACGAAAATCACCGACAGAAGCTGCTTTCAATTTCAAATTCTGACGCGCGCTTTGCGAAGAGCGCTTGAGCATGCGGCTGTGAGCGACTCCGTCTACGCGGATAAATGTACTTGCATCTCAAAATGCTTTTATGAAGCTAAATAAATGTAACACAGTCAGTTATATCATATTATAATCTTATAATTTCAAAAGAGATGAACACGTTCAGACAGCCTACTCTTAAATACTGAAAGCACTCTTTGTTTATTGCTTGTAATGTTTTTTTCCCCTCTTTGTTATTTGTTTTGAAGCTATATTAGTTTAAATTATTAGGCTAACATGTAATTGTATTAATTTAGTTTTTTAATGTGTAATTATTTTTAAAAGTAGGCCTACTTATAATTACATATGTAATTAAATATTTTAAGTTTTATTAATAAGATTAATTAATTAATTAAGAAAAAAATAGATCGGCTCATGAGGTGCCTAAAGATTCCCATCCCTATTTTACAATGATTTATTGCTTGTTTTTGTTGAATAATAGAAAAGATAAAGAGCTTAAAAAATTATCCTATATTAAATCGCAATTGCAATATTGGTAAAACGAAATCGCAATTAGATTATTTTCCAAAATCGTTCAGCCCTAAAAGGTGTTTCCCTCTAAGCTGCTTGAACAGTGACGGTCTTGAATCCACGGAGGACGGTGGACTGAGCGGTCAACACTAAACTAGCGTGAAGCATCTTGGCTCCCGTCATCCTGGGAATGAAACGGATGGGCCTCCTCATGGTTTCTCGAGGCTGGATCGTAAGCCTGAGATATAAAGAATAGGACATTTCAAGACAGGGAAATCACTATTACTACTGCTCATGTTTAGGGTTAGTGATTTACACAAAAAAACAATAAGGATTCATCTTAAATCTAGATTAAATCAAGGCTTATATAATAATTATGTTGCAGCAAACTTAAATAAACTTGCATTTAAAGCATAATTTTGATCCTGGCTTTAATTTACATTTAAGATAGATTAACTTTAATTCTGTTGGTCCACTAAGTCTGAGAGTTTATATTGTATAATCGGGCAAATCTGCCGGTTTAACACACAGATTAATGTACACTAAAGTTTCTGTGTTATGCATATGATTACACAATACACACAGAGAAAGTGAAATAACCAGTGATTTTAGTGTTTCTGAAATGCAGGCCGACAAGTGTGTACTGACACTTTTAATAGACACAGCTGCAGTGAAACTGATGTCACAGATAAACAAGATAAAGATGTCACAAATGTCAGGAACAACCCCACCCACTTTACAGATATTACTGTATGTACTCGACTGTTAGACGCCCTTCAGAGTCAGGTATGTGAGCTAAATTTACCATGGGAATCATGTGTGTGCTAAAATACCAACGTTACTATACACAGTGACTATTAAATCAAAATAGATGAATATGGGATCTTTTTTAAACAGTGTAAGAATGTTTCTGTAATTTTAATTACTTTTTAAATGATTACTATTGTATTATTTATCTAAGTAAAGTCACTATGGTATTATGGTCACCATGGTACATTTTTACAATTACATGTTTTACATGTTTGAGCATCAGCCCAACACACCGTATCAACCAATGGTGTGTGTTTGGGGCGGAGCTATCTGTTTGGCTGACCAATGGCAGACGGGGTGTGTAAATTAAAACAGTAATTTAACTGAATTACATAATTATTTTTGTGCATTTATTTGGTGATCGATCGCTCTAAAAACTGAAATGAAACACTTCACGTACCTCATCTGAACCTTCTCCTCCAAGAGTCCTGAACCCGCTACGATGAGGTCACCGCTCACTGCAATGCTGAATGGGTTGGTAAAGGTTACCGTGGCAACTTGCTGTGTGTTAATGATGACCGAGGACTCGTTTTGAATCTGGAAGAAAACACAGGGTTCTTATTAAATTGCTTTATTTATTTTATTACTTGTGAATTCAATTATGCCAAAAATCTATTTTTATAATATCCTATGATCTTGAAGTGATGCACGTGTTTACAAACAAAAAAAATCGGAAAACACTTTAATTTAGTCACAAAACAAATATTGTGTTGTTTCTTAAAGTCAACATAAAAGCTGCATTTGCAACCCATTATATAATGAGGCTATTTTTTGCCCATGAAAGGATCTCAATATATACATATACTGTATATTAGGGGTGTAACGGTTCACAAAATTCACGGTTCGGTTCGATACGATACACTGGTGTCACGGTTCGGTACGTTTTCGATACAGCAAAAAGAAAGAAATGCCAGAGAAATTTCCTTGATTTTTTTGCTTTTTTTAATTAAAACTAAAATCATAAAGTATGATCATTTTTACTTTGAGCAATGATGGAGCTATACTTGACTCTTCTTAGGAGCATATAAAACAAAAACAGCTCCTTATATTAAAAAATTATGTATCCTAACATTGTAGTAGTTATAAACAAAGGTTTATTTTATTTCAGATTAACATTTGAGGGAAGCAATTTTATTCATAATATCGAAATAAAACCAACGTACTTGAAAGCATTGTACTATTTCTGCCAAACTTCCATAGTTACAGTTAGTGTTACTACAGTAAATCCATGGTGAATGTTGCTGATCTGTTAAAGCCTATAACTAGTTCATTCATGGCACAATGTTTCTCCTGGTTTCCATGTCAGCGCTGTTTGATCCGTTAATAACAGAGGAATGTGAATGTTTCTAACTAGATCTCGCAGCGATGTTATTACTTCAGTGGTGAATTCAAATGCTTTCTTTACTGGATCTCTTAGCGCTGTGTATTACCAGAGAATGTCTAATAAGGGGAGAGTACACTTCCGGCTTCTGTACTGGTTGCAGTTCCACTCTGGTTCCATATGAGGGCGCTCACAGGACGAGTGCAGAATGAATGGAGGTCTATGGCGCTATTCCCCTCAAAATCCACTTTTCTCGGGATATAATTTTTTGTCTAGTAATTTGAATGTTGTATTCAAAAGGAGATGCAAAGAAATCACACATTGCTGGGTGTTAGATTTTTTAGAGTCACTTATTTGCTTTAAAAAGTCTTTTAAAATGTCAGTGACGTCATACACATCGTACGACCAGAGATACTACTTTACGGCAATCCTTCAGTCGTTATGGTGCTTTCGCGCTCTGCACTTTCTTTTCTCTCGAGGCTTCGACAACACAGCTGACACAGGTAAACACACAACACAGCTGACACAGGTAAACACACAACACAGCTGACACAGGTAAATACACAACACAGCTGACACAGGTAAATACACAACACAGCTGACACAGGTAAACACACAACACAGCTGACAGGTAAACACACAACACAGCTGACACAGGTAAACACACAACACAGCTGACAGGTAAACACACAACACAGCTGACACAGGTAACTACACAACACAGCTGACACAGGTAAATACACAACACAGCTGACACAGGTAAACACACAACACAGCTGACACAGGTAAACACACAACACAGCTGACACAGGTAAACACACAACACAGCTGACACAGGTAACTACACAACACAGCTGACACAGGTAAATACACAACACAGCTGACACAGGTAAACACACAACACAGCTGACACAGGTAAACACACAACACAGCTGACACAGGTAAACACACAACACAGCTGACACAGGTAAACACACAACACAGCTGACACAGGTGACTACACAACACAGCTGACACAGGTAAATACACAACACAGCTGACACAGGTAAACACACAACACAGCTGACACAGGTAAACACACAACACAGCTGACACAGGTAAACACACAACACAGCTGACACAGGTAAACACACAACACAGCTGACACAGGTAAACACACAACACAGCTGACACAGGTGACTACACAACACAGCTGACACAGGTAAACACACAACACAGCTGACACAGGTAAACACACAACACAGCTGACACAGGTAAACACACAACACAGCTGACACAGGTAAACACACAACACAGCTGACACAGGTAAACACACAACACAGCTGACACAGGTAACTACACAACACAGCTGACACAGGTAAACACACAACACAGCTGACACAGGTAAACACACAACACAGCCGACACAGGTAACTACACAACACAGCTGACACAGGTAAATACACAACACAGCTGACACAGGTAAACACACAACACAGCTGACACAGGTAACTACACAACACAGCTGACACAGGTAAACACACAACACAGCTGACACAGGTAAACACACAACACAGCTGACACAGGTAAATACACAACACAGCTGACACAGGTAAACACACGTGCTAGAAGAGTTTTTGTTTTGTTGTTTTAAAAGACCACGCCGAAAATACACACACACACACACACACACACACACACACACGATGCCATCAAGCGGTATCTCTGGTCGTAATCAGTCATTCACTGACCAATCAGCATTCATTAGCAGAATGCTAGCGTGTTATGGGCAACAACAACTCAACCTGTAAGAAATCGAAAGGACATAAGTTCTCGTTCATTCAACTTTCGACCTATAACCCATGTTGAACTTGCAAAACCTACAATCAAATCTGAGATTTCTCAACGGCAATCGGGTGAAAGAGACAAATTTAGCCATCTAGCTCCATAGACTCCCATTCATTTTGCACTCCTGGGCGATCGCCCCCAGTGGAACTCTGGTGGAACTACAACCAAAATTCAGTACAATAGGACTTAATAGGGAGTGGCCAGGCTCTCCGTAGACGGGCTCTGGTATTACAGTGTCGCTTGATCAAGATCAGCTCGCGCTGCATTGGTCCAAACTGATAAACGGTCCGTGAAGCACAAAATAATGAATAGCGCAGTTTCGTTCCGCTTTCATTACGTTTGCCATTTGATGTTGGGCAGCGTTGTGTCGGTCGTGCCATTGAGACTGCTAACAAAATTTTTGTTGCACCGGCAGGAAAAATGGTCCAAAAAATCGTTCGGTTTGTAATGCGTACCGAACGGTTCAATACGAATACGTGTATCGTTACACCCCTAATATATATATATATATTAGGGATGCACGATATATCAGGCACCATATCGGTATCGGATGATATGTCAATTTTTTGTGTTATTATTTTCGTCCCGATAAGAAAAGTTGGCCGATATATTAAAGCTAATAAATAATGGATTATTTCCTGCAGCTGAGATGCTTCAGATGCGCACTGTTTTCTATTATGGTTTAAAATGGCTTGAAATATGACTAGAATAATTACAAATAAGGAAAATACAAACATGGGTAGCGCAAGTCTATCATATCAGCTACATAAAATTATGAGAATATCATAATTGTGTGCTTGGGGCATGGCTTTTAATGGTGAGACTTTTGTTTTTGTAATCAGGCTCTCAAAAAGTATATAAAAATTGTGATTTTTCAGCCAATATACCGGTTATCGGCTTAGAAATAAAAAAAATTAGCGGTTATCGGTCACGGATAAAAATTTTCATATCAGTGCATCCTGGTGCGTATATATATATATATATATATATGTATATATATATATATATATATATATATATATATATATATATAAAATGTCTATGATGGGCCACCAATACCTGTATATTGAGGACAGGGCTGCTGATGTTAAACTCTACTGAAACCAGTACTCTCTCCTGAGACTTCACATCCTCTATAACCACAGCCAGGTTAACCAGGCAATCCTCCATAGCCTCATTCAGCATGTACTCGTAGAAGGAGATCTCGTGTTCTACAGTCACAGCTGGTGGAGTACAACAAACATGAATCATGGAGTTGATTGCGCAATTCCTAATGAATCATTTTCAACACATACTTTACAGCCGAAATTAACTCTGTTCACATCATTAAATTATTTCCCTTTTATCACTGTAAAGCTGCTTTGAAAATATCTGTATCATATAAAGCGTTATATAAATAAAGGTGACTCTACGTAATTCTTCCCAGTCTGTCAGTAACGCTCTGTTTAGTTCCTGTCTCTATGAAGCCCCTCCTTCTGACAAGCACACTGTGCTCTGATTGGTCGGTTGGATCAGTGTGTTGTGATTGGTCGAGCGCTTTAAGTGTGTTTGGGAAATGTCCCGCTCTTCCCATAACCACCAGTTTAACACACTACTAACTAACTCAACCAGGCCCCGCCCCTTTATTCTGCATATTAATTATTTAAATGAAGGATATTGAGACGTGTTCGTTCCCGGAAGAAACTCAAGACTACAATGGAGGCGTTTCAGGGAGTTCAGAAACACTGACACTGATATAGAGAATAACTCCCGCTGGAGGGACTTTGTGCTTTGCAACATTACACACTAAAGAAAGATGAACATGTAAAAAAGCATCATAGGTCCTCTTTTTTCTTTTTTTTTTTTCTTTTTTTTTTAAGTATGTAAACAGTATGTAGTGTGCATTCCATGAAAAACGTGTCAGACAGAAGTACGTTACATTTTAGTCACATGATGCATGCGAGTCCTGTCCAGTTAACTTAAAAAAAAGGAAGGTGTTTTTTTTTTTCAATTTCAAATGTAATTTAATAATTTAATGTAATGTAATATAATGTAAATTATTATTTCAATCGTGATATTATATTTCTGCCAAATCGCCCACCCCTACAGCAGAGTAAATGTGGAAAACAACTAGTCCTAAGTACATTTTAACTAATTTTAAGCATTTTAATATCGGTTGCAGAATTCTTACTTTCATTCGGGCCGATCGTCAGATCATCATAAGTCTCCCAGAAGGTTCCGGTGGGATCGCGGTTGTACTCTTTGTTCTGAGCGTTCACGTATTTTCTCAGCAGTTTTGGAATTGCCATGTTGTTAGTGATTATGACGTTGAAAGAAAGGTTTTCTCCGACTACAGCTTTCGGAAGCTGGAGAGAAACTCCAATGCCCTGATGAACTGCATAAAAAGACATGAAAAATCACTGTTATATCACTCAAACAATCAAAGAGCATTATTAATGTGGGAAGAAAAAACAAATGCTAAAACGTATCGCCTCTTTCATTAGCACCTTCACCACTTGAGCTGGAAGAGAGTATTTTTAAAATGAAGATGAATTACAAAAAATATATCAATATAAAAAAAAAGATATATCTGCAAAAAAAAAAAATCTTAGTTAACGACCCTACAAGCTTGATTAAAACATCAACATATGAAAAAAGTCAAACTACAGCTACAGTTTTAGTTTTCTATTCAGAAAAATGCATAGAAAACAAAAGGCTGAGACGGGAAAAAGCATGCATTGACTACAACATAACCAGTTATTAATATTTTGTTGGTTCTCTCTTGTTTTGTGCATGTGTTTATAATTGTTTTCTTTGACAGCCTGGCCAAAACTTATGGCTACAGAATTTGGCATGTTTCACTGCGTTACTGTCCCAAATAAAACTATGGACTCCAAGCACAACAACGCAATATATGCTAACAAAATCTTTAACAAATTTGTATTCCAATTTAAATAAAGGGCTGTCAATTTTCCTATAGACTTTGTTTTATTATTATTATAATTGTGATTACTTTTGTATATATGTTTTATTTATATGTATATTTTTTGCATTTATTTCTTTTTGTTATTATTTCTGTTTATCTTGGTGTGAGCATACACAATTGTGTTCAGAGAGTAAGAAATACTTTTCTCATCTTGATATCTATTAATGCCCTGAGGAACTGCAAGAAAAGACATGAAAAATCACTTGTTATATTAAACAATCAAAGAGCAGTATTAATGTGGGAAGAAAAGCCAAATGCTAAAACCTACCGAATCTTTCAGTGGTACATCCACCATCTCGAGCTGGAAGAGAATATTACCAAAAAATATTAAAATACAATAAATAATAAATATCTAAATAAAAATATCACAATTGTATATGTAGATAAAACATTGAAATATGAGGATAATATATATATATATATTTTAATCTTGGTGTGAGCATACACAATTGTATTCAGAGAGTAAGAAAAACGTCCTGGTTGCGTATGCAACCCAGGGAACGGAGGACGTAGTCGACGTCGAATGAATGGGATCACGCTAGGAAGCCTATCTTCTTCGAGCATGCTTGAACGAGCCAATTTGCGCAATGGCGACGTGAATTGCATCACGCGCTCCGCCCCGCGAGATGGGTATAAATACGGAAGTGGATGCATACACCATCTGTTTTTCGCTGAGGAGCCGAGCGTAGCTCGGAGTCAGCGGTGGTCCAGCTATAGTGGCAAAGGGACTACGTCCTCCGTTCCCTCCTTCAGGGAACGGTGGGTTGCATACGCAACCAGGGCGTTCCCTTTCAGTCGAGAACGTCAGACGTAGTCGACGTAGACTGAATGGGATCTTAACCCTGGAAAACGCCACTAGAGCTGCCACCTTCCAGTGCCTAGACAAAAGCCTGCTGAACCTCCCACATCTTGAGGCGGTGATAGGACAGGGCTTAGGCCAGGGAAGTCACTAATGTTCCGCAAGACCTGCTCAGTAGACTTGGATAACACTAGGAAAGCGTGCCCTGTCGATAGAAGGAAGGGACGCTACGGAAGCCACATCCAGCCCGAAGGGGGGGAATCGTGAGAGATACACATATGGACTGGGCGAAATGTCGGGCAGCACAACATATGGGATGTCACTGGGATGACTCCAGCCTATAACAGGGGGGAGGATCAACCAAAACAGTGACGGCAGAAACTTTGCCAAGGGAAAGACACGGGCTCACCGCAGGGAGCCGTACCGTGGAAAAATACACATATGGGATCGCCGTAGGGATCACAAAATATGGACCCAGCCTAACACAAGTTCCACCAACGCATACGAGGTGTAGGCCTAGCATAGGACGCTCCGCCACGTCCGAGCCGCAGGGGGTATGGAGCAGCTCAACAGGGTTCTGCCAAAGGGGAACTCAACTGGAGCAAGATGGCGCAAGTATCCAGTCCATAGGAGGGGAATGGCGCAGCAAGCCGACACATCGAGCGGGGCTTACGGTGTTAACTGGCTTCTATGTGAAGAGAGCACATGGGAAGCAACCGGCTCGACACGTAGGCTATAGAATCTAGAAAACGTGTTAGGTGTCGCCCAGCCCACAGCTCTCGCACCGAAAATGCATGCAGGTCCCCTACCCTCTTGATGGAGGTCAAAGCGAGAAGGAGAACTGTTTTCAAAGACAGGACTTTTAACTCAGCTGCCTGCAGTGGCTCAAAGGGACGTCTCTGCAGTGCAGTTAACACCAGAGACAAGTCCCAAGAGGATATAGAGGGGGGACAAGGCGGATTTAATCTCCTCGCACCCCTCAGGAACCTGACGATCAGGTCATGCGTTCCAACGGATCTCCCATCCACTGCATCGTGATGTGCGGCAATAGAGGCAACATACACTTTGAGGGTGGAGGGAGACAGCCCTCGCTCCAACCCCTCTTGCAGGGAAGAAAGCACGGCGCGGGTCAAGCAATTTCGGGGGTCTTCTCGGTGAGAAGAACACCGTTAACGAATAGGTTCCACTTCAAGGCATAAGCGTGCCTCGTAGAGGGTGCTCTCGCAGAAGTGATGGTGTCTACGACTGACTGTGGTAGATCACCTAGAACCTCCGCGTCCCGTTCAGGGACCAGACATGGAGTTTCCAGAGGTCTGGACGCGGGTGCCATATGGTGCCCCGTCCCTGAGCAAGGAGGTCCTCCCTCAGAGGTATAGGCCAGGGAGGGGCTGTCGAGAGGAGTATGAGTTCGGGGAACCAGGACCGGTCGGGCCAATAAAGGGCGACTAGCAAGACTTCCTCCTCTTCCTCCCTGACTTTGCACAACTTTGGCGCTCCAGGACCACCAGGGTGGACATCGCTAGACCGATCGCGCAAGCCGCAACGCTTGTGCTCTGGAGAGCCAAGTCAGTTGCGGTGCGGAGCTCACTGGTGAGCGCACGGCCTAGACTACCCTTGTGCATGTCCATGAGTGCTTTGGCCTGGTAGACCTGAAGCAACGCCAGGGCATGCAAAGAGGAAGCGGCTTGCCCACAGGCTCTGTATGCTCTGTTCATAAGAACAGACGAGCGACCACAGGCCTGAGGGGGGAAACAAAGATCTCCCGCGCAGGTGCGCCGCGACAGACCGCTCGATTGGGGAAATAGCCTCGTAACCCTTCACCGCTCCTCCGTCAAGGGTAGTGAGGGGGAAAACTCTCCAGGTCACTTCCGGCAGTAAAAGGTGCCATCCACGATCTAGTAAGCTCTCCATGCACTTCGGGAAAGAAGGACACTGGAGCGGCGGGCTGAGAACCAGCACGGCCTGCCCCGAGATACCAATCATCCAACCGAGACTGAGCGGGACACGGTGGAGGGTTCCACTCGAGCCCGACAGCCTCGGCGGCCCGTTTCAGCATAGCTGACAACTGAGGATCTGGCTCAGGCAACGTTACACTCCCCGAAGGGGATAACGCAGCCGAGTCGTCATCTCCAAAGATCAGCTCACCCTGCGATCATCAGCTGCGATTGGCATCCTGTCCTCTGGGGGAGCCGCGAGTGAGACATCTGGTCGGTTCATTACAGAGGGACCAGTGCTCTCAGCAGGGGGCTCCACCGGTATCGGTGTGATAGAGGAGTGAGGAGCCCACAGGGAATGGTTACCGGGCGGAAACTCCATCACTGATCTCCGATCACCCATCCCACACGGCACCCTGGGGTGGGGCGTGGTAATGGGGACTGCACCTTCGCGGACGAAGGCGAGTCTCGATCTCAACACCGAGACAGTCATATTCCCGCAATGGGAACATGAACCGTCCACAAAAGCTGCCTCAGCGTGCTGAACACCCAAACACGTGACGCAGCAATCGTGACCGTCAGAAGGGGACACGCACGGGCGGAATGACATCTTGAAAAAGACGCAAACGCACCCGTGTTGCTCTTTCAGGAAGTGAGAAACCTCTCACCAGTGCCGGAGCACCCAGGGGAATGATCGCTGCAACACTGACAGGGATGGTGCAGCCTGTACCAGTGAAGCAATCACTCTTCTCGCCCTCAACCGGCCGTCAGACAAACAAACACAAATAGAAATGTGATGCTGTTAGAACAGCAGTTTAGTGCTCAAAGAGCTCGCGACCACCGCTGCTCACGCTGTAGAAACACCAGCCAGGGAGAGACTTCCTGAAGAAGCACCGACACACTCGCTCGTTGTAGAAAACAACACTCTTCAGAGATTTTGTCATAGAGAACGATCGGCTCCGAAGCGAAAGACAGATGGTGTATGCATCCGCTTCCGTATTTATACCCGTCTCGTGGGGCGGAGCGCGTGATGCAATTCATGTCGCCATTGCGCGCATTGGCTCGTTCAAGCATGCTCGAAGAAGATAGGCTCCCTAGCGTGATCCCATTCAGTCGACGTCAACTACGTCTGACGTTCTCGACTGAAAGGGAACTCTCAAATAATCTCATCATGATATCTGGTGATATGTTTATTTTTTTATCTCTCGTTAAAAAGCATAGAAAAAACTAAAAATATTATTAAACTAGACTCTGATGCTGCTGATAGATTTATTACACACTTCATTTAAAAAAAAATATATATAAAATGACTTACCACTTCCGCTCACAGCAAATGGCATTCCTTCTAAATGCGAAAGAAATCCGTTTTTTTTATATATATATAAAAATCTATTGAACAGTAAGTATTTTTCTTATTCTTTCTCAGTGTTTCTCTTACCCATCTCAGTTTTGTATTCTGACGTGATGTCCTGCATGAGCATGGCTGGACCGGGACGTTTGGTGCAGATCAGGGTTCCGACTCTGTCTTTGTCAACGCTGGTTTCTAATATCTTCCCATCTCTGATGATTATTTTACGCACATCTGCATTGACTTCTGCGTAAACGAACGGCACATCGTATGGCGCGCTCACCTTCTGCTCATAAACGGCTTTCACAGCAGCAGGACCACAGCGGTACATTCCTGTGACAGATTCAGTTTATGTTTTAGCTTCAACAGCATCATATCCCTGCTGGAATAACAGCATGCTTTGAAGCAATTGGTCTTATCCGCATGCAGGGATAAAAAGCATTTGAGTTTTCTATATGCATTAGCATTGACTGACCGGCGCTTGTCTCTTGTGGCGTGGGGTCAAGAACCTGCCAGCCGTCATAATCTCCATCTAGATCAGGCCTCTTCATCCAACTCTCCACCCACACATGGAAGTTCCTGAAAAAGCCCAAACACTTTTAACTCACATTTTGTCAGATTAAAAACACTGAACAATTCATTTCAACCGCAATCAATTCAGGTTTATTTGTAAAGGTACTGCATCCTAATAAGGAGCAGAGCCTAAAGAAACACAATAAAAGACTTCACACATAAAAATAAGTACATTTCAAAAGTTTAGGGTCAGAAAGTTTTATTTTTTGGAGGGGAAGAAATTAATACTTTTTATTCAGCAAGGATGCACTAAATTGATCAAAAGCGACAGTAAAGACATTTATAATGTGACAAAAGATTTCTATTCCAAATAAATGCTTTTCTTTTGAACTTTCTATTCATCAAAGAATCCTGCAAAAAAATTATCACGGTTTTCACAAAAATATGAAGCAGCAAATCGTTATATTAGAATGATTTCTGAAGGATCATGTGACACTGAAGACTGGAGTAATGATGCTGAAAATTCAGATTTGATCACAGGAATAAATTACAGTTTAAAACATAATCAAATAGAAAACAGTTATTTTAAATTGTAATAATATTTCACTGTTTTTACTGTATTTTTTATCAAATAAATGCAGCATTGGTGAGCAGAAGAGACTTCTTTCAAAAACATTTAAAATCTTTCCGACCCCAGACTTTTGAAAAGTAGTGAATGTTTTAGCAACATAACTATAATAAGAAGACTTTTTAGCTTTCAAGGCGTAACTCACCAGATTCTATCCTTACTGATGGACAGCTTTTCCCCCTTCTCCGAGTAATATTCCTCAATCACCATGTTCGCGTTTGTGTCGTGAGCAGAGTTAAAGTTGGTGACCACTCGAGTTGGAATGCCGAGGGCTCTCATTACTGTGACACAAACAAATGCATTTTATATATCGATCATCAACAGCACTAATTCAATTACCAGTGACCCATTAAAGGAATACTTCACCCAAAAACATAACAATTACACCCCCAAACACAGATTATTTTACTCAACACAATCTGAGAAACACAAAGCCATTGGCTCTTTTGGAGCTTGGCTGTATAAATCACCGTCCATTTTCACTGTATGAAAAAGAGCAGCTTGAACTTTCTTCCTAACATCTCCTTTTGTGTTTCACAGAAAATTACAGCATACCGGTTTGTGAGATTTTTGGGTAAATTCAAACTTTAAAGGACATACAGATACACCATTCGAAAGTTTGGGGTCGGTAAGATTTTTTTATGTTTTTAAAAGAAGCCTCTAATGTTCATCAAGGCAGCCAGCATTTATTTGATCAAAAAAAGTTATCAAAATATTATTGCAATTTAAGATACCTGTTTTCTATCTGAATACGTAAATGTTAAAATGTAATTTATTCCTGTGATCAAAGCTGAATTTTCAGCATCATTACTCCAGTCTTCAGTGTCACATGATCCTTCAGAAATCATTATAATATGATGATTTGCTGCTCAAGAAACATCTGTGATTATTATCAATGTTGAAAACAGTTGTGCTGCTTCACATTTTTGTGGAAACTGATGCATTTGATGAACAGAAAGTTCAAAAGAACTATTTATTTGAAACAGAAATATTTTGTAACATTATAAATGTATTTACTGCCACTTTTAATTAATTTAATGCATCCTTGCTACATAAAAATATTCAAATTATTATTTTTTTTTAAATAATAATCTGACCCCAAACGTTCTAACGGTAGTGTAAAAACTCATACTTGTCACACCTGTACACATGACAGCAGCGAACACCCAGCACTGTCCGTATCTCACAGGGCTGAATTGTGTTTCTGACCACTTCCAGAGAATATCTGCGCTGCCGGACCACGTGGAGGGGTTTACACCATCATTGTACTTTCCTGACCAGTTCCCCATTAACACACCTTTATCATCCTGACAGTTCACCTAATGAGAACGACAGAGAGACTGAGTGGAGCACATGGAGAGAGTAAGTGGAGAGCAGAGAATAAGAGGAGATCCTCCTCACCATAGCTGAGATCACACGACTGATGTACACCGGACTGCTGCGGTTCAGAAGATCTTTCCTCGCGTCAGCTTGAGATTGAGGACTCAACTGCAGCAACTTCATACAGATGTCCAGTATTCCTTTTTCATACTGAAAATACATGTGTGTCAGGTGTTAAAGGGGGGGGGGGTTCAGTTCAACCACATGCGGTTTCATGTCATCTATACATTACACACCCCATCGCCAAATCATAGAAAAATTCAGCTAAGACATTTGTATTCATCTTAACAATACACAACAAATCAATATACAGAAAAACTGATTTCTAAAATATGGTATTGGCCACAAATCTGTGAGTAGGCTACAGTTTTCAAAACTGAACAGGTGATGTTGTGTAATATTCAGTTACTGTAAGAAACTGTTCCAGCGGGTGGAGTTTACTGGGACTGAATACCTGTGTAGCCTATAGCCTACCCTACTCCATTAACTGGAACAGATTTTCACTGGAACTGAATATTACATCCAAATATTGTTATGTAATCAATAAGCATATTGTTGTGTAACTTCACCTATTGGAACAGTTTTTCACAAGTTTTCACAGGAATTGAATATTACAAACAACTATTGCGAAAGAACGATTTACAAAACAACGATTGCGAAAGCGTGCACGGATTAGGAATTTGTTCACTGTTACTGTTGTACGTAGTTTTTTTTTTCTTTCTTTTTTTTCTGTATAACGTTAGTACTATTTTGTTAATAAATTTTGCATTCTATTTTGGCTTTCTCGTGTGTCCTTATTTTTGTTGTGTCCCTTTTGAGCCACGGGGCGAAACGGGTATGTATTAAAAAACCAAAGCAACTGTACGGTTTACAGATCTGAGCACAGCTGAGACTTTTTCTCTGGTACTTTTGGCGTAGGATATTTATTTCCGTCAAGGTCAGGCTGCGATGTCAAATGTATTCCCAGGAATGAGTGATGCGCTTTCCGCTTTTAAAGTTTTATAAAATAAGTAAGATATGGCTTGAATGGTTTAAAAGCATTAGCAAGAATAAAAGCGCATCATATAATGTAACGCCATGCAGCCAAAAGATGACAGAAAAAAACGGATGCTGCGTTAATTGCGTTAAATATTTACTTACCACTGAGTCTTTTCCCATTTCTACCAGTAACACTTATTCAACTTCCCGCCTCTACTACCTGCGCAGATAGCGACGACACAACTGGGTTGTAGGTTGCCAGGTTGAGCTCACAAATGGGTTGAAATTTGTATGATGTGTTGATTGCGCGAGTAGGATGGGTTTCAAACAAGATCTGGCAACTGGACAACCTTGGAATAATATATTGATGGGATTATTCAAATGATACATTATTATACAAATAACGTGAGTTTCACGGGAGAAATAACAAAACGGGAGGGGGGCGGGAGATGGGTGTGAAATACGGGAGACTCCCGGGGAAAACGGGAGTGTTGACAGGTATGGTTAAAGGTGCACTGTGTAATCTTTAGCGGCATCTAGTGGTAAGGTTACGAATAGCAACCAACAGAAGTTACGGTGGCCGACAGGAAAATATATCGTCTGAGACAGCAGAGAGTAGCCAGTTCAGCAATGAGGTTTCTTTACAAAGATAAATTAATAAATTAGGTTTACTTAATTATTCAGTAAAATGACAGATATGTTATTGTGAATATTGTTACTTGTTCATCATTGTTTCAGTGTTTTATTCGCTGACTTTAGCTAGCTTCTTTGCACGAAGAACAACATAGTGACGAAACGTGTTTGTCCGTTTAGGGCCACTATAGAAACATGGCGCCGCATTTCAATGTAAGGGGACCTACGGTGTATGTAGATAGAAATGGCTCATTCCAAGGTAATAAAAACATAACGGTTCATTAAAGGGATAATTCACCGCTGGAAAGATGAATGTGTATTTAAATTGGGTAATTTATGTAGTAGAAATGTGAAATTATTTTAGAAGTTGGTGCCCTCTAGACTGAGAAAAGCCAGAAAATGTATTTTTGGCTCATGTGGATGAAAGACAACAACTCCCAGAATGCACTTGCTCTGCTGCCACTACCAAGCCACGCCTACCGGTTACAGAGGGCCGTATCGGAAGAAATGATACTAGTCGACTCGAAACTGAAAAGATGCCGTTTTATCGGGAGATCCCCCTATGGGTGGGTTGAAAATGTGGAACTAGCTCCTCCTACTGGCTGGAGTCTCTTGCCTCTGGACAAAAAAGTCTTCGATGACGCAAAATGACGATTACATATATATTACTGTAATCTAACAATACAGAATTCTCTGGTCTCAGGGGGACATGAGGGAGGGAAGCACGGTCATTCGAAAATACTACCGGGTTTCTACTGATACAAAGCTTAATGCTAATCGGCGAAGTATCCCTTTAAGTAAGGTCTTTATACACCAGTGAAAACATAGTTATGTATATGATATTGCATTTCTGTCAACAGATCCTCCTAAATATTACACAATGGACCTTTAATGAGAAGCAGTTTTTCAGTGTTGTGCCATCAGTCAACAGTCAAACGTCTCACCTGATCGAAAGACCAGGGTTGGGAGTCGATGTTATTCGGGCAGCCTTTAAACAGCAGACCGATGTCATTCCTGATGTATTCATTCCTCAGATCCTCTGACTTCAGGAACACGGAATCAGCTGCAGAATAACAGAAGAGGGTGAGCTTGGTATAATGACAATAAATGAAAGCAATAAGCCGTGCATTACAGTGATTTTATCACAGCTAAGGGTTTTGTATGTATGTAGGTGAAGTTCTATAAAATGAAAGACATCACTATTCAACATATTATTACACTATACCGTTCAAAGGTTTGGGGTCAGATTTAATTTTTTTAAATAAATGAATACTTTCATTCAACGAGGACACATTAAATTGATCAGAAGTGACATTAAACATTAAATGTTGCAAAAGATTTCTATTTCAAATAAATGCTGTTCTTTAGAACTTTATATTCATCAAAGAATTCTGAAAATGCAAGTTTCCACAAAAATCTGAAGCAGCACGACTGTTTTAAACATTGATAATAATTAGAAATGGTTCTTGAGCAGATAATCATCATATTAGAATGATTTCTGAAGGACCATGTGACACTGAAGACTGGAGTAATGATGCTGAAAATTCAGCTTTGATCACAGGAATAAATTACATTTTACAGTATATTCACATAAAAAACAGCTATTTTAAATTGCAATAATATATCACTGTTTTTACTGTATATTTATCAAATAAATACATAACAGTTAGCATAAGACAAACATTAAAAAAAATCTTACAGACACCAAACTAATAGACTGTAGTGTATATCAAGTAATATTCTTAAAAATAATATTTTCACCATGTAATATAGTTTATTAGCTGACAGTGTGTATATTAACTTTGACCAAGGCTCAACCAATCAGATTTGATTGGTTGAGCCTTGGTCAAAGTTAATATTCTATTTATATTCATTTATATTCAAATGTACAATAATTCCATTGTAAATCTTAGCATAAGATTATGCCGAGTCCTACAAACATGAATGATTTCTCAAATGATGTGTGTTGTTGAGGAGATACATATCTAGGCTTTAAACTTATGATATCTGGAGACCAGAATATCATAGTGACTTGAATGTGTATGTTTTTTCGTTATGTTGAACACAAAAGACATTTTGAAGAATGTTAGTAACCAAACAGTTGCTGGTCCCCATTGACTTCCATAGTATGAAAAAAATTAAAATAAATTCTATAGAAGTCAATGGGGACCAGCAACTGCTCAGCAAAATATCTTCTTTTGTGTTTAACAGAACACAGAAACTCATACAGGTACATACTATTGTTCATTTACAGTTCTTCCTCCTGCTCACCTTGGCACCAGGGGTTGCAGAGGAGCGTGAACTGTCCGAGCACATGGGATTTGACACCCCCGTGGGTCTCGACTCTCATGTGAAGTGTATAGACTCCTACTGAGGAAGACGCAGGACTGAACAGTGATACGGGCTGCGTACGGACTGGTGCGCTCCCCTCCAGAATGGCACTCCACTGAGACGGAGAAGGTTGTCCAGACACGGAGACCGGCATCTCCTCAGACAGCGGCCCTGCAGTGAACACAGTGGGGTTCAGACTTAAACACAAAAATAGGGCTCTGGAAGTCAAATACTACTCATGTTCTCCATAAAGGAATTAGTTTTTATCAATAACCGTTCAAGACTGACTTACTATAAGCTCTGAGCTGTTAAGCAATAGTGTATACATGTGTAGAAGCCATACGACAATCTGTCCTACACTCAAAATACTTTGGTTGCACTTTATTTTACAGTACGTGCACTTTTGTGTACTTATCTAAAAAAGAAAGTACAGGGTAATATAAGGTAACTACATGGGTTAAGGTTAGGTTTAGGGGTAGGTTCAGGGTTAGTACCTATTGCACTTACTATAATAAATATAGTATGTACGTGGGGAACAAGACTGTAAAATAAAGTGCTACAAATATGTATAAATATGAATAAACCAAAATTTATTTAAAAAAAATGTTTTATCAATGACTTATAGTCAATCGATAAATGTTTTTTTAATGATTTCTATCATTTTTATCTTAAACATTGCAATGTAATTGCAATGCTTTATTATGGGATGAATAAATTACCTCATAAAATAAAAATTGTAAAATATATATAGTTCACTTTACAAACACTTTTTTTGCTTTCAGTTCATGAGCACAATCGAGCAGGATTCACTCAAAAATCATTTAGGCCTAAATTTAAGATTTATGCATTTGGTTTTCATATAAAATTTCCATCTATTTGAATTATTCTTAAAATGAACAAACCAATAAACCTAATGTGATGCATACTTGTCAGTCATACTGAAACAGGTAAGATTTCTTTAATGGTACTAATAAACTGAATGAGTTTTAAATACACAAAATCCAGGTTTATATGTATATATATATTAAATATTTATAAATGAATAAATTAAATTTCTTTCCTAATGCACAGATTCATGCTGATTCTAAGCGATCTGCGAACTGCATTTGGAAAATATGATTATTTACTGATAATCGTCATGGAGAGAGAGTGAGATGAGGCTGCACGTTTATTTAGCACTCGCACAAACACACAAACATACCAAGAACAATCCGGAAGAACAGTTTATCCTTCAGTGGATCGAATGGCCGTCCATCATAGTTGATGAGGATGGTGAAGGGCTGTCCTCTGCGCAGCACCAGAGTGCTGGAGCTCAGACCATCAGTCTTGTGCCGGATCTGGTTCTGGACCTGCTGCAGGTGGACATTTCGAAGCTTCAACTCTGTACAAAAATGAGCACATGTTAAAATTAAGAAAATGCCTTGCTAGTAAAACAGTACAAATTAAATAAATAAAAATTGAAGCTTACCGTCCATGATATACTGCGGTGTTGTCGTTTGCTGTTAGATTCAGGTTCTACGTTTATTGTGCTTTATATATGATACTCTTCAGCCCCTCCCTGAGTCATCAGACCACATTCAAGTGAAGTCAAAATGCTAAATGTTACAATCAGAACCATCAAAAAAAACATTTATGCAAATCACTCATACCAGAGATTAGCGTTTCAGTGGGTGGATGCATATGTGTGGTCACACAATGAGTAATGCACATGCATGTAATCAGACATCTGCATTTATTGGGACAAAGGTGAGATCACAATCTAAAAAATGCTGAGTTGTTTCATCCTATGGATGATAAAAAAATTAAATCATGTGTTGCACTTAATTTTGATTTATCCAAAGCATTTGATTCTGTGGATCATGGTCTTATTTTGCAAAGGCTCAAATGTATAGGTTTTAGTAATACAGAGCTGAAGTGGTTTTAAAACTATTTGACTGGAAAAACAGTATGTGTCAATAATTAAAATTCTACTCCTCTAATAATAAAGGCAGGAGTTCCTCAAGGATCTATTTTAGGACCAATTTTATTTTATTTGCAAGGTGTCCGTACACATCATTTTTCCATTACATTATGATAAATAGATGAGGGGGGGCTCATTTAGAAAAATCTAAATAAAAATTTGACAAAAAATGAATAATTTAAGCAAAATTAATGCATTTAACGAAATGCAACCTTTCTTTTGATTATGAGGTGAAATGTTTTGTTCTTAACTGGTTTTATGTGATTTAACCTCACAAATGACTAATAATGAGCCATGAAGTGGTATAATAGATTTTTTTGTGTGATATTTTCATTGTTGTATAATTGCATAATAACTCAGCATTTTATAAAGACTGAATGGTCTGCATTTACAAAGCCTGACACTGATCTACAGTCATGGAAAGGGCTTGAGATCACACACCCACACTGTGAATATGGTGAATATAAGCATCTATCATATAATTTATCATAAAAAGGCAAATGTTTTGGTCACATGTGAGTTTGACATTGAGAAAGGTCGCATGTGACCGAAACGTTTGCCTTTTTTTCAGTAAAAGCACTTGATTTTATCTCGCTTTTTGACATCCTTCGTCTTTTGTGGAGTGTGCGGGCTCTCGTTGGAATTTGTCTACGCACCTCATATGGACTCATTTTAAGGCACGGTGAGTTCCTAGCTACTCTTCATGACTCATGCACAAGCATAATAAGCATAAGCATCTAATAAGCATAGGTTACAGTGAGAAAATAAACATTATTATTTGCCCAAACATTTTTTGTTGCTTTAAATAAATAAAAAGTTAACAAATAAAATTATATTTATAAAGAAGGTATAGCGTGTTACTCTCTTTTCTCGTGGCAAAGTATTTTTGATTAAAAGGAATACATTTTCTCATATGTATTTTCTCGTTATTTCACTCCATAAATGAAAATGTTTTAATGATATCTGCATCATTAAATGTGAGCGAATGTTTGACTATTCCTTTTAACTCTTTAATGAAAATAATGTCAAAGTAAGTTAGAATAATCAAATGTAACAATTTATTATGTCAGGTAAATGTATCATGCCAATGTCATAATCAATTCAAAGATAATCGATACAATTTTTGGAAATGAGACATTTGTACCAGTCGCACTGAGACATTTTCAAATGATACCAAACATGTATAATAGTGATAATTATTCACATTTAACCATTTAGATTCTTGGGTGAGTTTTTGGTGATCTTAGCATGATAAAGAAGGAGTGGCTGATGAGGGGAAGAAATGTAGATTAGGATGAGGATGGTGCACAAGGGTGAGATCAAATGTTAATTTCCTTTGTTATCTCAGAGAGTAGCTCTCCCTTCCAGTTCTTCCAGTTTTTCAAGTCTTACATATACAGTACTGTGCAAAAGTCTTAGGCATGTTAATATCCCCCCCCCCCCCCCCCCCCCCCCCCCAAAAAATGGTTTTAAGTCAGTTATTTATATCTTTTGCTGTAGTGTGTCAGTAGGAAATATCAGTTTACATTTCCAAACATTCTTTTTGCCATTAATTGTAATAATCCAGTGAGATTTGTGTATGCACAAGGAGTCTGACAACAGCCGGTATGATCTGATCTCACCATAATCGAGTCCGTCTGGGATTACATGAAGAAACAGAAGAAACTGAGACAGACTAAATCCAGAAGAACTGCGGAAACGTCTCCGAGATGCTTGAAGAAACCTTCCTGCAAAGCTACAGTACTATGAAAAGTACTGGCACTCGTGTTAAAATGCTGTAAAGTGAGAATGCTTTCAAAAATAAAATCACAAATTGAATTTATTTATGATTTAACTTCTATTAAAGGTATAGCGGAGGATGTTTTACTTCCTGGTGGGTAGTCTAAACTATTGGTCCTCCTAATTGTCAATCATTCTGGTGAATCAATCAAACTTTTCAAAAAGTGGAGAGGGCGGGTCTTATCTAAAATTTGGAAAGATCCTCCGCTATACCTTTAACTAATTCAAATCAATATATGGTGTAACGAGCCTTTGCGTTTAAAACAGCTTTTGTCCAGGTACACTTGCGCATAGTTTTTCAGGAAGCTTTGCAGGAATGTTTCTTCAAGCATCTCGGAGACGTTCCCGCAGTTCTTCTGGATTTAGTCTGTCTCAGTTTCTTCTGTTTCTTCATGTAATCACAGACGGACTCGATGATGGTGAGATCAGATCATACCGGCTGGTGTCAGACTCCTTGTGCATACTCAAATCTCACTGGATTATTACAATTAATGGCAAAAAGAATGTTTGGAAATGTAAACTGATATTTCCTACTGACACACTACAGCAAAAGATATAAATAACTGACTTAAAACCATTTTTTGGGGGGGGGGGGGGGGGTATTAACATGCCTAAGACTTTTGCACAGTACTGTATATATATATATATATAAAAACTAAATTTCACAACCCAGTTACCTGAAGCAGGATAATATATGGATAAGATAATACAAATGGAATTGGACGGTCGGTGTTTAACACCATTACAGCTTCCTTGACTATTTTTATGGCGAGTAACATGTTAAAATACTATAAAATGGCCATTAAAAAAAAAACTATATAAGGTTATTAAAGTTTGCTTTAGATAAAAACACTAAAATAGATTCAGGGTTGACTTAAATATGTTTAAGCGATATACCTGGCATGTGGATCATAGATCTTCATTTGAATTTGTGTTTGATTCTGTAATATTCAGCATATATGATCTGATCCCAGCGATTGTTGAAAATAAAAATGCTGTTTTCACCCACAGTAGGGTTCATTTCATACAGTTTTAATACATATGGAAAACTACAGATAATAAATATTTTTCAAACATTATTAATGACTCACGCATATATATTCTGGTACTGTATTTAATCAATTAATACATTCATTCTTCCATCAAATCTGCACCAATGTAATGCATGGAAAAAAATTACTCTTGACTATAATGGCAAAAAAAAATTTTACTCTTGAATTTCAATTTAGTAAATTGTTGCTTATACTGGCCCTTGCATTTCAATTATTAAAAGTTTTGCAATCAGCAGAAGCATAAAATATATAAAGCGCTTAACCAATTTATCAGTGCTGTGGTGAGAATCAGTAATAAACTATGACTAATTATTTACAATAAAAAAAAAAATATGAACATAGTCATTATTTTGTTTTTTAGGACTGCGATGTTAAGTTTTATGTAATATGACACCAAAAAGTGCAGCACCAAAACATGCCCAGGTCAAATTTTCCCCAAAAAACAAGTTAAAAAAACGAACTATTTAAATTGCACATAGAAAATGAAGTTTTGGCAGGTTTCATGATTCTCACTCCTCAACCATGATGCAAAAATAGGATTTATTTGAAAGGATTTTGTGTTGTTAAATGTACTCATCATGGCAGGATTTGTTGTACTATCAGAAACAGTATCACTTTACAATAAGGTCTCATTTATTTACAATAATTAATGCATTAAACTAACAATGAGAAATATATTTTTACAGCATTTACGGACCTTTCTTAATGTTAGTTAATAAAAATGCTCATGTTAGCTCACAGTGCATTAACTAATGTTAACAGATGCTACTTTTAATCTTAAAAAGTAAATGTTAAGGTTATTATTAAGATTAATAAATTTAGTTCATGCCAACTAATACAGTGAACTAATGTTAACCGATGAAACCTTATTGCAAAGTGTTACCAGAGAAACTATCTAGCTTTGAGAATAAAGGGAATAATAGGAAAAGCTCAGAAGTAAAATGTGAGGAGTCTGTGAACGTATAACAGTAATGAGAATATGGAGGGAAATTGTCATAATGGGGATGGTCCTAAAAACAAATGACATTTTTCTTACACAAAATAATTGCTTTCGTGGCCTGAATTTTTAAAAAAATTTTAAATTCATAAACATGTTCTTTTTCTGTCTTTACATGATGGTTTATCACAGTTATCATGAAGTGCAAGTACATCTGAGTGTAAAAGTGGAGCGAATATAATCTGTAAGAGTCTAGACGATGTGCAAAGTAGTCATTTAGTTCAACATCTAACCATGTAAGGTAGAACAGTCAAGCATCTGCAATTTCTATATGTGCCACAAATAATGTAATTAAACCCTTCAATCAAACGAAACACAAACTCTAAAGTGGTCTGTTATTTGTCTAGATTCTAACGCAGGAGTCTAGGTCTGTCCCTGCAGTACCTCAGTTGGTTTTGGGTTTGTTATAGATGAGAAAGTCTGAGATGTCGTGCCATGTGTTGCTGTCGTGATAGAGGTAGTTCATGGAGGACTGCAGGGAAGGCTGAAGTGTGTGTGGGTGATACTCAAACAACCAGAGCACGACGCCCCACACCAGCGTGGCAAACAGGGGGAACGGGTCTTTCTTCGGCTGCGGGATGAAGCCCTTTTCCACTGCTAGACGAGACAAGGCGAAGAGAATCCGGGACAGCAGGTACATGTTTATCTGAGCAAAACAACACAAACCAAATGAGAGATGTTATATAGAGTGCCCACAGCTTGTGAAGTCACACCCAAAATGTATGAACGTCTTTGCATTAGACACAAAATATCAAAGCAAGTGTCATTGTCTAATCCTATAAAGCCTACTGTATCATATTTGTCACTATATATTTAAGGCCTTCAAATGATTAACATGATCAAAACTTCAGTCAAATACACAATCAAGTACAATCATTCTGTCGTCTGATTGATAGTTTCGACTTTTATAGCAAGTATAAAGCTTTTTAGAGTAATTGTACAAACGTTCACTTCCAGCTTATGTTTCTCGTGTCTTTTTGCTATGAAAGCTTTAGTGATTTCTATAAAGTAAATGCAAGAATAACTTTGATATTGTTAGTAATACTTACTGGACTGAAGGGACTCAGGTTTACTTGATTATCCAAACAATTTTATTTAGAAAATTCATGTTCAAATGTGAGTCTCAAATATGATCCATCAGGCTTTTGAGGAAGGTTTATTTGTTCATCTCTCAATCATTCTATTGCATTTCATTATATGTTTTAAAACTGCAGAGCTTTGATCATAAAATCAAGCATTTGAATATATATACTGTGATATTCATAAAGTACCAGTCAAAAGTTTGGAAACATTACTTTTTTAAAATGTTTTTGAAAGAGAAGTCTCTTCTGCTCACCAAGACTGCATTTATTAGGCTAGATCAGAAATACAGCAATATTGTGAAATATTATAAAAAATGTAAATATCTGTTTTCTATATGAATATATTGTAAAATGCTATTTATTCCTGTGATCAAATCTGATTATTCAGCATCATTACTCCAGTCTTCAGAGTCACAAGATCCTTCAGAAATCATTCTAATATGATGATTTGCTGCTCAAAAACATTTATGATTTGACTTTTCAACTGAAATAAGGTCGTTAGGTATCAATGATAGATCAGATAATGAACTGAGCTCCACTAACCTGGCTGCTGATGTTGTTATTTTCTCCAAACACCAGCCAGCCTCCGAGACACGCGGCGAGAAAGGAGTGAGACTGCAGGTGTTTGCCCTGGAAGTGCTGCTGAAGAGCCTGAAGGCCTTTATATGTGAACACAAAGCAGGCTAGATTCCTGGAGTGAGTGAACGTGGCCTGAGCGATCGCCCGAAACTTCTCTCTCAGACTGTTGATGAGCAGAGATTATCAAAACCATAAAAAAAAATGAAATATGTCTTTATTACACGTGGGGGCGGACCTCATGTGCCACATGTGTGTAAAAATTGAGTAAACAAAACTTAACTACAATAAAATATGCAGATTAAATTGCTATGTAGACCCTCATTGATGTAAGAGACATTAGTGATTCAAAATAAGTCAAAACCAAACCATCAGTGAATGCCGAGTGTTTCATCTATCTGATCATGTCCGAGTTCTCCTATATTTGTGCACATCCCTAATCAAAATGAAAACCACTTGGCTTAATAAAATGCAAATTACAAATTGATATTATAAATATGTACATTATTAGCCTATATTTGCCTTCCATTGGTAGATGTGACAAAAACTTATTCTGTACATTTTGGAAATGTGCTCATTATTATTGACTTATATTTTAAGCAGAGTAATCCCTCGCACGCTTCAGTTGTGTGTTCAGGTTTAGCCTTTCACTTCTCTCATTAAATATGATACACAATCTCTGTTTGCTCTGTCATAAATTGAGATTAAAAAGCATTACTAATGTTATCCATGTTTCTGCAAAACTGGGTGAGTAACATGCTTTTCATAAAGTCATAGGGAAACATTGCAGTACAATGAGAACATAACTGTACAGTAGCGCCTAGATAGATAGATAGATAGATAGATAGATAGATAGATAGATAGAAAGAAAAATACAGGCCTAAAGTTAAAAGTGAATTATTATTATTATTATTACAAGTGAATTACATCTGAATGACAGGTGACTACTAGACCATAGTAGACTGTAAAAAATGTCTAGACAAACATAAACCGTACAGTAGCGCCCTCTCATGCTGACCGTCAGTAATGACAGTTGCAGATCCTACTCGAATGTAAAATCCTCATTAACCGCTTCTAAATTAAGATAGAACTTATTAAGACCGTAAAATTCTACCTGGATGCATTTTAAAAAAATGAAAATGTAGTATATTTGACATATCTCTGTTGTTCCGGGCACTGTAAGCGGAACCGTTAACAGCAGGACTGTTTCCGTGTGTTACAGCGCGAGGTGTCCGTGTTAAAGAAGAGTCATGGCAGTCTCAGATCTCTTTAAAACTTTATTATACACTGTCAACAATCTCCTGCAGCAGCACAAATATAAATCTGCTCTGGCTGTCCTCAAAGGCTTCAGGAATGGAGCTGTGTGAGTCTTTTCAACGGCATTTTTATGCATGTTTGTTAATAAATGCATGTAAGTTATGTACATAGTTGTGATTCTAACCTTGTTTACATTTTGGACATGAAGCACTTTTGATTATATTTCATCTTGCGTATGGAAAAAGATATAGATAAGTTTCTTTTTCGCCTTATATTAAATGTTATACTTAAAATTGTAGTAATAGGTATTCATATTGCTGAGTTTAGACATAAGACTAACTGTAAACATGTAATTAAATACATGTTATTAATTATTTTCATTGTTTTTCCAGATATGGGGCTAAAATTCGTGCTCCTCATGCCCTAGTGATGACGTTTCTCTTCAGAAGTGGCAGGTGAGGTGAACTTTGACCTTTCAGATTACCAACTCCATGGTTGCTTCTCAATATCCCTCGTCGTCTCCTCGCTCCTCCGTCCTCCAACCTATGACCCGGAAACCGATCGAGCTCAACCATCTTGAAGGACATCTCAATTCTCTAATTGCACCGTGAGGAGACGTGGATTGAGGAGTGAGGAGCTTCATGAGGAGTCATGAACGAGGACACACAGGTGTATCCTTTGCTGAAGTGTTTTATCGACTAAACATTACGCACTTAAATTCTCCTCCCCCTTCACATTGGTCACAATCATTTTAATTTATACTTTACCTTTGCAGTTTATATAAACCACACATCTCACATATTTCAACAGGGTATCTGTCTTTATTATTATTTATTATGAATTTCTTAAATAACCAAACTTCATCATCATAAGGCAGATCCTTTGAGCGCTGCTGATGACGCTGTGAAGTGACGAATAAACTGACAAACATCCTGACTTATTACAACATAATAAATATAATAGTATGATATCTCTGCTCATCAACAGTCTGAGAGAGAAGTTTCGGGCGATCGCTCAGGCCACGTTCACTCACTCCAGGAATCTAGCCTGCTTTGTGTTCACATATAAAGGCCTTCAGGCTCTTCAGCAGCACTTCCAGGGCAAACACCTGCAGTCTCACTCCTTTCTCGCCGCGTGTCTCGGAGGCTGGCTGGTGTTTGGAGAAAATAACAACATCAACAGCCAGGTTAGTGGAGCTCAGTTCATTATCTGATCTATCATTGATACCTAACGACCTTATTTCAGTTGAAAAGTCAAATCATAAATGTTTCTTGAGCAGCAAATCATCATATTAGAATGATTTCTGAAGGATCTTGTGACTCTGAAGACTGGAGTAATGATGCTGAATAATCAGATTTGATCACAGGAATAAATTGCATTTTACAATATATTCATATAGAAAACAGATATTTAAATTTTTTATAATATTTCACAATATTGCTGTATTTCTGATCTAATAAATGCAGTCTTGGTGAGCAGAAGAGACTTCTTTCAAAAACATTTAAAAAAAGTAATGTTTCCAAACTTTTGACTGGTACTTTATGAATATCACAGTATATATATTCAAATGCTTGGTTTTATGATCAAAGCTCTGCAGTTTTAAAACATATAATGAAATGCAATAGAATGATTGAGAGATGAACAAATAAACCTTCCTCAAAAGCCTGATGGATCATATTTGAGACTCACATTTGAACATGAATTTTCTAAATAAAATTGTTTGGATAATCAAGTAAACCTGAGTCCCTTCAGTCCAGTAAGTATTACTAACAATATCAAAGTTATTCTTGCATTTACTTTATAGAAATCACTAAAGCTTTCATAGCAAAAAGACACGAGAAACATAAGCTGGAAGTGAACGTTTGTACAATTACTCTAAAAGGCTTTATACTTGCTATAAAAGTCTAAACTATCAATCAGACGACAGAATGATTGTACTTGATTGTGTATTTGACTGAAGTTTTGATCATGTTAATCATTTGAAGGCCTTAAATATATAGTGACAAATATGATACAGTAGGCTTTATAGGATTAGACAATGACACTTGCTTTGATATTTTGTGTCTAATGCAAAGACGTTCATACATTTTGGGTGTGACTTCACAAGCTGTGGGCACTCTATATAACATCTCTCATTTGGTTTGTGTTGTTTTGCTCAGATAAACATGTACCTGCTGTCCCGGATTCTCTTCGCCTTGTCTCGTCTAGCAGTGGAAAAGGGCTTCATCCCGCAGCCGAAGAAAGACCCGTTCCCCCTGTTTGCCACGCTGGTGTGGGGCGTCGTGCTCTGGTTGTTTGAGTATCACCCACACACACTTCAGCCTTCCCTGCAGTCCTCCATGAACTACCTCTATCACGACAGCAACACATGGCACGACATCTCAGACTTTCTCATCTATAACAAACCCAAAACCAACTGAGGTACTGCAGGGACAGACCTAGACTCCTGCGTTAGAATCTAGACAAATAACAGACCACTTTAGAGTTTGTGTTTCGTTTGATTGAAGGGTTTAATTACATTATTTGTGGCACATATAGAAATTGCAGATGCTTGACTGTTCTACCTTACATGGTTAGATGTTGAACTAAATGACTACTTTGCACATCGTCTAGACTCTTACAGATTATATTCGCTCCACTTTTACACTCAGATGTACTTGCACTTCATGATAACTGTGATAAACCATCATGTAAAGACAGAAAAAGAACATGTTTATGAATTTCTCCAAAAAAAAAAAAAATGTTCAGGCCACGTTTCACCCGAAAGCAATTATTTTGTGTAAGAAAAAATTTGAAATTTGTTTCTAGGACCATCACCATTATGACAATTTCCCCCCTTATTCTCATTACTGTTATACGTTCACAGACTCCTCACATTTTACTTCTGAGCTTTTCCTATTATTCCCTTTATTCTAAAAGCTAGATAGTTTCTCTGGTAACACTTTGCTATAAGGTTTCATCGGTTAACATTAGTTCACTGTATTAGTTGGCATGAACTAACAGCGAACAATACGTCTACAGCATTTATTAATCTTAATATTAACCTTAACATTTACTTTTTAAGATTAAAAGTAGCATCTGTTAACATTAGTTAATGCACTGTGAGCTAACATTAACATTTGTATTAACTAACATTAAGAAAGGTACATAAATGCTGTAAAAATATATTTCTCATTGTTAGTTTAATGCATTAATTATTGTAAATAAATGAGACCTTATTGTAAAGTGATACTGTTTCTGATAGTACAACAAATCCTGCCATGATGAGTACATTTAACAACACAAAATCCTTTCAAATAAATCTTATTTTTGCATCATGGTTGAGGAGTGAGAATCATGAAACCTGCCAAAACTTCATTTTCTATGTGCAATTTAAATAGTTTGTTTTTTCACTTGTTTTTTGGGGGAAAATTTGACCTGGGCATGTTTTGGTGCTGCACTTTTTGGTGTCATATTACATAAAACTTAACATCGCAGTCCTTAAAACAAAATAATGACTATGTTCATAATTTTTTTCATTGTAAATAATTAGTCATGTGGGTCCATAGTTTATTCCTGATTCTCACCACAGCACTGATAAATTGGTTAAGCGCTTTATATATTTTATTCTTCTGCTGATTGCAAAACTTTTAATAATTGAAATGCCAGTATAAGCAACAATTTACTAAGTTGAAATTCAAGAGTAATTTTCCATGCATTACATTGGTGCAGATTTGATGGAAGAATGAACGTATTAATTGATTAAATACAGTACCAGAATATATATGCGTGAGTCATTAATAATGTTTGAAATATATTTATTATTCATAGTTTCCCATATGTATTAAAACTGTATGAAATGAACCCTACTGTGGGTGAAAACAGCATTTTTATTTTCAACAATCGCTGGGATCAGATCATATACACACTATGCTGAATATTATGTTCCAGAATCAAACACAAGTTCAAATGAAGATCTATGATCCACATGCCAGATATATCGCTTAAACATATCTATAAGTCCTCTTAGGAAATGATATTACACAGCAAACTTTTTTGTCAACCCTGAATCCATTTTAGTGTTTTTATCTAAAGCAAACTTTAATAACCTTATATAGTTTTTTTATTTTATATTTTAACATATTACTCACCATAAAAATAGACAAGGAAGCTGTAATGGTGTTAAAACACCAACCGTCCAATTCCATTTATATTATCTTATCCACATATTATCCTGCTTCAGGAAACTGGGTTATGAAATTTAGTTATGTACACTACCGTTCAAAAGTTTGGGGTCAGTAAGATTTTTAATGTTTTTAAAAGAAGTATCTTCTGCTCACCAAGGCTGCATTTATTTGATTAAAAATACAAACAAAAACAGTAATATTGTGAAATATTATTCCAATTTAAAACAGCTGTTTTCTATGTGAATATACAGTAAAGTGTAATTTATTCCTGTGATCAAAGCTGAATTTTAAGCATCATTACTCCAGTTCTCAGTGTCACATGATCCTTCAGAAATCATTCTAATATGAGGATTTGATGCTCAAGAAACATTTATGATTATTATCAATGTTGAAAACAGTTATTTACATTTTTATTTCATGATGCTATGATGAATAGAAAGTTCAAAAGAACAGCATTTATCTGAAATCTAAAGCTTTTGTATCATTAAACACTACCGTTCAAAAGTTTGGGGTCAGTAAGAATTTTAATTTTCTTTTTGGGGGAAAGAAATAAAATAAATCAATACTTTTATTCATCAAGGATGAGTTAAACTGATCAAAAGTTACAGTAAAGACATTTATAATGTTAGAAAATATTCTATTTTAAATAAATGCTGTTCTTTTGAACTTTCTATTCATCAAAGAATTTTGAAAAAAAAATTGTACACTGTTTTCAACATTGATAATAATAATAATGAATGTTTCTTGAGCATCAAATCCTCATATTAGAATGATTTCTGAAGGATCATGTGACACTGAAGACTGGAGTAATGATGCTGAAAATTCAGCTTTGATCACAGGAATAAATTACACTTTACTGTATATTCACATAGAAAACAGCTGTTTTAAATTGGAATAATATTTCACAATATTACTGTTTTTGTTTGTATTTTTAATCAAATAAATGCAGCCTTGGTGAGCAGAAGATACTTCTTTTAAAAACATAAAAAATCGTACTGACCCCAAACTTTTGAACGGTATATATATATATATATATATATATATATATATATATGTCAAGTCACCTTCATTTATATAGCGCTTTTAACAATATGAATTGTTTCAAAGCAGCTTAACAGTGATAAGAGGAAATTAAAGCTGTGAGCAGCGATGAAAAGGGCCCTCGCACCCGTGCCTCCGCCACCCGGCGGCTTTAGGGAAACAGAGCATGGTGGGCAGTGTGTAAATATAGGAGGATTATGTCAAAGTCATTTGTATTTGCCACACTTTCTGCTACCAGCAGGTGGCGCTATTACTATAACTGAATATTGTCATGTAGATGTATTCAGGGTGGGACTTATCAAACATGTGAAGTTTGGGGCAGATCGGTCATCGTATGCCTGAATTAAAACCTTCTTGTAGATTAAACTCCTGAATTAAAACCTTCCAAGCCTTCCTGTAGCTAGGGATGGGGAAATGAAGCCTCATGAATCACTGAGGCTTTCTCCTGACTGTTTCTGAGAAAAGATTCAAAGCTTCGAGAGTGTCGAGAACTGGCCGAGAACAGCGCCATCTGGTGGTTATTTAAAATAAAGCAGCCAGAAGCCTGTGTTAGAAGCTCTGGCAGATGAAGCAACCACAACACACTCCATAGTTTCAATGTTATGTGTACAAATAAAAGCCTTACATGTTTGTGTTTGATTTGTTCATTAAATAAATTCATTTTCCTATTAAAGTGTGATAATAAAATATAATATAAGCTTATATGATTCAACAAGATTTAATGTAGGCCTACTCTCTCCTCTCTCTCTCTCTCTACACACACACACACACACACACACACACACACACACACACACACACACACACACACACACACACACACACACAAAATATGAATAAGGACATTGTCTGATAGGTTAATCTGTTATTAAATGTGCTTATGACACTTGTTACTGATAGTGCTTAACTGTAGGAATGACAGAAAGGTGATAAAGTTTTTTTTATTATATTTATTATTTTTGGCTGTTGCCATTGCTCTAAATACAAACCCTTCACCAAACACCAACACCCTATCCCTTCCCCCCTAAACCCACCCTAAACCCAAATACCAACACCAAATTACCTAAAATCACCAAAAAGTGCAAAGATTTTACAAAAACAAAAAGACACAAAAACAACGAACAAATTATAGCCTAAGTAGTGAAAAATAAATGTCGGTTATTTAAATGTAATATTGATTAACTTTCAAAGTACAGCACTCTCCTCACAAACACATCAACCAGACTGAGCCAACAATGACTCGTTAAATAAGATCTGGAGTTCGAGCCTTCTGACAACCAAAGCGAAACGCGCACGTGATTTGACAGAAAGTGAGGCTTCGTTTGTCATCGATCACGTGACTCTAGTAAACCGATACACACCCCGATACGGGGCTTCACTAGAAATTGTGTCGCTTGTGTGATACGCGCATCGAAGCTTCAGTGTCATACGTAACATCACTACCTGTAGCCCAAACAGTAGAGCGTTGGCGCTTACAACGTCAAGGTCATGGGTTCGATTCCCAGGGAAAGCAAGAACTGATAAGAATGTAAAACGTATACCTTGAAATGCAATGTCAGTTGCTTTGGATAAAAGCGTCTGTTAAATGTAAAACAACTTCCTGTTTCGTGGTGTTAATGGCATACATTAGCACTTAGCCAAGTCTAAATATCTGTATCTCACTTCAGATTGCTCCCTCTGAGATTTTTTTGTAGATATTGTCCTGTTACATGTCTACCGAATTTCATACCTGTACGTGAAACATAGCGCCAGGAGCACTTCGTTTGCTCTATCAAGCCATTTTGCCACACATACTTCTGAAACCCATATCACACGTACATTTTCCACAGATCAGCAACATTCACCATGGATTTACTGTAGTAACACTAACTGAAACCATGGAAGTTTGGCAGGAATAGTACAATGCTTTCAAGTACGTCGGTTTTATTTCGACATTATGAATAAAAATTGCTTCCCTCAAATGTAAATCTGAAATAAAATAAACCTTTGTTTATAACTACTACAATGTTAGGATACATTTCTTTTTTTTTTCTAGGAGCTGTTTTTGTTTTATATGCTCCTAAGAAGAGTCAAGTAGGCTATATCTCCATCATTGCTCAAAAGTAAAAAATGATCATACTTTATGATGTTAGTTTTAATAAATAAAAAATTAAAATCAAGGAAATTTCTCTGGCATTTCTTTCTTTTTGCTGTATCGAAAACGTACCGAACCGTGACACCAGTGTATCGTATCGAACCGAACCGTGAATTTTGTGAACCGTTACACCCCTAGCAAACACCGACGTCGTGCTCATGCGCGTCACATGTTCAGTCCATAGGTATGCGCGTTTGAATATATATTTGCACAGGCGTGTAGTCCTTCTTTACAAATCAACCTTAAAAATTTATAATACAGAATTATTTATCGCGTCTGCGTAGCCACATGGTGCACAACAACTTTTAATGTGTAAAGAGGTAAAGGGAAGGGAAGGAGGCCGTCACAGGGGAGAGACTAGTGGACACTTCAGGTCTGCGTTGTCGTCATGTCCAGGCGCAGGTCCTTCATCAGATCAGGATACGGCCTGGGTCTGGCGGACTGCGGCAAACCTCCGGATAAACAGAGAGACTAATATTAGCGTAGACGCCATCCTTCTTATGATGTAACAAGTACATCAGGATTTATGGGAAGTGTTCCCGGTTCCGGTGTGGTGAACAAATGAGTCCTATTGAAGAGATGAGTCCGAGCGTAGGACCCCATTAGTATGCCAGTAGTATGCCTGATCTAAATCTGTTCTCGCGACAACTTGTAGCTAACGTGAGCTGTTTTAGTGTTATTATGTGGTAGCTTTATGTAGAATGCTAAATCCCGCTGCTATATGCAAGGTAAGATTAAATTAAATTGTATATTGTATATGTAAATTGTATATATTCTATAGCTAATATTTAAAATCTCAAGTTGCGTCAATAGCAGAGGAGAAAGACCGCGAAATTTAAAAATACGACTGTTATTGTGTCACGAAATGTAGTTTTAAGAGTTTCTCAGTCGAGAATGTAGTTGTTTGAAGCTCAAATATGTTGTTTATTTAAAAAACAAAAAAACACACTAACAATGAGAAATGTTTAATTTCACAATCTATAGCTTTGGTTAAATACTAGTATATTAAACATATAAGTTAAAATACATTAATGACTCGTTATAACGTAGTACAAACGTCTTCTATAATAAAGTGATTTTGTATGATTTGTAACCAGGCACTAAAGTGATTACCCATAAAACGTGCTTTGAACCAATCGGATTGCTTGGGTCCTAAGCTCGGACTCATCTCTTCAGTAGGACTCATTTGTTCACCACACCGGCTGACCTAAACCATGCAGCCTAACATTGAATTATATAAGTCTATAATGTGTTATGTGTATGCTAGGCCAAATATATGTGTTTTTAGTCTAGAAAAAAAGGTGCGTAGAAAATATTAAGAAAT
>CM038631.1:38790571-38813071 GCA_021554675.1 Leuciscus idus
CATGGACGGTAAGCTTCAGTTATTTTACTATTCATGGTTGTGTTTTTAAATAATTTACTGCTTTAATATTTTCTATGCATGTCATTTAATTTTATCAGATTACTGCTGCTATCATTTTTAGATTTTTTTTTTATAATAGTTGTTTATAAACGATTAATTGCTATAAATTTGAAATTTCTATTATCTACATAAATATTTTATGTTCAGTAATTCGTTATTTTAAATTATTTCTATTTTTTTTATCAAAAAATGTTCAGCTGCCTCACAAATAATTTGACATTTGCTCATTTTTGTACAGAGTTGAAGCTTCGAAATGTCCACCTGCAGCAGGTCCAGAACCAGATCCGGCACAAGACTGATGGACTGAGCTCCAGCACTCTGGTGCTGCGCAGAGGACAGCCCTTCACCATCCTCATCAACTATGATGGACGGCCATTCGATCCACTGAAGGATAAACTGTTCTTCCGGATTGTTCTTGGTATGTTTGTGTGTTTGTGTTTGTGCTAAATAAACGTGCAGCCTCATCTCACTCTCTCTCCATGACGATTATCAGTAAATAATCATATTTTCCAAATGCAGTTCGCAGATCGCTTAGAATCAGCATGAATCTGTGCATTAGGAAAGAAATTTAATTTATTCATTTATAAATATTTAATATATATATATACATATAAACCTGGATTTTGTGTATTTAAAACACATTCAGTTTATTAGTACCATTAAAGAAATCTTACCTGTTTCAGTATGACTGACAAATATGCATCACATTAGGTTTATTGGTTTGTTCATTTTAAGAGTGTGTAATTCAAATAGATGGAAACTTTATATGAAAACCAAATGCATAAATCTTAAATTTAGGCCTAAATGTTTTTTGAGTGAATCCTGCTCGATTGTGCTCATGAACTGAAAGCAAAAAAAGTGTTCGTAAGATGTACTATATGTATATTACCATTTTTTATTTTATGTGGTAATTTATTCATCCCATAATAAAGCATTGCAATTACATGGCAATGTTTTAGTTAAAAATTATAGAAATCATTAAAAAAAAGTATCTATTGACTATTAGTCATTGATAAATAAATAAATAAATATATATATATTGGTTTATTCCAATACATGCAAATAAAAAAAAGGTATTGGTAGCACTTTATTTTACAGTCTTGTTCCTCACGTACATACTATACTTATTATATTAAGTGCAATTACTAGGTACTAACCCTGAACCTACCCCTAAACCTAACCTTAACCCATGTAGTTACCATATATTACCCTGTACTTTTCTTTAGATAATACAAAAGTACTGTAAAATAAAGTGCAACCAAAGTATTTTGAGTGTAGGACAGATTGTCATATGGGTTCTACACACATATTGCTTAACAGCTCAGAGCTTATAGTAAGTCAGTCTTGAAAGGTTATTGATAAAAACTAATTCCTTTATGGAGAACATGAGTAGTATTTGACTTCCAGAGCCCTATTTTTGTGTTTAAGTCTGAACCCCACTGTGTTCACCGCAGGGCCGCTGTCTGTGGAGGTGCCGGTCTCCGGGTCTGGACAACCTTCTCCGTCTCAATGGAGTGCCATTCTGGAGAGGAGGGTACCGGACCCGAACGCAGGCCGTACTCTGACCGTATCACTGTATAGCCCTGCATCTTCCTCAGTAGGAGTCTATACACTTCACCTGAGAGTCGAGACCCGCGGGAGCATCAAATCCCATGTGCTCGGAGAGTTCACGCTCCTCTGCAACCCCTGGTGCCAAGGTGAGCAGGAGGAAAAACTGTAAATGAACAATAGTATGTACCTGTATGAGTTTCTGTGTTCTGTTAAACACAAAAGAAGATATTTTGGTCCCCATTGACTTCTATATATAAAAAAAAAAATTGTCATACTAGTCAATGGGGTCCAGAAATGTTTGGTTACTAACATTCTTCAAATTATCTTCTTTTGTGTTCAACATAACGAAAAAACGTACACATTCAAGTCACTATGAATTCTGTTCTCTAGATAGGCTATCATAAGTCTTAGGGGCTGTTTACACCTGGCCACTTCATGCGTTTTCTCAGATCGGATAGCTATCCGGTTTGGTGTGTCCCGGGGCTTTAGGGGATGTCTACACCTGATCACTTCATGCTATCATAGCTATCCGATCGTGAAAAGACCAGGTGTAAATGCTCTCCGAAACGCATTCGAGACGGATTTGAATCCGATTGTTCAAACCACTTCAGGAGGAGATCTGAGACACGTTCCAGACGAAACTGGACAAGTGTAAATTAATCTGGTTGTTGAAACCACATATTTAAATTGTACTCCTCCCAAAAATCCGTCCTTTCCGTCCTTCGGATGAGACGTAAAACCGAGGTCCTGACTCTCTGTGGTCATTAAAAATCCCAGGATGTCTTTCGAAAGAGTAGGGGTGTAACCCCGGCATCCGGGCCAAATTTGCCCCTTGGCCTCTGTCCATCATGGCCTCCTAATCATCCTCATATACTGATTGGCTTCATCACTATCTCCTCTCCACCAGTAAGCTGGTGTGTGGTGGGCGTTCTGGCGCAATATGGCTGCCGTCGCATCATCCAAGTTGATGCTGCACATTGGTGGTGGTTGAGGAGATTCCCCCCTTCTATGTAAAGCGCTTTGAGTGCCGAGAAAAGCGCTATATAAATGTAATGAATTATTAATTATTATTATTATTAAAATGCTTTACACTGTCAGTGAAATGTGACCAAATTCCGATTTTTTGCTCATATGTGACACAGATCCGATGTGTATGACAGTGTAAACTGAAAAAAACGCATCCATTCGGATATTTCGAGATCGGTTTCAGGCCTCATTCATTTGTGGAAATAAATCGGATATGTGCCAATGCGACTGTCATGTAAACAGGCAGATCGGATTTTCTGAGGCATTAGGCAACGTCTCCGCGGTTTAATGACGAGAGAAACCCCGACGCGCTTCTGCAAAGGGACGGATGGCCCGACGAAAGGAATGTGGACAAACGTTGACGCAACATATTGTTGTACACAACAAAATTTCGGACCCACTGCTCCTCTTTAAAGCCAATATTTAAACACAATATGCTCCCACCAGTCCTGAGATCTCTCTCACACACAATAACTGAAGCATATGTGCAATGATGGCACTTTTCGTCGTCCAGTTCGCCTCAGAATCATGGTGATGTTTGGCGAACTTCGCATAACAAATCAGAATTGGGCATCAAGACCTGCAATGTAAACGAAGATATTCTGGTCTCTAGATAGGCTATCATAAGGGGCTGTTTACACCTGGTCACTTAATGCGTTTTCTGTGATCGCATAGCTATCCGATCGTGAAAAGACCACGTGTAAATGCTCTCTGAAACGTGAGACGGATTTCAATATCACTCAAACCACTTCAGGAGGAGGTCTGAGACACATTCCAGACGAAACTGGACAAGTGTAAATGCATCTGGTTGTTGAAACCACATATGTAAATTTTACTTCTCCCAAAAATGGTAAAAAATAAATGTGGGACAGCGTGTTATAGGCTAAATGTCATATTATAGCCAGATATGACGACGCTACTGCAACACGCATCGCCGCAGATGAGCATCAATTCATCAAGCCAACGTGCAAACTATCGCAAATCAAAGTGAAAGTAAGTCGCAGACGCTTAACACACAATCATCTTAAAAAAAATTTATCTGACCCCAAACCTTTGAACGGTATAGTGTAATAATATGTTGAATAGTGATGTCTTTCATTTTATAGAACTTCACCTACATACATACAAAACCCTTAGCTGTGGTAAAATCACTGTAATGCACGGCTTATTGCTTTCATTTATTGTCATTATACCAAGCTCACCCTCTTCTGTTATTCTGCAGCTGATTCCGTGTTCCTGCAGTCGGAGGATCTGAGGAATGAATACATCAGGAATGACTTCGGTCTGCTGTTTAAAGGCAGCTCCGGGAACGTCGCCTCCAGACCCTGGTCTTTCGATCAGGTGAGACGTTTGACTGTTGAATCTGAAGGCACAACACTGAAAAAGCTTCTCATTAACACCTGACACACATGTATTTTAAGTATGAAAAAGGAATACTGGACATCTGTATGAAGTTGCTGCAGTTGAGTCCTCAATCTCAAGCGGACGTGAAGAAAGATCTTCTGAACCGCAACAGTCCGGTGTACATCGGGCGTGTGATCTCAGCTATGGTGAGGAGGATCTCCTCTTATTCTCTGCTCTCCACTTACTCTCTCCATGTGCTCCACTCAGTCTCTCTGTCTTTCTCATCAGGTGAACTGTCAGGATGATAAAGGTGTGTTAATGGGGAACTGGTCAGGAAAGTACAATGATGGTGTAAACCCCTCCACGTGGTCCGGCAGCGCAGATATTCTCTGGAAGTGGTCAGAAACACAATTCAGCCCTGTGAGATACGGACAGTGCTGGGTGTTCGCTGCTGTCATGTGTACAGGTGCGACCAGTATGAGTTCTTACACTACCGTTAGAACGTTTGGGGTCAGATTATTATAAAAATATATATAATAATAAATGAGTATTTTTATGTAGCAAGGATGCATTAAATTAAATAAAAGTGGCAGTAAAGACATTTATAATGCTATTCATCAAATGCATCAGTTTCCACAAAAATGTGAAGCAGCACAACTGTTTTCAACATTGATAATAATCATAAATGTTTCTTGAGCAGCAAATCAGCATATAAGAATGATTTCTGAAGGATCATGGAATAAATTACATTTTACAATATATTCACATAGAAAACAGCTATTTTAAATTTCAATAACATATCACTGTTTTTACTGTATTTTTGATCAAATAAATGCAGCCTTGATGAACATTAGAGGCTTCTTTTAAAAAAAAAAAAAAATTTTAAATGTCCTTAAAGTTTTAATTTACCCAAAAATCTCACAAACCAGTATGCTGTAATTTTCTGTGAAACACAAAAGGAGATGTTAGGAAGAAAGTTCAAGCTGCTCTTTTTCATACAGTGAAAATGGACGGTGATTTATACAGCCAAGCTCCAAAAGAGCCAATGGCTTTGTGTTTCTCAGATTGTGTTGAGTAAAATAATCTGTGTTTGGGGGTGTAATTGTTATGTTTTTGGGTGAAGTATTCCTTTAATGGGTCACTGGTAATTGAATTACTGCTGTTGATGATCGATATATAAAATGCATTTGTTTGTGTCACAGTAATGAGAGCCCTCGGCATTCCAACTCGAGTGGTCACCAACTTTAACTCCGCTCACGACACAAACGCGAACATGGTGATTGAGGAATATTACTCGGAGAAGGGGGAAAAGCTGTCCATCGGTCGGGATAGCGTCTGGTGAGTTACGCCTTGAAAGCTAAAAAGTCTTCTTATTATAGTTATGTTGCTAAAACATTCACTACTTTTCAAAAGTCTGGGGTCGGAAAGATTTTTAAATGTTTTTGAAAGAAGTCTCTTCTGCTCACCAATGCTGCATTTATTTGATCAAAAATACAGTAAAAACAGTGAAATATTATTACAATTTAAAATTGCTGTTTTCTACTGTAATTTATTCCTGTGATCAAAGCTGAGTTTCCAGCATCATCACTCCAGTCTTCAGTGTCACATGATCCTTCAGAAATCATTCTAATTTAATAATGATGATTTGCTGCTTTTTATTTTTGTGAAAACCGTGATATTTTTTTGCAGGATTGTTGATGAATAAAGAAAGTTCAAAAGAACAACATTTATTTGGAATAGAAATATTTTGTAACATTATAAATGTCTTTATTGTCCCTTTTGATCAATGTAATACATCCTTGCTGAATAAAAGTATTAATTTCTTCCCCAAAAAATAAAACAAATATTACTGACCCCAAACTTTCGAACGGTAATGGACTTATTTTTTGTGTGTGAAGTCTTTTACTGTTTCTTATTAGGATGCAGTACCTTTACAAATAAACCTGAATTGATTGCGGTTGAAATGAATTGTTTCAGAGTTTTTAATCTGACAAAATGTGAATGAAAAGTGTTTGGGCTTTTTCAGGAACTTCCATGTGTGGGTGGAGAGTTGGATGAAGAGGCCTGATCTGGATGGAGATTATGACGGCTGGCAGGTTCTTGACCCCACGCCGCAAGAGACAAGCGCCGGTCAGTCAATGCTAATGCATATAGAAAACTCAAATGCTTTTTATCCCTGCATGCGGATAAGACCAATTGCTTCAAAGCATGCTGTTATTCCAGCAGGGATATGATGCTGTTGAAGCTAAAACATAAACTGAATCTGTCACAGGAATGTACCGCTGTGGTCCTGCTGCTGTGAAAGCCGTTTATGAGCAGAAGGTGAGCGAGCCATACGATGTGCCGTTCGTTTACGCAGAAGTCAATGCAGATTTGCGTAGAATAATCATCAGAGATGGGAAGATATTAGCTACCAGCGTTGACAAAGACATAGTCGGAGCCCTGATCTGCACCAAACGTCCCGGTCCAGCCATGCTCATGCAGGACATCACGTCAGAATACAAAACTGAGCTGGGTAAGAGAAACACTGAGAAAGAATAAGAAAAATACTTACTGTTCAATAGATTTTTATACAAAAAACAACAACAACTGATTTCTTTCACCTTTAGATAAAATGCCATTTATGTTTAGAAGTGATGGTAAGTCATTTTATCTTTCCATTTTTAAAGAAGTGTGTAATTCATCTAGTATCAGCATTATCTGCAAAATATAACAAAGAATGGTTGATGTTAAACAAGACTTTGAGGAAATATTTTAAAATAAACTCAACATCAACCAAAGTCTAGTTTAATAATATGTTTTGTGTTTTATAATGCTTTTTAACAAGAGAGATAAAAAAAGAAAATTACAATAAATAAATATTTTTTAACATATTACCAGATATCATGATGAGATCAAAAGTATTTCTTACTCTCTGAATACAATTGTGTATGCTCACACCAATAAAAAATATATATATATATATATTTATCCTCATATTTTAATGTTTTATCTACGTATACAATTCTGATGATATTTTTTAGATATTTATTATTTATTATATTTAAATATTTTTTGTAATATTCCTTTCCAGCTCGAGGTGGTGGAGGTACTACTGAAAGATTCGGTAGGTTTTAGCATTTGGCTTTTCTTCCCACATTAATACTGCTCTTTGATTGTTTAATATAACAAGTGATTTGTCATGTCTTTTCATGCCGTTCCTCAGGGCATTAATAGATATCAAGATGAGAAAAGTATTTCTTACTCTCTGAACACAATTGTGTATGCTCACACCAAAATAAACAGAAATAATAATAAAAAAGAAATAAATGCAAAAGAAAAATATATAAATAAAAAGTATATGCAAAAGTAATCACAATTATAATAATAATAATAATAATAAAAATAAGTAGCCAAAAGTGATTTTGAGTCTATAGGGAAATTGACAGCCCTTTATTTAAATTGGAATACAAATTTGTTAAAGATTTTGTTAGCATATATTGCGTTGTTGTGCTTAGAGTCCATAGTTTTATTTGGGACAGTAACGCAATGAAACATGCCAAATTCTGCAGCCATAAGTTTTGGCCAGGCTGTCAAAGAAAACAATTATAAACACATGCACAAAACAAGAGAGAACCAACAAAATATTAATAACTGGTTATGTTGTAGTCAATGCATGCTTTTTCCCGGCTCAGCCTTTTGTTTTCTATGCATTTTTCTGAATAGAAATCTAAAACTGTAGCTGTAGTTCGCAAATAATTTTGTCAGATAATTACCATAACCAAGTTTTGTTCTTCCCTCATATTTAAAATTTATGAAATATGTTCCTCATATTTTGATGTTTTAATCAATCTTGTAGGGTCATTATCTAAGTATGCAATTTTATCCCAATTTTTAATTTTTTTATTTTTTATTTAAATATTTTTTGTAATTCATCTTCATTTTAAAAATACTCTCTTCCAGCTCGAAGTGGTGAAGGTGCTAATGGAAGAGGCGGTACGTTGTAGCATTTGGTTTTTCTTCCCACATTAATAATGCTCTTTGATTGTTTGAGTGATATAACAGTGATTTTTCATGTCTTTGCATGCAGTTCTTCAGGGCATTGGAGTTTCTCTCCAGCTTGTGAAAGCACCTGTAGTCGGAGAAAACATTTCTTTCATCGTAAAAATCATTAACAACATGGCAATTCCAAAATTGCTGAGAAAATACGTGAACGCTCAGAACAAAGAGTACAACTGTAATCCCACTGGAACCTTCTGGGAGGCTCATGATGATCTGACGATCGGCCCGAATGAAAGTAAGAATTCTGCAACCGATATTAAAGTGCTTAAACTGAGTTCAAATGTACTTAGGATTAATTGTTTTCCAATTGTTTTATGGTGGGCGCGTACTGGACAGAGCAGTGCCAAGGCTGGGTCTTCATTGACAGGAACTTAAGCTAAAATGTTTGTAAAGGCTCAAAGGAAGCACTCTGCAGGGCAGTTAGAACCACTGAGAGGTCCCAAGAGGGTATGAGAGGAGGGCAAGGAGGGTTCAGTCTCCTCGCTCCTCTCAGGAACCTGATGACCAGGTCGTGCTTCCCCACGGACTTACCTTCAACTGCGTCGTGATGTGCGGCGATAATGGCAACATACACTTTCAGGGTGGAGGGAGACAGCCTTCACTCCAACCCTTCTTGCAGGAAGAAAAGCACAACACTGATCTGGCATTTTCTGGGGTCTTCTCAGCGAGAAGAGCACCAGGTGACAAAGAGGTTCCACTTCAACGCGTAGGCATGTCTCGTGGACAATGCTCTAGCGGAAGTGAAGGTAGCCACCACCGGTGGTGGTAGGGTACTCAAACCTGCTTGAGGCAAATGCAGCATGTCCATTGCACATGGCACCCCAGTGGAACCGCACTCTTGCCCTCGAACTGTCTCAGGCAAGTCAGCAGTGACTGCGCGTGCTCGCTCATTAGCTGCGCACACATGACGACCGAGTCGATTTCCATACCGAGAAAAGAGATCCTCTGCACGGGGGAGAGTTTGCTCTTTTCCCAGTTGACCTGAAGGCCCAGGCGGGCTAGGTGCCGGAGCGCTAGGTCCCTGTGTTCGCAAACCTGGTCTCGAGAGTAAGCTAGGATCAGCCAGTCATCGAGATAGTTCAGGATTTGAGCCCCGTCTTGCCGTAGTGGCACAAGGGCTGCCTCGACAACTTTCGTGAAGACACGAGGAGACAGGGCTAGCCCGAATGGGAGAACCGTGTACTGATATGCCCGCCCCTTGAAAGCAAACCGTAGAAACGGTCTGTGTCGAGGAAGAATGGAGACATGAAAGTAGGTGTCCTTTAGGTCGTTCGCTGCAAACCAATCCTGTGGCTGCACACATTCGAAAATGCGTTTGGCCGTGAGCATCTTGAACAGAAGCCTGTGAAGGGATAGTTTCAAGATGCGTTGGTCCAGGATTGGCCGTAACCCTCCGGATTTCTTGGGTACAATGAAATAGGGGCTGTAGAAGCCGGACTTCATTTCGGCTGGAGGGAAAGTCTCGTTTGCACCCTTCGCCAGTAGGGTGGCGACCTCCGTACGCATGACAGGGATATTGCCACCGACCATGGTGTAGCGGACTCCGTGGAGACCGTGCGAACTGAATCGCATAGCCGAGCCTGATGGTTCTCGCGACCCAGTAGGACAGGTTGGGAAGCTCTAGCCAAGCTCCCAAAAACTGTACCAGCGGGTGTCATGCGAACCACAGACGTACCCTCGATGGGGCAGCCAGGCGGAATGACCGGCCCGGACGTGGGAGACATAGCATCCCGGTGTGGGGGCACGGTCATAAGCCGCGTCCTGACAGAGTAGGCCAGGGAAGGACCAGCGTTCCACGTGGGCCTGCTCTAACAGGGGTCTGGCGACAGAGTGGGACGAGAGTGGCAAGGCAGAGCGTTGCACACTGCCATCCACGGCCTCTTGGGGCTCGGAGGAAGGGGCATCAGTTCTTAGAAAAAAGGACTGGTCCTGCTACCAGCTCCTGAGAAGAACTGAGCCCTAACTCCAAGCTGCCCGTCTCAGGAGTGCTGTTTAGCCTGGCGTTTGGCCGGCGTTTGAGCCCTAATGGCGCAGTGACCTTTCCGCGTTTCCGTGTTCTGTCAGAGTTGGCCAGGGCGTTCCACGGCGGCCTGGTCAGACAGAAGTCCCGGGTCAGCACTGCCTCAGAGGCGAAGGCGGCCCACAGCTCTGCATGCCTGTGACCATGGTCGCTGCGCCAATGAGGGCAGTGAAGGTGGAGGACGCCCGCGGGCTGCAATAAGTCAACGGGGACTTCCGCGACCCGGTGGAGTCCTGATGCACATCTGGCCCAGGAACCAATCGTCCAGCCTACAGCGCTCGGGGGAGGGCGGCGCCACTCCAACTGATGTTTTCAGCTGCCCGGGAAAGCATGGCCATCAGCTCTGGATCTGACTCTGCTAATGTTGGCACTCCCGAGGGAGGCAACGCAGTCGAATCCTCATTTCCAGAGGAATCAAGCCCGCCTTGTGATGCTGTGAGTGACATGACATCATCCACCGGAGCTCCAAATGAAAACACGGGGTCCCCGAGAGGAACCAGGCACAAACGGAAGCCCCACGGTTTGCGATGTGGAGGGGGGCATGGCCCAAGGAATGACTCGTTGGTTATTGTGCCACACCTTAACCCTCAGATCACCCTGGTCACCAGCCAAAGTACCCCCTCTCGAGGAAGAGATAGATTGGGGTGTGGCAGAGGGGACTCTACCCACACAGAGATCATTGAGTCTCGATCTAAACATCGCAATGGTCATGTTCCCGCAATGAAAACATGACTCATCCACAAGCGCTGCCGAGCGTGATTAAGCCCAACACGCGAAACAGCGCTCATGACCGTTAGGCAGATGAATCACGCACCCACATCCAGAAAACACACAGGCGAGCCATCTTGAAAAAGACGTGCCATGTGCAGCTCTTTTAGAGAGAGGAAAAAGCTCAGCAGAGTGCTGAAGTGCCCAGGGAGAAGCATACACACAGTCGGCAGATCACTGCACAGACCAGCAGCAGGCAATGTGATCTCGCTGGAACGCGCCGTTGCACCAACACACTAGAGAGCCGCTCGTCTCGTAGAGTGAAGATAATTCAGAATGGCTTGTGGGAGTGAAGAAAACTCTTGGCTCCGAAGCGAAAACATAACTGCATGTTGCCAGCGTACTTCCTTTTATACCCACGAGGTGGCGCTGATTTACGCTATGCAAATTCCACAGACCCATGGCATTTTCTTGCCATTGGCTCGTTTTGTATACTCGAAGGTGAGAGGCTTTCTAAGCGAAACCCCATTCGTCGTCACGATGTAACTCTAGTGACCACGAAAGGGAACTGGTGGTTATGGTAAGGGGCGGGACATTTCCCAAACACACTCAAAACGCCTGACCAATCACAACAAACTGATCCAGCCGACCAATCAGAGCACAGTGTGCTTTTCAGAAGGAAGAGCTTCATAGAGACAGGAACTAAACAGAGCATTAGGGTTACTGAGTTAATTTCGTCTGTAAAGCAGCTCTTAAACAAAAAAATTGTGTAATTGTTCAGCGGAAGTCGGTTAAGTGTTGATTCAGTTTCGTTGTAAAGATCATCAATTACTAATTTAGTTAATTTAATCTATAAAGCAGTTCTGCAGAAAACAGCTGCTACAATGTCAAATATGTGAAAAATATATATTTTTAACATTCAGGCATGAAAACCTATTCTGGTAGAGCCCAAAAACAAAATCAAAACTTTGTAAAAGGGCATATTATGGCCTTTAAAAAAAAAAACTAGACACTAGACACTGTGCAGTAAACTATGATTCCTTTCTGAACACAGTTAGCATATGCATAACAAATTTCTTAGAATCTAATAACACCCATCTGGATAGTATTGGACTACATGATTTTGACTACCACAAAAAATGTGTTGAAATGATTCATTAGGAATTGCGCAATCAACTCCATGATTCCTGTTTGTTGTACTCCACCAGCTGTGACTGTAAAACACGAGATCTCCTTCAACAATTACAAGCTGAATGAGGTTAGGGAGGATTGCCTGGTTAACCTGGCTGTGGTTATAGAGGATGTGAAGTCTCAGGAGAGAGTGCTGGTTTCAGAAGAGTTCAACATCAGCAGCCCTGCCCTCAATATACAGGTATTGGTGGCCCATCATAGACATTATTTATTTATTTATTTATATATATATATACTGTATATGCACCGATATGCATATATCGTCCGATACCGATATGGTGGCTGATGTATCGTGCATCCCTAATATATATATATTGAGCTCCTTTCATGGACAAAGAGCCTCATTATACAATGGGTTGCAAATGCAGTTTCATGTTGACTTTAAGAAACAACACAATGTTTGTTTTGTGACTATAAAAAACAACCGGATAACAGTTTAATTTAAACACGTTCATCACTCCAAGATCATAGGATATTATAAAAATAAATTTTTGGCATAATTGAATTCAGAAGTAATAAAAGAAATAAAGCAATTTAATAAGAACCCTGTGTTTTCTTCCAGATTCAAAACGAGTCCTCGGTCATCATTAACACACAGCAAGTTGCCACGGTAACCTTTACCAACCCTTTCAGCATTGCAGTGAGCGGTGACCTCATCGTAGTTGGTTCAGGACTCTTGGAGGAGAAGGTTCAGATGAGGTACGTGAAGTGTTTCAGTTCAGTTTTTAGAGCGATCGATCACCAAATAAATGCACAAAAATAACCATGTAATTCAGTTAAATTAATGTTTTCGAAAAGGTTTCTCAAACACACCCCCGTCTGCCATTGGTCAGCCAAACAGATAGCTCCGCCACAAACACACTATTGGTTGATACAGTGTTTTGGGCTGATGCTCAAACTAAACCATGGTGACCATAATACCATAGTGACTTTACTTAGATAAATAATACAATAGTAATCATTTAAAAAGTAATTAAAATAATAGAAACATTCTTACACTGTTTAAAAAAGTTCCCATATTCATCTATTTTGTACTGTTTAACAGTAGTAACAGTCATAGTATAGTAACTTTGGTATTTAAGCACACACAAGATTCCCATGGTAAATTTTGCTCACATACCTGACTCTGAAGGGCGTCTAACAGTCGAGTACATACAGTAATATCTGTAAAGTGGGTGGGGTTGTTCCTGACATTTTTGACATCTTTATCTTGTTTATCTGTGACATCAGTTTCACTGCAGCTGTGTCTATTAAAAGTGTCAGTACACACTTGTCGGCCTGCATTTCAGAAACACTAAAATCACTGGTTATTTCACTTTCTCTGTGTGTATTGTGTAATCATATGCATAACACAGAAACTTAAGTGTACATTAATCTGTGTGTTAAACCGGCAGATTTGCCCGATTATACAATATAAACTCTCAGACTTTAAGTAGTGGACCAACAGAATTAAAGTTAATCTATCTTAAATGTAAATTAAAGCCAGGATCAAAATGATGCTTTAAATGCAAGTTTGTTTAAGTTTGCTGCAACAGAATTATTATAAGTTATAACTTATAAATTATTATTATTATATAAGCCTTGATTTAATCTAGATTTAAGATGAATCCTTATTGTTTTTTTGTGTAAATCACTAACCCTAAACATGAGCAGTAGTAATAGTGATTTCCCTGTCTTGAAATGTCCTATTCTTTATATCTCAGGCTTACGATCCAGCCTCGAGAAACCATGAGGAGGCCCATCCGTTTCATTCCCAGGATGACGGGAGCCAAGATGCTTCACGCTAGTTTAGTGTTGACCGCTCAGTCCACCGTCCTCCGTGGATTCAAGACCGTCACTGTTCAAGCAGCTTAGAGGGAAACACCTTTACAATGATTGTGAACACTCAACATGAAATACTTAGCTAGTGGCTTGAAGCACCTTTAGAAATGATTGCTTTCTATTTACATTTCTTTCAATGTAATTGAATCAATCTGAATTGTGTGTGCCAAGTTTATATTGGAAAAAGCCTGAAAATAAAGTTTATTTTAATAATATGTCCATGCATTTTGCTTGTTTGCACTCTGTCCACATGTATTTGCCACTAGAGGGCAGAATAGTGAAGCCATTCACACCGGAGACTCTCAGGTTCAGTGAGTGCACACTTACTGCAGTGAAAACATTTCAAACACTGGCAAGTTGAAACACATTACAGTTATTTTAGAAAAAGGCTGACAATGTATCACTGAAGAATATGAGCATTAAATAAATAAAAAGACCACAGACTACACAAGTCCTTCTTTAACTTGAGGTAGTTTTGTGTCCCACCATGGTTGGATTTTTAGTAAGATATTTTGACTTATTTTTGTTGCATGTCCTGGAAACGTTCGATAGTGCATTAATTTTTCTTTTTTTAATACTTTTATGCATATATTAAATTTTTCCCACCATTGTCCTAGACGATGTTAAAATATCTAACAGAACTAAAAGCCATAAAACTCACACCCGGTTTCAGACTAGACTTTAAGGTAGTCCCAGACTAATGTAGCGAATTAGCTCAAAAAGGGGAATATATATTTAATAATTAATCATACTGTTTATGATAAATGATATATAGATAGGCTAGATACATTTTTAGAATAACCTTTAACAGAATTAATTTAACATCGAATAATCTGTTCGTCCACCAAACCGACAGTACGATCTTCTTATCAACTCTCAAGAAGGGTTATTTTTCTGGTCATGAAGAATAACTTACCTGTTCTATTAGATTACTATACTGTAAAGTACTCAACAATATAAAAGCTCGTAGCTTAAGATCTCACATTTGAGACTTTTAAGAGACTGAGGCAATAAAGCGTAGGCTATAATGGGTTTTAATAAATGAAATAACGAGAAAGAAAGAAAGAAAGAAAGAGGGAGTAGATCACATGGCAAATATCACAAACTATTAACCTTTGAGAGCCAGCAAAGAATCAAATCACCTTAAAGCAGGGGCAAACAATCTTAAAGGGGTGGTTGAGTGTGATTTCACTTTTCTAACTTTAGTTAGTGTGTATTGTTGCTGTTTGAGCATAAACAACATCTGCAAAGTTACAACGCTTAAAGTTCAAAGCAAAGGGAGATATTTGCTTTTAAAGAAAAGGACTACAACTACATGACATTCCTCTCGGGTTAGTGACATCACTAACCCTAGAATTTACATAAACCCCGCCCCCGGGAACACGCAGTCCATGTTGAGAAGAGGAAAAGTTGTTGTATAAGAGTACATTTGTGAGTCAGCTCAAACTTTAGCATCCATCTTTTCACATGCAATAGAAAGTCACTCTGTGTGCATCTCACAACAGTTCATATATGAGCAATTTATAGATTTATCATTACAGAATATCCTAATTGAAGATAGTTAACTCCACATCAGCAACATAAATTCATCAACTAACCATTCAGAGACGTCCTGTTGCATTCTACATGTTGTCACTTCTTCTTGAGTCTCTCCATCCTTATCTGACTCCGTTTAACATTAAAGGCAGAACAGTTTCTGTCATTTTAGTGTGTCTGCGTGAGGTAACAGCAGCTGCTAACAGACAGGAGCTCTTGAAACCCCGCCCTCTGCAGCAGCTCATTTGCATTTAAAGGGCCAGGCACAAAACGGTGTGTTTTTGCAAACCCTCAAAAAGTGACAACTTTAACTTGCTATATAAAAATATCTGTGGGGTATTTTGCGCTAAAACTTCACACACACACTCTGGGGACATCATAGATATATTTTACATCTTGTGAAAAGGGCATTATACCACCCCTTTAAACGCATCTAAATCTCGATAGAAATAATACTTGCATGGATCTTTGGTGCTGAATGCGTGTGTGTGTGTGATATCTCGCTGGGTCCTGAGTGAGCCCGTCGTTCGCGGGAAGTTCAAAAGGTTTACTTGAAAGTAAAGTTGCCTAGCCTGGTTAAAACCAGACCATTCTCAGTAGTAACTGAGTTATGGTCTGGCAAAGCTTCATTAATAACTCATTTCCAAAGGGACCGTCACCAACGGACGTCGCTCAAATGCCTCTGGGCGCAATTGGATAGACCTAAAACCAATCAGAGCGATCGTCATCGTGTAAAGCCCGCCCCAACGTTTCTGATTGGTGCCGCGATTTCGAGGGATTAGAAATGGGCTTGAATGAGCTCTTTGCCAGACTACCTGCAGAGCAAATCTAAATTTGCCGGAAGTTTGTCTGGGTTTTCCCAGGCTAAAAGTTGCCAGAAATTCAGGCTAAGTCCATTTCTCCTGGAGATAGAAATGAATGAGCACGGAATTCAAGACTAAAACGTAAGACAATACAAAACTAAGACAAGACCAAGAAGTAAGATGTAAGAACTAAGATGTAAATAAAAAGAGATAGCAATGATCCATCATCTATTTTGGGGGAACTTTTAGCGGGAGAGAGTTTCTTTGTCTCCTTCTGACTTTTTTTCATGTTTTATGATGGTGTCCAAAGTTGGTCATTTCTACTCCAAAGGATGGTAAACATAGTATAATACATTTTATCGTAATATACTGTATATAGCCTAATTCGGTACCAAGAAAGATATGTCTGGAAGATACAAAATAGAGATAGGCTACATTCTTACATTTGAATATAAGCGTTTAGAGTTTAACTAACACAACTAGAAAGTCACTAAAAGTGACAATGGGGCAATTTGATCTAGACTCATTGCCACTAGGCCTGTGATTTACATGAATGAGTCCAATAGGTTAAAAGCTTTCTGAAGCTTAGAATGAATAAGTCACCGTGACTTCGTCCAGACGCTACACTAAAATGCATGTTTGAGCTGTTTTAACTGAAAGCAACTTGCACTGAAAACATATCTTAAATATATCAGTGCCATTGTTTTGTCTCAAGATGCACACCAGTCATGTTTTTGTCTAAGGCACGTTTATAAAAGTTACTTAAATGTCCAAATTAAACTAAGCCCTAATCATGGCTTAATCTAAGCCCTGTCTGTGAAACCTGGCCTACGTCTTAAATACTCTTAAATCCTTATTAGAGCTTGTTATGAGAAACAGTTACAGTGATGCTAAGACTGCTAATTATTCCATGAAAGCGTGATTTCTCCTCAGTAGCGAGACTGTTGTCTTCTCTCTGTGTGTGTGTGTGTGTGTGTGTTTCTCTGGGGTCTGGTGTTGTTGTGTTCTCCTCTGACAGCAGATGCAGCGTTTATTGATCCATCTAATGAAGGAGTAACAGAAAACTGCTCAGTGCTGCTCCTCTATTGTGTTTCTGTTCCTGAAAGGCTGACAAACACTCCTCATGCCGAAAGCTGCAGTCACTAACAGTAACAAACTCCCAGTTCATCACAATAATGATCTGGCACAAAATGCGTGGTATTTTATACAAGGACAGATGAAGAAATGCTGTTATGAATCAAGTATGATGGAAGCATAAGAAATGCATGAGTGTTATAAATGTTTCCTAATACACAGAGACATATTGAAGCAAATTTGAGCCATTTCATTAACCATGATAACTATTGTACAGATACTGTATATCTCCATTATCTATTTGACTTACTACAAGAAGTCTAAGGCCACATTTACATTCCATGGTTCAAGTGACCCAAACACTCTTTTTTCCTCTCATGCACAGATCGGAAATAACCAATGAATAAGCAGGAAAAAAGCATATGGATTCAGATATTCTCAGATCAGTTTCAGGCCTCATTCATATGTGGAAATAGATCTGATATGAGTCGTATACGTGCATTTGAGTCTGCCGTGTAAGCAGAGAGATATCAGATATTCCTGTCAATGTGGATCGCACCATTTAAAAAACTACGGCGAATGACGTGAACTCAGGTGGACACCAACCGCGATCACATGACAACAAGGGACGGGATCTCCTCTTTTTTCTCCGCCTTAAGAGACCAATGATTTCCTGACCTTTGAAGATGGTCCGGGAAAGCAAAAGCTTGTTTTATCATTTCATCTGCATGAAGTCCATTGCAAATCATGACATTTTTACTTCCTTTTCGGCCTCAGCTTTTCCAGCTCAGTACGTCTACCTCGGGATGATTCACTAAGTCTATAGGCCTAGTGTAAATGCAGATATCGGATATGGGTCACTATAGATAAGATATGAGCTGGTTGTCCAAAAAAAAATCGGATATAGTCAATAAATCGGAATTTGGCATCAAGATCTGCAGTGTAAATGTGGTCTAAATCTCATGCACAATTGCTCAGTTTCTTCCCTCCAAAACATGTGTATGCATGTATATGACATGAAGCAGTACTAAATGACACATTGTTGCAGTTAAAACATGATTTCAAATGGTAAGCATTAATCAGAAGCCCATTCAAACTAAATGAGGTGAAAAATGTATATTTGATGGTTGTATTTTGTATGTGGCATTAAATCACCTCTTCACATGTTTTATCTTGCTCAGTCGAATCGAGTACATCATTTGCTAAAAACTTACATTTCTGTCATCATCTTCACACCCATCAAAACTCCTGTGGTTGTGTGTGTGATGCATTGCCAATGCTGGCGGGATTTCATCATGACATGAAAAGTTATATGCAAATTTATGAGTACATATCCACACACGCACAATGCATCTGCTGTCTCTGTGTAATGGTGCTGTCATGATTTTGTGTTATATTTACCATACCTGTAACACACAGGACGTATTGACAGATCTCACTGCAGTCTACACAAAAAAACATTGGATCAGAGCAAATTTTCCCCTTGGCTTTACTGAAACTCTTTCGTTGCTGATATGTAAATTCTTGAGAAATTGAGGCCCTTGGCTGTGGCCTGACAGTTGTCATACGTGCTTCAACACATTCAGAATATCATAAATAGCTTTGCCTTTGTCATGTACATGTTTGGCAGACACTTTTATCCAAAGCAGCTTACCTGGAAATTGAACTCATGACCTTGATGTTGGCAGTGAATCAGTTACAAAACAGCCGCTAACAAAAAGTAATAACATACTTTCTTTAAGCAGCATCACATTCCTCCTTTACAGCAATCCCAGAATGCATTAGAGGTAAAATATTCATCTAAGATTGTGATATAAGACATTGTGGTCTTTTATTTCTGAGCAATACTTCTGTGATCGTTAAATGACGGGTGTTGCAGTCATCTTTTACCATTTCACAATTTTGTCACGCTTAGAGATTTTTTTTATCTCAAACTTTCAACTAATGTCATCATTTCTATACTTATTATTTAGTTTCTCGTATATTCAACTTTGTGCTGCAATTTGAATTGTATGTCATAAATATGACTTTTTTATGTTTCGACTGTCAATTTAAACTTTTTGTGTCATCATTTTGACTTGTGTATCTCGTATCTCATAATTTTGACTTTCTGGCATAATTTTGACTTTTATGGTCTTAATTTAAACTTTTTTAAATTTTTTTTATAATTATGAGTATTTTTTTATAAAGCTGAGTATCATCTGCATAACAATGATACGCAACTTTTGACAAATAACGCCGAGTGGTAACATGTACAAAGAAAACAATATAGGCCCCAGAATTGAACCCTGTGGAACCCCACACATCATACCTGTCAACCCTCCCGTTTTCCCCGGGAGTCTCCCGTATTTCACACCCATCTCCCGCCCCCCTCCCTCCCGTTTTGTTATTTCTCCCGTGAAACTCCCGTAATTTGTATGGCCCAAACGTCGTTATATGAATAATCACATCAATATATTATTCCAAGGTTGTCCAGTTGCCAGATATTGTTTGAAACCCATCCTACTCGCGCAATCAACACATCATACAAATTTCAACCCATTTGTGAGCTCAACCTGGCAACCTTTAATGCTTTTAAACCATTCAAGCCATATCTTACTTATTTTATAAAACTTTAAAAGCGGAAAGCGCATCACTCATTCCTGGGAATACATTTGACATCGCAGTCTGACCTTGACGGAAATAAATATCCTACGCCAAAAGTACCAGAGAAAAAGTCTCAGCTGTGCTCAGATCTGCAAACCGTACAGTTGCTTTGGTTTTTCAATCCGTAGGCCTACCCGTTTCGCCCCGTGGCTCAAAAGGGACACAACAAAAATAGGGACACACGAGAAAGCCAAAATAGAGTGCAAAATTTATTAACAAAATAGAACTATACAGAAAAAAAACTACGTACAAGGTAACAGTGAACAAATTCATAATCCGTGCACGCTTTCGCAATAGTTGTTTTGTAAATCGTTCTTTCGCAATAGTTGTTTGTAATATTCAGTTCCTGTGAAATACTGTTCCAATAGGTGAAGTTACACAACAATATGCTTATTGATTACATAACAATATTTGGATGTAATATTCAGTTCCAGTGAAAATCTGTTCCAGTTAATGGAGTATACACAGGTGATGTGTAATATTCAGTCCCAGTAAACTCCACCCCTGGAATGGTTTCTTACAGTAAATGAATATTACACAACATCACCTGTTCAGTTTTGCAAACTGTACTCACAGATTTGTGGCCTATATCTTATTTTAGAAATCTGTTTTTCTGTATATTGATTTATTGTGTATTGTTAAGATGAATACAACTGTCTTAACTGAATTTTTCTATGATTTGGTGTGGCGATGGGGTGTGTAATGTGTAGATGACATGAAACTGCATGTGTTTGAACTGAAACCCCCCCAGGTCTCCCGTATTTTGGGACCCAAATGTTGACAGGTATGCACATACTGATTAGAGAATCTGAGAAATAACCACCCAGTTGTACTACAGAGCTTCTGTCCTTTAAATAAGAATAAAACCATTTGAGGGCAGTTCCCTGGATCCCTACCCACTGACACAAACGCTCTAGCAGAATTACATGTTCGATAGTGTCAAACGCTGCTGTGAGATCGAGAAGAACGAGAACAGCACACTTGCCTGAGTCAACAGCAAGCAATAAATCATTGTTCACTTTTAAAAGTGAACAATGCAGACTCCGTACTGTGTTTAGTCCTAAACCTGACTTAAATTGATCAAAAATTTCATTTCTATTTAAAAATGAGGACTACTGATGATAGACAGCCTTCTCCAAAATATTTGAAAAAAAAAAGGCATCTTTGCAATTGGGTGATAGTTCCTTAAAACTAAAGGATCAAGTTTAGGCTTTTTAAGGAGAGGATGTATCATAGCATGCTTTAGACTAGTTGGAAATATACCATTGGCTAAGCTATATTTATGATACCCAAAATTCTTGGGCCCACAACATCCAGAACCTGGAGAAGAAGTCGAGAAGGAATGACATCTAATGAACAAGTAGTAGGTCTCACGTGTTGAACTATATCTAAAAGACTGTACAGGGAGAGAAGTTTAAAATTAGAAAAATATGTAGAACAAGGAGAAAATTCTAGAGAGTAAAGATCAGAATCGATACCAGCTCTTATTGTCTTAATCTTGCCAAAAAAAAAAAAAAAAAAAAATGGTCACAGGCTTTAGGTGTGGGGTCTGGGTAAATATGTGTCAAAGGATTCAGTACAGAATTTATTGAACTAAATAAAGTTTTGGGATTATGAGAGTTTTATTAATTAAATCAGAAAAGTATTGCACTTTTGCTGCCTTGACAGTTTGCTGATAACCGATCATACTATCTTTAACAATCTCATAGGATACTTGAAGTTTATCTTTTTTCCACTGCCTCTCTTCTCTCCTCCATTTTTGTCTTAAGGCCCGGGTGCTGTAATTAAGCCATGGCTGGCATTTAACTTTAGGTGTTACGATTTTAAAAGGTGCGCATACATCTAAGATTTCATTGCATGTTGTATTAAACCAGGAAATAATTTCTTACTGCGGAACTTGACAACTCTACAAGATTATATGCATCTGCAAACTGACTGGCCGTAAAAAGCACGTAAACGGTTTCCCAATGGCCTATAAATCTGCTAAATTTTTAAAACAGAAATATTAAAAATAACAGGATTGTGGTCTGATAAAGGAATCTCAACAATGTCAACATTACAGACAGGAATACCAGAAGAAGTCCAGCGTGTGCCCTTGCCTATGAGTGGGCCCCAGTACAGATTATGTAAGATTAAAAGAGTCCACAAGATCGAAAAATGATATGACCAATGGTTTGTCAGGACAACACACATGAATATTAAAATCACCCTAAATTAACTGCCTGTCAGAAGTAGGAATCACAGTTAATAAGAAGTCTGAAAAATCATTAATAAACTCCTTATTGTATTTAGGAGATCTATAAATAAGTGCACAAAGGACTGGACAATCCAAATCAATCTTAACAGTTGAACTTCAAAACTCAGATAGGATTCAACTGAAAGCAGTCGACCCCACCACCCCTACCAGTTGCCCTGGGAGAACTCAGAAAGTTATCATTAACAGGGGCTGTATCTGAAAGAGAGTCTAATTCATCAACATTTAGCCATGCCTCAGTCACAAAAACAAAGTCCAACTCACGAGAAGAAATAAAATCATTAATTTAAAAAGTCTTGTTTGCAACAGACCTAGCATTTATCAAGACCATATTTAAATTTTTTTTTAGAAGTCTGTGGTATGAAAGACATGTCTGTCTGCCATTTTAAAGACGGAACAAAATCGAGAGGTCGGAGGTTGCCATG
>CM038631.1:38818071-38925571 GCA_021554675.1 Leuciscus idus
AGAGGAAGGAGATAAATGAAGGCTTTCATTTCTTTTGAGAGATGGATGAGTTGGGTGGCATTTCCACCGCTATCGAATCAAATGATGAAAGATTCCGGTGGCCTCGGGACAAAATGGTCTGGGTAATTGAGTTGGTCCTGGGGTCGCTGTGCCACACAGGCTAATTGGTTTCCTTTGCTCCATCTTGTTCTGTATTTTCTTTGATTTCTTTGATTTCTCTTCTAGGTTTTTATTTATTTATTTATTTATTTACATTTCATGGTACAAAGCATATGGCATATACAATATCTGAATTTTCTTTGAGGCAAGACACCTTTAACTAATTGAAATTGCCATACTTCCCCAGTTGATTAATCACAGTATAATACCCAGTCAACATGCAATGATCACAGTGACATCACACCATTTTCATACTGTGATCACAGCTATATGTGAGCTCATTGTGAATGTTAAGCAGGTTGAGAGGAGGCAGTTAAAATGTGGGACTTAATTTTTCTCAACACTGGAAAAATGTGGATAGGCTACTGCAAGATTTGTTAGCAAACCGTTTGTGATGTACAGTTGTGTTCTGGACTCAGCGTGGAACTGTTACACTGGAGAAGTGTATCTTTAATGGCTATTCACATATGCTCATATGATATTATCATGCTAATATGCATGTGGCCTGGCCCTGTGTTAGCAGAGTATTGACACATGGCGAGGTTGGGGTGAGCGGGGCACAATCTAACGCGGGGATAGTATTAACACACTTGTTTTAAATACTTCCACACATGCTAGCATGATGAAACTTAGTGTATTTACTAGTTGCCATTTCAACACTATATAGAGAAAAAAAATCAAAATCTTTGGAAGATATCACTGAACATTTAATCATAGCAAAAGTAAATTTCTTACTTATGTTAATTTTTCATCTCTGTTTTTTGTGTTCATTTTTATTTTTTTTAAATTGAATATTATTTTTCTCTCCAAATATCTGTTATTTAACAGTTGAGATAGTTCATATGCACACTTTAGAATCTCATTGGAAATAGTAGGTCATCCGGGTACTTTTTGCCTACTCTTTTATGAGTACTACTGTGAATTCGGACATACTTCTTTTGTTATGTACTGTTTTTCGGTTACTATAGTAAGAAAGTATGGTTTCAGATGCAGCCATTCACTTTTTATTCTCTCCTAAATCAATATTTTTGAACCTATAACTCAAAATTGTATTAATTCTAATAACTCATAAAGATGGTCACTTGTCGCCACCTACTGGTGCAACAATGTAACTCGCAGACAGAGCCGCTGAAAAATCCAAAACACCGTTTATCCTGACATTATACATTTTTCCCAGTGAGGACAGGATTTGCAGGTTTTTCTGGAAATGTTTGCAGAAATGATAATAAAACCTGCCCAAACACAGTCAAGGATATTTTCCAAAACGTATTCATCTGATAAGGAACTCATTCTGTCCCTGAGTAATGAATCATACCACAACTGCATTGTGTCTTATTTCCCAGGTGTATACAGTTCTTGCTTGTATGGCAACGCGCTGAGAACATCGTGTTCGCTCTGGATGATTTGAATGCTGATGTCTCTCCATATTCAGAGGCATAACAGAGCTCTATGACTGTTAGAGATGAGAGACGGGGAGAAGTGGCTCTTGGCGCCTACACTGAATAAAATTAGCATTTCTGCACATCATCATCTCTGGTGTGATGGTACACAGCACACGATGTGTCGGGTTCCTCAGCGGATTTAGAGACTGTTATGTCCGTGTGCTCGTGACTGAAATAGTTTTAAAGTGTTCCTGAGTTTCTCTAACACAAATAGTTTGGGGGAAAATGTGGCTATTTTGATTAGTGTCTATATGGATGGGAAGATTTGCAGGTTTTGGCACTGATTCATCAGATTTTTTTGCAGTTTTATTTTCTCTTTTGTTGATACTAAGCAACAACAAAAAATACAGTATATATACAGGTATTTTAGTGCATAACTTTAAAGAGCTGTCACTGTGAATTGTTTCAATGGGTGTTGACAATGTACAATATATCAGTGGTTCTCAACTGGTTCTCAAGTGTGATTTGGTTGGAAAAAGCAGGGGGGAACAAATGCAGCTAAGCATATAATATTGAAGGAAAAATAAATTCTGACCATTATGAGCGACTTTCATTCTTTGTATCACTTTGATTCTATGAAGGACATTCATTGATGCTGTTGCCATGGTGAATTAGAATAACTGAGTGGGTTTGACATGCACATTAAGAATAGATGATTCACAGGAGGGTTATGGAGTGGGTCGCACAGAATCGACCTGCGATGAACACTTCTGTGTGATTCGGTGTCAGGATCTTGTTCCTCTCTCTGCCTCTTTGTGCTGCATTTTTTATTTAAAAAAGACTTTTGCAGCGGCACACAGATCACAATGCACAAGAATGTTGCTGACATTTTACTCAGAAAGCAACTGATATAAAATAGACATGTTTACTTACAAAAGAGGACCAGGGTATTACCTGGCATGTCACCATAGTAATACCACACTGCAACCAACTGTTACACTGGAGAAGTGTATCTTTAATGGCTATTCACATATGCTCATATGATATTATCATGCTAATATGCATGTGGCCTGGCCCTGTGTTAGCAGAGTATTGACACATGGCGAGGTTGGGGTGAGCGGGGCACAATCTAACGCGGGGATAGTATTAACACACTTGTTTTAAATACTTCCACACATGCTAGCATGATGAAACTTAGTGTATTTACTAGTTGCCATTTCAACACTATATAGAGAAAAAAAATCAAAATCTTTGGAAGATATCACTGAACATTTAATCATAGCAAAAGTAAATTTCTTACTTATGTTAATTTTTCATCTCTGTTTTTTGTGTTCATTTTTATTTTTTTTAAATTGAATATTATTTTTCTCTCCAAATATCTGTTATTTAACAGTTGAGATAGTTCATATGCACACTTTAGAATCTCATTGGAAATAGTAGGTCATCCGGGTACTTTTTGCCTACTCTTTTATGAGTACTACTGTGAATTCGGACATACTTCTTTTGTTATGTACTGTTTTGATGCTTTTTTTACTTAGTATTTTTGGCTTGTTTTCAGTCCAAATATAAAAAATAAAAAATAAACTAAAATCAAGATGCATTTACTAAAGTAGTAAAATGCCACAAGATATTATGTTTTGTTTTCTGGGGAAATAAATCAAAACAAGCAAAATGATCTGTCCATGGGGTACGAAAAATAATCTTAATTCAAACAGAAACAAGATTATTTTTCTTACCCCATGGACAGATAATTTTGCTTGTTTTAAGCAAAAACTCAATTTTGATTTATTTCCCCAGAAAACAAAACATAATATCTTGTGGCATTTTACTACTTTAGTAAATGCATCTTGATTTAAGAATTTGTAGATATTTAGACTGGAAACCAGGAACAGGAGCAACAGCTGGAGCCTCAAGGAACAAATTGTGAGTGTTATGGGTAATTTCAGCTGTCCATCATTGTACATAAAATTGGCATTCATTACAAAAGCACAAACAATTGCTGGACAATCGGGGTGCTATTTCATAAAGTTGTAGGGAAAAATATTATCAATGTATGAATTCATTTTACGTAAGAAACACTTTATTTTAAGGTGTCCTTGTTACAATGTAATTATACATTTAAGTATTGTGTAATTTATGCACTTTTTGGTTACACTTTATTTTAAGGTGTCATTGTTACAGTGTAATTATATATTTAAGTACTGAGTAATATTAAAGGAACACTCCACCGTTTTTTGAAATAGGGCTTATTCACTTTCTTTCCTACATTTAGATAGGTGGGCAAATGCATTTTTGTCTCAGTGCATGCATTGTTTTAGTTTGACAGGGTCGGCGCTAGCTTAGCTTAGCACAATGAATGGAATCCTTTGTTGCCAGCTAGCATGTCCTGAGTAAAAGTGATATAAAAAATGTAAAAAACCCACCTAATTACTTCTTGTGGCCTGCGTATTCACAACAAGTACAAATAGTGATGCAGATTAACACTAGGCGATTTCCTAGGCAGATATTGACTTATATATTAAGGACTATATTAGGGGGAAGCACAGGCGAAGCACTGCTACTTGGGCGTGATATCTCTGCGCCCAAGTAGCAGTGCTTCACCTGTGCTTCCCCCTAATATAGTCCCAAGTCAATATCTGCATAGGAAATCGCCTAGTGTTAATCTGCATCGCTATTTGTACTTGTTGTGAATACGCAGGCCACAAGAAGTAATTAGGTGGGTTTTTTACATTTTTTATATCACTTTTACTCAGGACATGCTAGCTGGCAACAAAGGATTCCATTCATTATGCTAAGCTAAGCTAGCGCCGACCCTGTCAAACTAAAACAATGCATGCACTGAGACAAAAATGCATTTGCCCACCTATCTAAATGTAGGAAAGAACATTTCCATTCACCGTTGTTACTATTTAATGATTGTTATTTTTTAAAAAGTGGATCTTTATGCTGCAACACTGTGACGTCTTTACCTTGTTTGTTCGATCATGACCAGCCAAACATTCACACAACCAATGTGAGTTTGTTCTGTTTAAGAAACCTGTTTGATTGAGATGATGCCACACATGTCATATATGTGACCCTGGACCACAAAACCAGTCACATGGGTCAATTTTTTTAAATTGAGATTTATACATAATCTGTAAGCTGAATGAATAAACTTTCCAATGATGTGTGGTTTGTTAGGATAGGACAATATGCGGCTGAGATACAACTATTGAAAATCTGGAATCTGAGGGTGCAAAAAAAATCGAAACATTGAGAAAATCTCCTTTAAATTTGTCCATTTATGTTCACGATTGTGCTGCATTCACTCACAAAAATAAATGTTTTATATATTTACGGTAGGAAATTTACAAAATATCTTCATGGAACATGATCTTTACTAAATATCCTCATGATTTTTGGCATAAAAGAAAAATCGATAATTTTGACCCATGTATTGTTGGCTATTGCCAAAAATATACCCGTGCGACATGTGACTAGTTTTGTGATCCAGGGTCACATATATGTATCTCATAATAAACTGAACTCTCTCTCTCTCTCTCTCTCTCTCTCTCTCTCTCTCTATAGGGGAGGCAACATGCTATTGTTGTCAGCTAATCTGAGAACTGGGTTATTGTTCACTGCTTCTTCTTTAATGACCCAACAGTTGTCAAATAAGCCATCATTCTGTTTTCCATCTTCTTAAGCATTAAAGCAGTGTTTATTTCCCCACAGACACATCCAAGGCTGAAACACAATTTGGAGACAATAATATCATGACCCAAGTTATTACGACCTGCAGAGGGGCAAAGAAGAAAAATCCCGAAACTAGCAGAGATGCTCACAACAAATTCAAGTACTTGAAATGTCTCTGCATGTTCAGTACGTTCATGTCAGAGGATATTGTTTATTAAACATCATGATCATTTTATTTCGGACGGATCGAAGAACACAATACAATACAAGTGGGGGGAATTGCTGAGAAGCATGTCACAAATACAGAAAAATAAATGAATAAAGTTAGACTTCTATTTAACAACCATTTAAAGGGTAACTCTAGACAAATTTGAACCTAGGCTCTTTTTGTTAATCTACTCGAGGCAAACTTTCGTGTAAAAGCATAATTAGAATGGAAACGCCACTTTTAAGATTTACCGTATTTTCGTTTTCGGTCAAATTGCCTTTTGAATGGGAGTGCTTGGGGCACGACTCTGATAGCATCAAAATCACTATTTTTAAAACACTAAGAAGACTCGACACAACATGAAACTGTGCTGGAAGTATCACCAGAGGCTCTACACATGAACTCCAGCATTGAGAACAGTGTTTGTGTACACAGAGTTTACTAAAAAGAAAGATTTTGAACAACTCACTGTAACTGTGTCCGCCGGCATTTTGTCAGTCAAAAATAGTCAATCTCCGAATGCAACGTAGCATGAGGAGAGTAAAGATGGAAAGCTCCTAAAGCTTGTTTCCAAATAAATTCACGGATAATTTCTTTATCTAAGTTATCATGCTTTTCATTGAAATTACAAGTTCATGACATTTCCTCATATGGAGTCATCTTCATTACGTTGCATTCGGAGATCGACTACTTTTGACTGAAAAAATTCCAGCCGGAAACACTAACTGATAAAGCGAGTCGTACAAAATCTTTCTTTTTAGTAAACTCTGTGAACACAAACACTGTTCTCAATGCTGGAGTTCATGTGTAGAGCCTCTGGTGATACTTCCAGCACAGTTTCATGTTGTGTCGAGCCTTCTTAGTGTTTTAAAAATAGCGATTTTGATGCTATCAGAGTCGTGCCCCAAGCACTCCCATTCAAAAGGCAATTTGACCGAAAACGAAAATACGGTAAATCTTAAAAGTGGCGTTTCCATTCTAATTATGCTTTTACACGAAAGTTTGCCTCGGGTAGATTAACAAAAAGAGCCTAGGTTCAATTTTGGCGAGAGTTACCCTTTAACAGATTTACAGGAAAACTAAAAAAGTATTGATTTGTGGGCTGATTTTCAGAATAAGCAATTAAAACTTGAGGAGCCAAATGGATCAGATTGAGTATGAGATGTATAAGACTTCATTCGAAATCATTTTCGTTGGTCAATCCCTTAGAGCTATTTAATAATTGATGGCAGTTATTAAAAGAAATACCCATTGTAGAAACCTATAAATCACTGTGGTGCAGCTCCGTTATTCAAGCTTTGAAACAAGCATATGGATTGTGGCTTTTTCCTCATTTTAGTAACAAACTGTGCATGAGACGTCACAGTGACACATTATCATTCACTGATAGTTGTCTGGGATGCTGCAGTTTACCCGCGTGTTTGCAGACAGCTTGTGTTTTTTGACTGACTGGACTTGTTTTCCATGTGCATTAGAATGAAGCATTTCTCTGTTTCTATCGCCTCTTCTGGCAGCGTTTTCACATTTGTCTCCATTAGTGCTGCCGAACACACTGGCTAATGAAGCCACGGTTGGCTGTCATTGCCTCAGACCGTTTCTCTTTATTATTTTATTCACTATTGGCTCTCTTTTCCATCGAGAATGTTTTGAATGCACTGTAAAAAAAAAAAAAAAAAAAATGTTAAATTTACGGTAAAAAACTGGCAGCTGTGATTGCCAGAAATTTACTGTAAAAAATACGGAAGCAACATTTTAGATTTTACAGACTTTACTTAAATTTACAGTAATAAACCGTAATTAATTATCTGATATAATGTTAATTTACTAATATCTGTTTTGTACCAATGTAATACACCGACAACCACCAATCACAGTACTAATGAGAGTCACATGAGCAATCAAAGTTCATCACAAGCAGTTCTTCCACAAGAAAGTTCATACTAATATAAATGTAGGAGCTGCACAGTGTCATTCACACACACACTAAACACCATCATGGTAACACACATGAAATTTAAAAAATGCAATAAACATTAATTTAACAACATTAAATGTAACATAAAACCCTAATGTCATAACTGATTAGAAAAAAAACTAAGCAAACTATGAAGAAACATAGTTATTTCAACAGAAATACATCAATTGTGAAGTGTCACGCAGGGAATTGTGGGAATGTCATTTTCACTTTCAAAAACTGTAAATTCAATGGTATTTTACAGTAAAATTAAATTAAATGTATCGTTAGATCTATCACAGTTGTTTACCGTATAGTAAGGAAACTTTCTGTTAACCAAATAACAGTTTTTCACTGTAGCATTTTTACAGTCTTTGACTGTTAAAATCACGAATCATTTTTTACAGTGTGTGCATGTGTGTGTTTCTCATTGATTAACAAATGCTTTATGTTTTGCTTCTAATTTCTGTGGGACTATGAAAGATGAAAAGTGATCTAAAAGTATGTTCATATGAACAGAATGGGTTGCATTATGCTCTGATGTTGCATTCTATTTCTATAATGTAATGGTTTGTTATGGACTTTCATAATGAGAGATACAGCCAGCAAACAAAGACTTCTTGCACGCATTTTCCATCCAGTTTTACTTGAGCTGCAAATAGCAGCACTAAAATGCTCTTTTATGTAACATGTGAAAGAGAAATCGAGATATACAGTATGTGCCATTCTCGGCCTCTCAAGGGCAATTACTGTGCCACTGAAATACCAGCTGTCATACTCCTGTTATGGAGGCATAAACGCAGCACCATTAGGAGAAGACTAGAAAACCGACCTTATACCACACACATACTGTACTATACAGCATCCATGCCATGCACATTTATGCAGGATAATTAACAGGATTATGCAGGACTCATGTATTAGCAATAGATTTGATGAATTCTGCGATGTTTTGTAGTTGCTTTGTCTCACTCTCGGTGTTGGAAAGCTCAGAAGCAACAAAGCAAGATCCCTTTAGCCTCAAATTAGTTCTAGCCTTAAAGGGATACTCCACTTTTTTTGGAAATAGGCTCATTTTACAGCTCCCCCAGAGTTAAAGAGTTGATTCTTACCGTTTTCGAATACATTCAGCCGAACTCCGGGTCTGGCGGTACCACTTTTAGCATAGCTTAGCATAGATCATTGAATCGGACAGGACCATTAGCATCTCTCTCAAAAAAATGACCAAAGAGTTTCGATATTTTTCCTATTTAAAACTTGACTCTTCTGTAGTTACATCGTGTACTAAGACCGACGGAAAATGAAAAGTTGCGATTTTCTAGGCTGATATGGCTAGGAACTATACTCTCATTCCTGCGTAATAATCAAGAAACTTTGCTGCCGTACCATGAGTCCAGCAGGCGTAATGATATGACACAGCGCCTGAAAATAGTCCCCAGCTCAGTAACTTTCAACGTGACCGGGACTAAGTTTGTCTAACCTATTAGACCTATTTTCAGGCGCTGCGTCATATCATCTGTTTAACTCTGGGGGAGTTGTAAAATGAGCCTATTTCCAAAAAAAGTGGAGTATCCCTTTAATTTGTATAGTAATTCTTATATTTTAATAAAGCAAAAAATGTGTTGTATGGTTTATGGTCGTGTTTTCGGCCTAATGTACTGTGTTAATATGAAAGAATTTTTCACAGGTGTTTTCCCAGTATGCTGAACTAGTCCTTGCATTGTGTTTTAAATGTACCTTTTCTGTTTTTTTAACTATTGGTTTTTCTCATAGCTCTCATGATATAGTTATTTTTGTTAAAAATTCAACCCAAATATATACATTACATAAAATGCAATACATAAAAAGGTAGTAATGCAGTCATTGCAATGAATTAAATACTTTACAAATGAAAGGTAATTCATCACGATGTTGGATTTTTCTTACATGAGCTACAAAAAAACACTGTATTACTGCTCTAATAATGACATCCTTCAAAATACAAAAACTGATATGATATTGCCAACTTTTCAAAAGATGGTTGAAATGAGCAAAACAAACTTCATCTCAACTTCAGCTGTTCATAAACATCAGTAAAGTGTCTGAAACGGACCAGAGCAGATTTCTGAAAGCCTGATATAGTTTTTTAAAATAATATTTCCTTAAATTACATCACAAGCATATGCATTCATTTTAATCAGATGGAGTTCATATGGAACTGCAGAACAGGAATGACCGTTTCAGCTTTTCATTCCATGCCTCACTTCTCCTCACTCTCTCTTTCTGTCATTTTTGCATCTGTTGTTATTGGCCATTTCTAGGTCTTGGTGTCTCACAGCTGGCACTTATGAAGAGACACACGTGGCTTTCAGGAGCAGAGAGAAGAGGACCGGGTGCCAGTAAAACACCACACCTGCCATCACTCAACCTGAAAACCCATCGACTGCCGCTCTGAGACACAGCCAGAGATGATGCATGTGTTTAGTGTGTGTTTGTGCACTCAAGATCAATGTTCAAGCAGAAAGCAAAGTTTTGTGCTTGTAATTGAGCTCTTGTGACTGTCTGGACACAAAGAACACAAATCTCAACACTGCATGGTGTGCAGCAGGGTTATCTTTGGTGACTAAATCTAAAACTATTTCTGTTCATTTAAATAAAGCCAAAATAATATAAAAAGGAAATATTAGTTGAAAAACATAACAAATGTTGCCTTGGCGCTAAAATTATTAACTGAAAATAAATTAAAACTAAAACTGAAATAAAAATAAACTAAACCTAAATAGCAATATTTTAAGAAAACTCCTAAATCAACAAAAATCACATAATGAACGAAATTACTAAAAATGTAAATGTAAAACTGTAATATGATAATATAAGATAATATATTTGAATACTTTGAATTTATGTATAAATTTATGATCATGACATCAAAAGCTGTTGTCCACATTCATGCAAGGTTTAAAGTAATTTCACATGCTAAAAGACTAGTGTAACCTTCAGGAAAATGATTGCACACCCATAGTGGAGTTGTTTCTTTGTTCTATGCATTTTTAAAACGTTATGTTTGCTTCAGCCACAATGACTCCTTCAAACAATTTGTGCTAACTTCTGAAAATGTCTTTGTTCAATCAGGCATTTTAAAATGCTATTTTGCTTTTTTTGTTTCGAGGTTGTTTCCTTCTTAAGCCTGTCAGCAAGAGCTCTTGCCAAAGCAGCAGTGGGTGCTTGAACCTTTTCATTACCATTTAATCACTAACTCATTAACTCAGCCAGCCTGTCTTGCAGGCCAATCAATTATCATATTGATCAACTAAGTGCTGAGGCCAAAATAAAATCTCAAACCAGCCGACGCTGCTCATGCAAGGTTCTCAGCTTGACAGCCAACGGCATCAAGGGCCAATAAAGCAGTCAAAAGATTAGCTTTCAGAAAATCTATATTCTGTATTTGAGCTGCAAGCCATGTTTGCCACAGCTTATATGAAGACACTTGACCTCATTTAATGACACCTTCACGGTTAGCAGCTGCTAAAGTGCTGGCCTTGTCCCTCACAGCAAGAGAGACATTTAAATCCACCAGACTGTATCTGCAATAAAACTCGATGTTAAAAGCAAACATCGCTGATTGAAAAGTTCTGAGAGACAGCATGCAATTTTCTAGTGACCTTTAAAGCAACTAAAAAGTTGTGAAAAACATTCAACAGACAACTACTGTGTGAATGATTTTATGTATCATTATTACTATTGAGAGTGCATCTGTGCATGTCTTAACTCATATGCTTTGATACATAAAACAAGACTTTTCTCCTTTCTGTGGACTGTTCCTTTCATTTCTAGGGTTATTGTTTAGAGTTTGGGGTCTGCCATTTCAATACACCATCAAGTAGTGATCTTACCCTCTTCATTTACATGTTAAACATCTTCTCCATGTTGGCAAAAGCAAACGTACTCAAGATCAGTCCGGGTTAAACTCCCTCTGGCTCAGCACCTGATCCTGATGTCTGTCAGTGGGTTTGAGAACCAGGCAGATTCACATTTGTGAGGCATATTCAGCTATTTTAGCACAGGTTATTCCATTTCCTCCATCCTCACAGCTATATTTAATATTTATGAACCTGCTAGATATGGTTGGACAGTCTGTGAGATTATAAAACACTGCAGTCTAGCTCAAAGAAATGAAGGCAAAGACCAGTATATCAATGTGAAGGCTGCTCAAAAACCATATATATATATGTATGTAGGGCATTATAGTGATGTCTGTCAGGAAGGAATATTTTATGCATTTGTTTATGCAAGACTTTCTTAGGGTACGTTTACATGACAACAATGTACTAATAGCAGAAATATTTTTTATTTGTGTTTTTCACGTATATATGATAACGTTGTCAAAATGATCCCCATTCGGATCTGCGAAAACGACTAAAAACGCTGTATTCTGCTGCCAGGCCAGTAGTTGGCGATGTGCTGTGTGCCAGTAGATGGTGATGTGAAGAAATGCTACACGCCTGTAGACTGGACACGTAATAGCCTACACATGTGCATGATGTCCCTGTTTTCATGAATTGTGTTTTTTGTAGTTTACATGGAGACGATGCACTGTAAACCCAGATTTTGATTCAACTCAAAGAGATTGAGTTCATATTACTTAAATGTGTCTAATTTATTGACATTACTTGTTAATTCTGATTAAGCTGAACTTTTTCTTGTCCTTTCTTATTGTAATTGAGTTTTTAAGTCCAATCAGTAGTTTCTACTCAAACAAACTGAGTTTGTATTACTTAAACATGTGTCATTTTTTTACATTAATTATGAATTCTGAGTAAACTGCACTTTTTAATGGCCTATCTTATTGTGATTATGTGTTTGAGCTCAAACAACTTAAAATCACCAAGTTTTGCCTGTCCAACGGTAAGTTCAGAGGGTCAAAAACAAAATACGAAATCGCGAATTATTTTCCAGATGGAGTCATGGGTAAGTTCGTGATTTCTGGACGTTATTATTGTGTCCACTGTAGCCTGACCCTTTACTGTAAATTTACAGCGAATTTTCTACAGAATTGTACTGTATTTCCATAATACAGAATTAGGCTGTATCTTTTACAGAACAGCTGTAAATATATAGCACATTTCTGTTTTCAACCCGATAAATTCGTAATACAGTACCATACATGGGATTGATTTCTTTCGCGCTCAATTCAGTTCAAATGTGACGCGAGCAGACAGTAGCTACTACAGGCAAACTTGATTTGTCAGCGGGATTCAAATGAACAGAATAATCATTCCTGTCATCAAGATAAACAGTGTCTGCGAATCTGTGAGCAATTTTTAAGCTTTTGTGAGCTTCGGTTCGTGTTTCAAACATTAGTTTCCTGTGACGCAGCAGAAAATGGACGACATTAACGTTAACGTTACATGAAGATGGATGGAAGAATCATCTGAATAATCTAACCTGCGACTGTGACGACAAATGGGATTTAGAGTTTGAGAAGATGGAAAATTGTTCAACTGAGTGATACGGTAAGCCAGTATATATTTTTTTGCGTTCGCATTTCTACATTGTTTCCACGTATTTGGTTTGATTGTGCGAACGCGGTTTACTACCGCGGCCGCGCAAGCATTCACTGACTCTGTTCACCTGTTTACCAAGTAACGTTAACTTCGACATTTCACATAATAGGCAACATTTACCATGTTATTTGCATGACGTGCTTTTGATATATATATATATTTCGTTTCAGGCTTTGCAATCTGATGACGGTCCAGTGCTAATGTAAGTGCTTTTAAGTAGTGTTACATTTAGCAGACGCTTTTGTCCAAAGCGACTTACAAATTGGGACTAAATTAAGCAAGTCATCGTGAAGAGGCAAAAAAACAACGCAAGAAGTGCTCAAAATACGAAGTTCAGGCATTATTCAGAGTAGCATAAGCCCGATAAGCGAGAATTTACAGGAAAATATATAAATTTTTTATGAGGTTAAGTGCTCACGGAAGAGAAGAGTTTTCAGCTCTTTTTTGAATGTTGTCACAGATTCTGCATTCCGGATGCCGGTGGGGAGATCATTCCACCAGCATGGAACTGTGAATGAGAATGTTCTGGAAAGTGATAAAAGGTTTATTCAACTTATGATGGTGCTATAAATTTAATCGCTATGTATCATAATTGTACAATCATACTGTGTACATGCAACACAGCTATGGAAAAAATAATCATTTCATTTCAACAAATTTACGGTCTATATAGACGCTGAATCTATTGTGTCCGCCATATTGTCTCACTGACATGCCACCTAGGTGCCTAAAGAAAGTTGCGTTCAACTCTTTCCAACATGACTTTAACACACCATATGGTTGTTTTGTAGAAGGCCACTAGCCAAAACTGCAAGTGCAAAACGTACAAATGATGACTGATCATCTGTTCATCATGCAACACTATTGAATGAAAAGTCGTCATGTTCCGGGGCAATAATTGTGGAAATGCTTAGTTTGCACATTTAGAAGGTGACTTTCAATGCACCAGTCTCATACCTGATAGTGCGAGCAGTTTATATCCCTCCGCCTAATTGATAATTCACCTGACCTCATCACACACACGCGCCCCTCCGCGTGTGTTCCTCCGCGCTCTGGGACACTGACGCCCACTCGCCCGACACACGCGCGCGCTCGGCTGCCGGTTCACTGGAAGATCTGATGAATGCATAGAGCAGACATGGGCTCGTTTGGAGAGATGCTGTGGATTTTACACTCGGTGGGAATTTATGCCCAAATCAGCGCGAATTTGGTGGTGGACAACCACGTATCTGGAAACGGTAGGCGTGAGTGAGGAACGGGAACTAATGAAACGGGATTGAGTGTCGTGGGATGTGTCTCAAATGAGCTGCCAACCTAGATTGCGTTTCTGGGGCATCATACATGCGTGAACTGGTTCAGAACGCACATATATCCTGTCTGTCTGGATAGGCAGCTTATTGAGTTTTGCGCTTCTGTTGTTGATTTAATGAAGTGTTTAACTCAACATGTATGAATAGAGCTTGAAACCATTGTTTTTGAAAGTTTCTTATGAACAGCTGATATAAAGTTTCTTAGGAAAGAAAAGATGTTTTATGATAGATGATGTTAGCCGAAATAGGTCATGAAGCAGTTTAAACTCAAACCAAATTAAAACATATGACATATAGCCTACTGGGGCAAATTGTCAAATATATAACAGTAACTATAAAATAGGCTATTATTATTGATTTAAAATACCATTTAGCCTAAATTGACTTTTTCTAGCAGTGCTTTGTGTGATGGTTACACCTAGTTAAAGCTGCCTTAAATAGAATCATTTTTGTAAATCATCTCCTCAAAACCAAAATCACATTATTGTAATTTTTGTATGGGTATCAAATTAATAAAACCATGCTGGCATTCATTAAGACGAGTCAACTACTGTAAAAGAAAGTTTGAAAATATATATACATTTAGTGTTAAAAACAATGGTTAAATATTTTTGTGTGTTTTCTTTTGCATTTTTTAGTTTGATGTTTTGTGTTTCATAATTGTTTTGTACAATGCATGTTAATGAACATTTTTAAAATACAAAATGTAAACAAGCCGGATTAAAGCAACATTGCTAATTTACATCAACATGTTTAACTGTTTATATTTAAATAAAAAGCTTTTAGTAATGGCAGGGTCCATTGGCAACACGCACCAACAGTGGAAACGACAAATATTCAACTAGGCCTATATTTTGATCTATAATCAAAATCAAACAGACATAAACAGAATTAAGACCCATTCAATATGTCTTAAGTCAAATTTAATCCAAACATAACTGAATTGCAGTCCTGCAAGGATGTAAGCAGCTGGACAGAAAATAAAGTGTAAGATCCAAGGGTTTTCCATGGTCTTCTTCTCCAAGCCTTCATGGGAATTCTTCTGACGCTAATGTTGTGACATGATGGGCATGAGCAGCACAAAATTCCCAGTTTTCCTTTTTCCGACAGCTATTGTCTAGACATTGAACTGATGCTTAAAGTCCCCATGAAATCAAATTGACGTTTTTGGCTTTTAGTATGAATATGTTAGCTTTACGGTTATCTATAAGCTAGTGTGCTCCAAAACAATGACAAAATTCACATTTAGAAGATAATTAAAAATGTACAGTCTCACTCCTGCCAATATGGATCAATGATTTTGATGTCATCACTCTGCACTTCAGCTTCTCATCAGATTTTCTGTCCAATCAAATGTTCTCTAGAATCTGAAGCCCCGCCCCCTACATTATAAATAGACGCTGAATCTGCTGAAATCACTTTTTCACACATTTCTTATTTTCTACATGGTGAATGGTGCACTATATAGGGGATAGGGAATGATTCAGACAGTGTAAATATGCTTTCCATTGGGGCGAATAAAGTCTGGTTTCACGTCAGTGTCACACGAACCGGCCTAGAGACACGACACACGGAGCGGATCGTACGATCGAGTCGCTACAGACCAGAAAACGTATCAGACCCGACTGAGTTCTGCACAGAATACTATATTTTAAAGCGATATGGAAGAGAAACTGTTCGAGATTAGGAGGAAACTGTGGCTTTAGCGACTCGAGCTTAACGGCTCTGGCTGAGCGGTGATATAAACTAAATGCTATTGGTTATTTTAAAAAGGGGAGGAGCTGTTTCCTGTTCCAGTGGACTTCACATACACACATTGAAGAATGCTGCGTGTTTAGGCACTTCAGTGGACCTTTGAGTCATGGCAACTGATGTAGATATATTGAATATTGACAGTACAGTCAGTATTGAACAGACAGATTCAGTTTAATCACTTGCAAAATGACCATAGTTTTTCATTCTGTTCTCAGTTTTCAATGGTGTAAAAAGAACAGTGGGCAGTCATTTCCTTGAATGGAATAGTTTCATGGCCATCCTTTACAGTAATTCAGTCACGCTCAGGGTTTTGTAACTGTGCTTCCCCTGCTTTGTTCTCCTGTGTTGTGTGATTAATGCTGTGTATTTTTGATCTGTTAATCTGTCTTTGATCAATATAAACGAGAGAGCTGTGAATGAGCGGATTATTGATCGGCTAATGCCTTGAATCTCTCAGGTTAGATTACCAGCCTCTCCACTGGGAGTCAATTAAAAGTTAAAGTTAGTCCTCAAATCTGTGGTCTTGTGTTTCAGTGAAGTGCACAAGCTGAGTGAACGATCTGATGAAATCCACTCTCATGTTCTGCTTTAAGGAAGTAACTGTAGCGGACTAACACCACAAAACATCACAGAATTCATCAAACCGTTTGACATTGCTTCCTTCAAAAAAGATTTTCTGTATGATTTTGAAACTGGCTTTTGTCAGTGACAGGAAATAGATTTTCCATCATGTTAGCCTTCTGTAAAGCTATATTGAGTATATTGAAAAACATAAGTTGACTACACTGTAAAAAAAAAAATCTACTGCCAGCTGTGGTTACCAGACAAAAGAATACGGTAGCAACATTTTAGGCTTTACAGACTTAACTTAAAATTTACTGTAATAAACCATTTTTCATTATCTGATATAATGTTAATTTGCCGACCTGTTGAAGTATTAATATCTGTTTTGTGCCATAGTTATACACTGATAACCACCAATCACAGTAGTGAAGAAAGTCACATGATCAATCAAAGCTCATCACAAGCAGTTCTTCCACAAGTTAATATATATAGAAGCTGCACAGTGTCATTCACACACACACTAAACACCATCATGGTAACACACATGCAATTTAAAAAATACAATAAACATTAATTTAACAACATTAAATGTAACATAAAACCCTAATGTCATAACTGATTAGAAAAAAAAACTAAGAAAACTATGAAGAAACATAGTTATTTCAACAAAAATAGATCAAATGTGAAGTGTCACGCTGGGAATTGTGGGAATGTCAATTTATGTTTTTTTTACTGTAAATTATACAATGACTTGTTCATTTTCATGTCCAAAAACGGTAAATTTAACGGTATTTTACAGTAAAATTACATTAAATGTACCATTAGATCTATCACAGTTATTTACCGTATATAGTAAGGAAACTTTCTGTTAACCAATTAACAGTTTTTCACTGTCTTTAACTGTTAAAATCACAATCATATTCAACCATTTTAATTAGAGAAAGAAAAAATGAAGACACAGCTGGAATATATCTGAATAAATTGTCAGTTTATCATTGCAGAAGTTAGTGCAGCACTCAGACAAACACGAACAAATGTTCTTAATTGGAATATTTAATAAAAACTAACATCATTTCCATTTTAAAGCTGGTATATTGAAACATGGGAGCATTTGCTTGACAGACTTTGCCATATCATGGCCAGCTGTGATTTGTCTCCGTTTCTCAGGTCAGCATGAGCTGGTTTAATAATGACTACAGGGGGTTTCGTGACCTATGCTGTCTGTCTTCATCTGTGTGGAGGTCTTCCTCCAGCTGAGATTAAACCATGAACCCTTTGTTGAGGCGAGGGAACAAATATCATGCTGGTGTCTGCAGCTTTCTTATTTGTCATTTCTTATTTCTTTTTCTTTGCCTTCACACTCACTTCTGTCATTCAGTGGTACACCTTTTGAGAATTGCGCCGTAGTTAATGCTAACTTTTCTGTAGGTAGAGAGATCTATTGTAACATTGCATGTCATTCCAGCACGATCTCATGAAAGTGCGTATCTATAGCACAAATTGTATTTCTCGTGCCATTTATACACCAAAAATAGTTTTTGCGTGCAAATGATACGCACTGTAAACCCTTTGGGTAGGATTAGGAGTGTGGAGTGCGTGCGTATTACACGGCATAAAGTGCGTATCATATGCACGCGAAAACTGCGTCTCCCATATGGGGGTCAGCCCTATGTTCCCACAGCCCTATGTTCCCTCGGCCCTTTGTTCCCACATTTAAAAAAAAAAAAAAAATTACTGAAAATTTGTAAAATTAGGCCCTATGTTCCCACAACCATATGTTCCCACAGTCCTATGTTCTCTCATTTAACTATGTCCCCTATGAAGGGTAGGTTTTAGTGCTTGTGCTGGTACAGGGATAGCCCAATTACATCCCAGACAAGTCTCCCTCCTGTGATGGGTAGGTTTAGGTATGTTAGGGTTAGGGTTAGGGTTAGGGTTAGGGTTAAGGCTGTGGGAACATAGGGCTGTGGGAACATAGACATGCTCCCCTCATATGTACGCAAAAACTATTTTTGCCATATAAATGATGGTGCAGTAAAAGCCCTAATGGCTAAATGAGGTTTTTAAAGCTGGCTGTATCTGAAATCTGAAAAACATCGCCATATACAGAGATAGGAAGGCAACAATGCATGTCAGAATCCAAAGTTTAAATATGCCTTTGTCGTCAGTTTTTGAAGCTTAGTCGGTGCCTTCATGCAAACGCTGCCTATTAAGTCATTGACAGAATGGTAAGCAAGGCTGCTAGGTTTCAGATACTGAGTTTTAGTCCACGGTAATTCTGATTGGTCAATACAGTGTTCCTGTCATCCTAAAATACACATTATACTAACAGCTACTGTGTATAGGCACTCTACTGCAATTGTGACTTCTCACAATATTGCAAGACCTCTTGTACCTTATTTCTTAATTTATCAAAAACGGTAAGAAATAAAGCACGCACAAATAACAAGCATTCAGCCTTTGGGTTAGAGAGCAATTATGTATTTAACGCAGAACAATGTTGCCTGTAATATTAGTAATATTACTGTAATTAATTTCACTGAATTCATTAAAAATAATACAATTATTGAATGCGTAATTAACTTGATTTGATTGCGCTAGCATGCAATTAAACACATTAAATTACGTAAGTGCATTTCCATGGAAAAAACGTCACCATGAAGAACAAGGAACATCCCAACAGATCCGAGGGAATCAGTCAGGGCAAGGATACAGGATGATTTCTAAAGCATTACAAGCATGCTGTTATTCCTCTTGCTCATGTAATATTACTTAAATATTCTAAAAATCATCATGCTATATTTCAATATTTTTTTATTTTTTTTAAAGTTACCTTGCATTTTTCACTATAAAAAATAATAATTATAATAGTAATTTTATGTGAATATAGTTTATTTAAAGGTAGATTCTCAAGGCAAGAGGAAAAGAAAAATACCAAATATTATACATGATATACAGTACAAAAAATTATGCAAAAAGGATACATCAACAAAATAAAATATACAGTTTATAAGGAAAAAACAAACAAATCAAATGCAGCTGTTCTAAATTAAAAATGTTTTTGCTGAATGCAGAAGAACTTGTAGTTCTCTGGTTGTATTTTGCACATTTTAGGTCATTCATGTATTTCACACATAAAGAAAATGTGCATTTACATTTATCAGGGCGCTTTTATCCATAGAGGAACATAAGCAATTTGTCACAGAGCCAAAAATATTTGTTGTATACAATGCCAGGTTTATTAGAAAGCTAGATTAGGAAACGACTCGAGCTACAGCAGAGCAGAGGAGAAATAGAGAGAAGAAAGAGACATATTTTCACTTGCATTGGAAATTCATAAATCCCATTTGAGTGACAAAAAGATCAATCAAAAAAGCAGTGTGAAGATGTGCAGTACTTATAAACCGTTTAAAGAGAGATGACTGTAACTTCTGCCACTGGTGATCCTGTAAATGCTCTGGGTCTGATGAGCATATACAGCTTTTTCTGTCAAGATCTGTTAAATATGAGTGTTAGCACTGGTCAGATCAGCTCTCAGACTGTAACGCTGCTCCATCTTAGACTCTGGGTAATAACCTTTATACCAGCCGAATAGAGACTGTGCATATTAATGACCAGAGAAACTGTCTTTCTCTCTCCAAACAAAGAAAACAGATGGTCACACTGTACACTCTCATTACAGAGACAAAGAGCAGAAATCAGGGAGTAATTACAAAGATGCAAAGGGAAAAGATGTTGACAGTGTGTGTGTGTGTGTGTGTGTGTGTGTGTGTGTGTGTGTGTGTGACTCAAAATCTTGACACAGACTCAAAATCTTGAGGTTTGTTGAGTGCAGTAGTTTCAGATCACTGCTTTTTTTTTTTTACCAGGATATCAAAGATCTTCAAAGATTTTTTTATGCCATGTGACCCTGGATCACAAAACCAGTCACGAGTCGCACTGGTATATTTGTGGCAATAGCCAACATTGTATGGGTCAAAATTATAGATTTTTCTTTTATACCAAAAATCATTAGTAAACATCATGTTCCATGAAGATATTTAGTAAATTTCCTACCGTAAATATATAAAACATTTATTTTTGTGAGTGAATGCTGCACAATCGCCAACATTAATGGACAACTTTAAAGAAGATTTTCTCAATGTTTAGATTTTTTTGCACCCTCAGATTTCAGATTTTCAATAGTTGTTTTCATATGATTTCATAAAATTACTCCATGTGACTGGTTTTGTGGTCCAGGCAAATATAGTGAAAAATGTCCCCTAGCATTTCTAAGCAAATAAAAATGCAAATCTTGAAATAAATGCTGTGCTCAACATCTTGGGGTTAATTGTCTGTGATTGTTATTCCTTAATTATTTTATATTATTTATTTTTCGCATCTACATACGTTTTTGCAAAACACCAAAAGCGTACCTATATATACAATTCACCGCAGTTTACAACTTTCATTGCCTTTTCAGACAAAGTATGAATATACGGGAAGTTTATCGATTAATATTCACTTATTTGAAAGACATGAACAATAATCCAGTGAGAAATAAATAGCAGAATTGAATGAAGAAATGGAGAACAGCAGAGTCCCTTTAGGCCATCAGACTGTGTGTGTGTGTGTGTGTGTGTGTTTTATACTAATGAATTAATTATATTGTTTGTCCACAAATGTATCTGCTTAATTATCTCCAGTCCTGTTTGCAATTAGTTTTCTTGAGCTTTGGACTGTCAGACCTCTAAACACACACATGCACACACTCACACACACGACTGAAAGCATCTGTGTGAAGAGATTCGCAGAACCAGTACCACTATATCTATAGAGAGCAGGATGACTAATAATAGTTGTAATCTCTTTCTCTTCAGCTCTTTTCACCGAGGTTCCTCGTGACGTGGTGTCTCAGGCTGGGGATGACGTGGAGATGTCCTGCTCCTTCAGAGGAGCTTCTTCATCCTCAGTCTCTTTGGAGATCCAGTGGTGGTACACCAGACACAGCCGAGACTGGGCGGAGCTGCACGCGTCCACAACCAATCAGGAAAGAAGCAAACTCACCTTTGATTTGTTCGAATGTTTTTACGTCGTTTTCATCTATTAAAGCAGCAGTCCGTAGCTTTTTCGGGTAAAAAATTATCCAAAATAAATATTTGAGCAAGTACATAACCAGCCAGTGTTCAAAACTCTCTGCTTGCCGTAGCTCGATTCAAAACGGTATGCTTGTAATAATGTTTTTAACTCCAGTGGTTCTGGTGGATTTCCGTGGGAAATTCGAGCATGTCTTTGCGTCATTCCGTCACATCTGTCCACATAAAGTCACATCTGTCCACATAAAGTCACATCTGTCCACATAAAGAAGAGTCTCGGCTAGTCGGCTATGAGTGTGAGGATGCTGGAGGTGGAGATTTATAGCCTTTTCTCACAGCACTTGATATAATTAAACTTATCAATTTGATGGCGGATCCAGAAAGGTTCAAACGACAATCACCAGGAGATTCACCCGTTGTAAAACGCGAAAGACTTCGGAGAAAAAAAGACGCGAAAACAAGGATAAATATCGGAAGGGCATTAAATGTCACGCAATGCTGATGTTGTTAACATTAACAATTTGAGAATAAAGTATAATTTGCACGGTTTGACGTGATATAATAAGCGAGCGTTAGATTTAATCGGCGCGATTTACTGCAATGCTTTTTTCCCCTTAGTTGGTCAGAACAAAAGTGGATGTTACTTGTTCAGACGACATTTTCCAGTGAAAATTCTTATGTTGGTCATACTTCCAAAAAGTAGAATCTGTGATTGCGAATGCCAGGATCCACACCGTCGCGGTGACTGACAGCCACACATTCTCCTCAAAACATTGTGTTCATCCGCGCTGCGCCGAGCCGAGGCACAACCCACGTAAAGTTGATAATTCCGGGAATAACTGCAATTGCAGATTTCGAACAGAGATGGCGACAAAGAGGAAAAACTGCGGACTGCAGCTTTAAAGATGAATACTTATTCTTTCAAATAGATTTGGTAGATTATCAAGCAGTTTGTTTCTGAAGAAAAGAAATTGCACTGTAACACAGTTTTGAATGCTTTGTAAACTCTACCCAACATTGTTATAAATATAACTATATCTTTTTTATTATACCAAGCAGTCAGTGTACTGTATTATGATTTTTGGACCAATAATACCTTGGTATTCCAAGATGGTGGAGAAATTATATTTATAAATATAATTATAATTTATTCAATACAAGTTATAAAGTATAATAATATTTCTAAAAACAAGAAATATTTTAACCAATGTTGCTATATTTGTTTGTTTTTTTAAAATCATGTGCCGATTTTACGAACCATATGACGTATCCTGAGACAGAGTTGGACACAGTTTGTCCAGATAATCAGTCTTAGCTTTAGTTTTGATATGTCGATGTGTCTACAGGTGATTCCACAGGAAAACACACCAATGGGGGCGAATAAAATAAGTGTGAGTTTTGCATTTAGAAATTTCTCTTAATTTGACTTAATGTTCAGGTTTCCATATGCATTATTTTCTGATTTATTACATGTTGATTTATTCTGAAATGTTACGATGCTATATGTATATGTATGTGCAACGCATAGGGGGAAGATCAAACTAATACGTTTTGCTTTTCTTGTTGAAATACTGATAGTCACTCTTGCCTATTCTTTAATAATTTTTTTAGTAATTCTGCACAGTAATTTCTGCTATGTGGTGCTTTTGCATACCTTTATATTGATTTATGTTCATTAATTATTCCTCTTGTGAGAAGGAATATATTTCCTATTTCTATATATATATTCTATATATATTTCTTCAATAGATATTAATCGGTGCTCGTAAACATGATCATTGTATGTTTTGATTCATATTTTGAACTCTGAATTGAACTCTGCAATTCACGTTTTCTTAAAGGGGCTATATGTAAGAATTTTAATGTATGAATCACTTTTTTATTGCTACCTTAGTTTGTCTATGAAAGCCTGTAGACTGATTTTTATATGAAGGATTCGGGACGTTTTTGTCAGGAAAATGAAAAGCATGTGACGGTTACGCTCCCGAGAGCCTCTCTATCATTCACACATGAAATTAATACTTACAATGTTCAGGATAATGCCGAAAGAGCCATTCTGTACTGTAATGTCAATGTGTCATGCAAGGAAAATGGATTAATTAAAACTAGTCTCACATATAATCTATAGTCTCAAATATACTATCATACTATCAAACTATCATAACCGTGTGATATTAATGAGCTCATCTGTGGTCATGATGCCGGTGAATCTCAGATCCACATCTCTATGATCAGATGATTTCTGAACCGCTGGCAGTTTTGTGTGTTTATTTTGTTATTGAGAGGAAAGCGTGAAGCACATATTTACAGATTCATCTAAGCGTTGTTCGCTGTATGGACGTGTCTGGATGTTCGATAACTGTATATCGCTGCAATACGCAAAGAATGAAAAAGAGTATATTCGTCATGAGTATATTAAGGCCTTAAATCACGTTCAGTCTTTTGTGCGTTACGTGAGCACGAACTGTAAGTCACTGGCTGCAGTTCACTATAATGGCCACCGGTGTCACTATAACAAGGGTTTCTGAATTCTACATACAGCCCCTTTAATTACCAAACTTAATTAGCTGAATGTGAATGTTCAATAACCATATTTTATATTTGCTTTAAGGTGGTAAAAGTGGTCGGCAGCAACATCTCACATAAGCTCCGTCTATCTAGCGTCAAACCATCAGACGAGGGTACGTACGAGTGTCGAGTCATTGACTTCAGTGAGAGCCAAACCCAGCGGCACAGAGTTCAGGCGTATCTGCAGGTACAACAGAAGATTCATATCAATGAGCAGAAAGAAGAAGAGAAGAAGACATCAGAGCAGAACGCAAGTCCTGAAGACCATCAGATGATCCAGGAAGATGAGGAAGAAACGGCCCGTCAGGTTCATCATCATCATCACGAGAGGAACGAGACCAGAGCGGGAAACAAACACCAGTCAGAGACACAGTGACTGTCCTGATGAAAACTGCACACTATAAAGAGGAGAGGAGAGGAAACTAGGACAGTCCTGATTTTACAATCCACGTGTCCTGACCGAGTTTGTCCAGATCATTAGTCCTAGCTTTAGTTTGATTGTTGTAAATAACTTTTAAACTGGCATCGTTGTGATTTGAGGAAAGGAACCAGCAATGTGTGGATTTAAAGCGGTAGTTCAAATTAAAATTAGAATGATGTCATTTTCTCACCCTCATGTAATGTCAAACCTGTATGAGTTTCTGAGAAAGTGACTTAAACAATGTAATAGCTTATGAATATACTCACTTGTTGAAATCTGAAAAGCCACCGCGATCATCTTAAAAGTCCTCAGCTCAGCAAAAACATTATTGTGTAGAATGTCAATATAAAATACAAAATGTCCCCACAAAGATGGCAATATCCCAGATCCTTTTCCTTGTGGGGACATTTTGGTCCCCATGAGGACAACAGCTTATAAATTATACTAAGTGATGATTTTTTGAAAATGTGAAAATGCAGAAAGTTTGGTGTGATGGGTATAGGTTTAGGGGAAGGTTTAGTGTAAGGGGACAGAATATACAGTTTGTACTGTATACAAATTATTATGTCTTTGGAGAGTCCCCATAAAACATGAAAACTCAACGTGTGTGTGTGTGTGTGTGTGTTTGTTTTATAATAGAGCTGTTTCTAAATGCGCTTTTACATTAATGTTCGACAGATGTAGCCTACTGCAGTTTTCTAATGTTGAAGTGATTTTAATGATGCATCTTCTGTATATCTAGTTCTGCTTTAATGTTACTTATGGAATTAGATGTTTGAGTTGTGTAACTTTCTGTAATTTCTGAGGACATCACTTGTTTCAATTAGCCTAAATAACTCATTTAACCTATTAAAAGGAATTACGAAATGCTCAACTCTGATGGGTTATTTGCAATTGTATTTTATAATGTCTTGATTTATTGTCTCAGAAATATGATGCATGTTTGCGTGTTGTATTGTGTGTTTGTCTCATATGAGTCTGTTCTCTGAGTCTGGCAGGAAGCGACACTGACACCCTCAGGATAAACCTGGACTCTTCAGATGCATTTTAGGTTTCAAACTTTCAAATGTCATGTAAATGACCCTCAAATGTGACTCGTTTCAAGGGACATAAATTACTTTAATATCGAAGCAGTTTAAGGAAGGGTGATTTGCTCCAGGAAATGTTTTTGTTATGCCGGAAAGTCTCTCCACATATTGGTAGCAATCAATAAGTTAAGTGGTCTAAATGTATTTATATGTATATGTATCGTCTGTGGAAGGTGTAGGACCATAAAAGGTTCGTTCAATCATTGCATTTGGTCTGAATTGCCTTCCTTTAATGTCCCAGTTTAAAAACCTCTGCAACAGTGACATTTTTTTTGCAGCCTGACCGCTGTGGACACGCTAGAAAACACTATAAACATTCAGAATTGTTGAATTTTTTAATTGCATTGCACCTTTTGAACAGTATTTAACTATAATTGTTTTAATGCCGATCTGTGTGTGTTGTAGGAATTAATTAGGTTGTGCCACGCATGTTATTTCTCTGCTGGAGGTTTTGAAACGCATTACTAACATGCTCGATTATATTGAATAGTCGCCTAATATGTTTTGGAGGGAAAGGATAATGAATGAAGAAACAAAATAGCTGAGCTGGTGTCTTTATTTCTAATTTTCGATTAATTTCTCCATTTGACCAACAGAGGTCAGTATTCACTACTTACATCGTTATTTCGAAGGATAGTTCAACACAAAATCAAAACCCTGTCATTATTTACTCACCATCATGTATTTTAAAACCCAAGGACACACACCATAACCTACATCAATGAAAAGGGCTTTTGTCCTTGGAAGTTTTCTTTTTGCACCTTCAGGCATCGAAGATAAATGTGATTCAATTGTCAACTAGTGTTGAATGAAATGACGACTTTGGAATGTTTATCCAATGAAAACCCGGATAATTACACAAGAAAAAAAGCACTTTCTGTTATGATTTATTCATACATGTCTTAGCGCCATCTTTTTAAAATGTAACCCAAAACAATTGGATTTACTGGTGAAGACTTATAAAATACAAACACTTTATGAAAACTGGTGTAAAATGGGAAACAAAAGATTCTCTCTCTCTCTCTCTCTCTCTCTCTCTCTCTCTCTCTCTCTCTCTCTCTCTCTCTCTCTCTCTCTCTCTCTCTCTCTCTCTCTCTCTCTCTCTCTTTTAACTTTCAATGCTTTAAAGGTGCAGTAAGCTATGCGATTTCTGAAAAACAGGCTGCATCCTAAATCGCACAATTCCCTACTGTATAGTAGGCAAAAAAAAAGTTTGTCCTCCTAATTCACAGTGCAGGCAAAAAGTCCCCAGATGACGTAGGCTACTTCAGGTGAGATTATGAAGTGTGCATATGGACACTTTACTATCCCATAAGGCCACGGGAAGGGGATTTATGAATGGCAGTGAAACTACGTAACTGACGTTGGTAGTGTCACATGATAATGATAACATGGCGAATGTATTACATTCATACTACTCACTCATACTATATAGAACATACTTTTTTAGCAGTTGTGAAGTAATTACGGATTCACTTTATTTTGATGGTCACTTTAACACATTCTGTTGTCTATAAGTAACATTGCACCTGCATGTCTACTAACTCTCATTAGAGTATTAGTAGAGTATGAGTAGACTAGTAGGGTTAGGGTTAGAATAAGTTGACATGTAGTTGCAAAGTTACTTATCGTCAGTAGAGTGTCTGTTGGAGGACCATCACAATAAAGAGTTAGCAGATATTAAGCAGATATTCCACTAATATTCTAGTGAGAGTAAGTTGACATTTAGCTGCAAAGTTACTGTTAAATTAATGTTCTAAAGGGACCATCCAAATAAAGTGTTACCGTAATTACTAATTCAAGTACCTACTCAAGAGAGTATTTGATTTCGGATGCAGCCATGCTGTTGATATTTGAAATCTCCAAAACAAAGTGATAAAGTGTTAAAGAATAAAGTGTTCAGTCTGATCCACTTTCTCAGAAATCGCTTACTGCACCTTTCTGCTGCTCTTCAAGTGCTCTGGTGCTTTTTGACTGGGAAATTTAATGTTTTTTTATTTTATTTTTTTACTTCATCGGAATGGTGCAAAACTTGGTAAAGGTTTTGGCACTTGCTATGTGAACACACACACACACACACACACACACACACACACACACACACACACACACACACACACACACACACACACACACACACACACACACACACAATCACGGACATGATTCAAAAACGTGAAATGGTCCTGAAAAAAATTGTCACATTTATGCTCCTCGCGGCCAAAAATGAGTGCATTGGAAATAAATGGGAGACAGATTTCATCTAGTGAAATATTTTAGTAGTGCGGCCAAACAAAATCTCACTGAAAGCTTGAGATATCAAGCTCAAATTTGGAACACAAGTTGTTTAGATTTATGGCTTTGATTTTCTTGTATTTTTTGAATAAAAAGTGTTTTTGAAAATATAGATTTCATATAAAAAACTTTTTTTTTACTTTTTTCACTTCAGCAATAATTTGCCAAGTGTCGTCTTTAAAAAGAGATCAAACTTGAGTCTGTGCTTTAGACCTGAACATTTAATAAAATTTAGTCGTGAATCTTGAATATTTTATGCTCAAAACGTGAATAAATGGATAATAACTACTGCATAAATATAATATAGTACCATAAAATCCCATAAAAAACATTATCAAACTAAAATATAGTAGTACATTCCTTTCATTGAAATAATGCGAAGAGCTTAGGGTTAAATAGGTGGAGGAAATGAGGAATTGTTTGAATGGTGGTTAGAGACATTACAAGTCTAGTGAACTGTGCCTAATAAATTATGTGTAATGTGTATTTTGGCTTGATATTGATATATAGCAGTGATATCGAGGTGAAGAGCTGCCAGTAGGGAACACAATCTCATGTTGTTGAGTATCTAGGGTGTGTCACAGAGGACATTTGTCATGAAAACACATCGCCTGAGGGCTGACTTTAACACAGAAGTGCGTAAGATATACTTTATCATCTATTTTCACATTTTTAAAGTTAAATTTTCTTTGCAAATTCCACTTAAACATATGGGTCAATGATGAAGTTCATTAACTTTGATTTAATTATGTTTACAGTTCACTCTCATCCATCTACTTCTGCTGTATGTACATTAGGAAATACAAGGATTCATTGTAATGTTGAGTTTATTTATTACCTGTTATGAAACAGTGAATGTGGTCAGAAAACAATGGCAAATATCAGATTAGTCTGTAACGCTGCATGTAAATGTTTATATGCTCTATAGCAACAGTGTTTGGGAAAGGCTTCCTCTGTCGGCACATGAATTGTAATGTCCTGAGGTAATCTACTAGTGTTTATGTTGATAACACCCTTCTGGTCATTATTTGAAGTAGATCAAACAGGTACAGGTCTGTTCAGTGATTAAACTGAAGAAAACTTTTAATGGGGTCATTATTTTAGGAAATAAAACAATGCGATTAAAATGAAGGACCATATTTCAGTCATATGTGGATGGACCCATCACTCAATAGGCATCATACATTTTCACTTTTGAGAATAGATTTGGCTGCTTATAGTTTAAGAACTGCATTTTTTTATTCTTTTATTCTTGTCAAATTAGATTCTTCATCTGAGCCTTTTGCATTATACAGACTAAAAACACTCCATCCAAGATTATAGCATATTTTTTAATGAAAAAGTAACAGCTGAATATAAAAATATATTTGAAGCAAAAATGCATGTAAAATGTTTAGTCTCGCATCTAAAAATCTCAATGCCACATTGCCGTCTCTTCAATGCATCATTTTCATTCTTTTGTTTTTTTTAAGTATAATATGCAATGTGGCTCTAAACACACATCCAGGAATGCGCATGCTTCCGTGTCCTAAAAATGAAAGGATTGCACACTCCGTTCTGTGCTTAAAGACATGCGGTGCGTGTAGAGTATGTGCTGCTAAGAAGCCAGAAACATAGTGCGGCTTTTCACATTCTTAGAAAAAATACAGTATATAAAAGATTGTGTAATACTCTCTGAATAATGAGAAGTAGAAGGAAAATAGATGATTTCACATTCCGTTTTTTCACCAGCGTAGACTCTCATTTTCCGATGATGACGTTCCTGTATCCTCTAACGTGACCCAGCTTGTCACTGTCAAAATCCACCACGAGTTTGCGCAGGCCGGACTGAGTGGGAGTGAAGTAGATTTTAACTTTGGCCTCCTGCCCAGGTTCGATGGTGGACTCCAGCCTGAGACGGACAAATATTTACACGTTAGATATCTCACAGATTTACCCCTATTCCTATCTCTAGTCTGAATAGTGTTTATTCAAATATAAACTATAAGACACTAGCAAAGAGCAGTGTGTGATGATTCCTCGCTGTGTTTAAAGGTTCAGTCGGTTCTTAAAGTCTGAGAACACTTTGAAAATCTAGGATTTGAGGAGTTTTGAAAAAAAGTTAAACAGAACAGCTGAGATGATAAAGTCTGATGGTGAATTATTTAGTCACATGATTTGTTTAGGTAAAGACTTTTTGGATGCACATCTACAAATGTATTAGTTAAATGTGTTTTTATCGTAATATCTTCTTGCCGAATACAATTTTTCCATCACAAGCAAGCAAAGTTTATGTACACTAAGTTTACGTGCATTTTGTGAACTGCATTTGCATCTTGGTGCTTCTATACAGTATTTATTGAGGTGATATCCCAAAATGTGCATAAAATATGTGAATGGAAGCCCCAGGCTAGTGACTTGTGTATATCACACACAAACAATAATTTAAAGTGGCCCTATAATGCTATTTTAAAGGCTCCTAATTTTGTTTTGGAGTCTCCTACAACAGGTTTACATGCACATTAATTTTCTCATAATATCCACTGCAGCATCAGCATCGTCTGAAACGGTTCGATCGAAGATTCAGTCTCTCTAAACCCCGCCTCTCTGAGAGCTGCTCTGCTCTGATTGGTCAGAAACCAAACGCCCATTATCATATCTGAATCTCAGCTCTTGATCACAGTGATACGAACAGTAACGATGGCGTGGGTTTTACCGTATCAATCTCATCAAAGTGGATTTGCTTTGTCAGCAGAAATCAGCGTCTTCTCGACATGAACAACACGAACCAAACTCTTCCAGTCTCAGAGAAACTACAGTTTGAGGGCGGAGCTAAGAGACGCTGTTCAGCCAATCAAGACCAGAGGCAAATTTGTTCCAAACCTACAGGATCATCAGGAAGTGAGACTGGAATTACTGACGACTCAGGGCACTTTAAGCTGATTACCCAAACTCTGCAGTGTGTTTGTAGCCATCGTTTCTCACTCTCTATTGCATTTTCTCGTTCCACTAAAGACAGTTTGTGTTCTTACTTCTCAGTGATGCTGCTGCCGCCCGTGAGGTTGGCGCCCTCTATGGTGAAGCAACAGCTTTGCAAGGGTTCTGGCAGCGGGTTCTGTAAGGTCAGCTCTGCCGCCAGCTTACGGTTCTCTTTGGGTTCTCCCAGAATCTAGAACGACACATGAATGAATAAATGAATGAGACATTTATAGGTAACACTTTACTTTGATAGTCCACTTTAGACATTCTACTAACTATAAGCAACTACATGTCAACTAACTCTGATTAGAGTATTAGTAGACTGTCTGCTTAATATCTGCTAACACTTTATTTTGATGGTTCACAAACAGACATTCTACTGACTATAAGTAACTTGGCAACTACAAGTCAACTTATTCTACTAACCCGACCATAACCATAACAGTCTACTGACTGTCTACTAATACTCTAATGAGAGTTAGTTGACATGTAGTTGCAAATATACTTATAGTTAGTAGAATGTTTAAAGTGGACTATCAAAATAAAGTGGAACCCATTTATATAGTGCTTTCATACTGTACACCCAAAGCGCTTTACAGTCATATCAGGGGATCTCTCCTCAACCACCACAAGTGGTACATCAACACATACATCAATATACTGTACACACATCAACATACACACACATCAACATACACACATCAACATACACACACACACATCAACATCAACATACACACACATCAACATACACACACATCAACATCAACATACACACACATCAACATACACACACATCAACATACATCAACATCAACATACACACACATCAACATACATCAACATACACACACATCAACATACATCAACATACACACACATCAACATACACACACATCAACATACACATACATCAACATACACACACATCAACATACATCAACATACACACACATCAACATCAACATACACATACACATACACATACACATACACATACACATACACATACACATACACATACATCAGCATACACACACACACACATACACACACATCAACATACACATACACATACATCAGCATACACACACACACACACATCAACATCAACATGCATCTGATAGCTTGTGCACGCCTGGCGTTGTCATGTCCACTTGTGATGGACGTGGTCGTACCCTGATTTTGATCTCGGGCTCGTCCAGCACAATGTCCCGCATGGCCATCATGGCTTCCCTGGTGCCGTAGTCGATCAGCAGAGCGCCCAGGCGGATGAGGTTATCCTCCATTAGATTATTACAGTACTTACTGTAGTTCAGCCTCAGAGGAACCTTCCTCTCTGGAACAAACACACAACATAATCAAACCTTAACTCAATAATACTAAATGGAAAGTCAATATCAATTATGGTTAATACTATATACATATAATAATAAATAAATAAATTGTTATTACTACTACTACTACTAATAATAATAATAAAAGCATGTACGTATATTATAGGTAAAAGTCAGTAGTATCATATAAACGGAAAGTCAGTATCAATTCTGTTTAATATTATTTCAATATATTATATAATTACAATTTTAAATATGTATATATATTATGCACATGTAAATGCTTGGCCAATGCATTGCTAATGCACTTGAGGCAAGAGTTTTCATCAGATGCATTTGGCTTTGCATTCTGAATCACACACACACACACACACACACACACACACACACATCAGTAATGAAAGCGCACCTCCTCCAGGAGCCAGTTCCACATTGAGCAGGTCTTTAAAGCCACACTCTCGGCCCACGACTCCGTTATAAGACACGGCCCGCGACGCAAACACCAGACGGCACTTCTTATCCACCTCGGTGTTATTCGTCGCTATCGCAAACACGTCAAAGTCGCAGCCCTTCCTGATCCCCGAGGACAGCTTGATGCTGATGTGAAGCCCAGAGTTCGCTTGCTGCTGCTGCAACTTGTTCTGGTGGTTTGCTTTCTCAAAGACCCGCCTCTCCTCCTCAGAGCCTGGAAGAGGTTGTGGAAATAAGAATAAATCTCCTTATGTTGCGATACTGAAAGGAAGTGCAGTTGTTTGTTTATCCCTACCTTCAGGATATTTGTACAGGTGTGTGATGTCTTCTCTCTCATCTCGGCCCACGCTCTTGGTGCTGATCTTCTGTCCCACTGTTTGGTCATTCACAATTTTTCTTGTGTTCCCATCTTTATACCTCAGATAGTGCACTAAGTCTGCGTTCACCTCCGCGAACACAAACGCAGCGTCGTATTTAAAGGTGAGCTCTCCCTCTTTAATGGCCCGCACAGGAACCGGCCCGCAGCAGAACACACCTGAGAGAACACACACTTCAGATGAGGCTAAATCTCTTCACAAGACTAGGATTAAAGTCAAGTCAAGTCATCTTCATTTATATAGCGCTTTTAACAATGCAGATTGTTCCAAAGCGGCTTTACCTATCTATCTATCTATCTATCTATCATTCTACATAGATATATTTTTTGTTCTATACTTGTTGACACAGTTTAAAAAAAGATTTGGTTTCCTGGATTAAAGGGAGGGACAGAATCCTCTCAGGTTTCATTTAAAATGTTTTAATTTAAGTTTCAAAGATTTATATTGTTATGGGTTTTGAACGACATGAGGGTGAGTAAATGATGACGGACTGCAAACAAATATTTTTTTACTCAATATTTTTGTCTTGTTTTCCAGTACAAATATCTAAACATTATTAAATCAAGATACATTTACTTGAGTAGCAAAATTACAAAAGATATTACATTTTGTTTCCTGATTATTTTGTACAAAATTAAGTTTTTTTGCTTAAAACAAGAACAAGTATCTGCCATTGAGGTCAGAAAAATTTATCTTGTTTTCCCTTTGAATTAAGTTTAAGTAATTTTTCTTGTTTTTAGCATAAACACACTTAATTTTGATAAATATTTCATAAAACAAGACTCAAGTCATTTTGCTTCTCAAAGTAGATGTATCTTGATTTAAGAGCGTTTTGATATTTGTACTGAAAACAAAACAAAAATATCAAAATTTTGCAGTGCAGAATGTTCATTTTTGGTGAACTATCCCTTAAAGTTTGAGAAAGTTTGATTTCCTGCATGACAGGAAGAAGAGAGTGTACACACCTTCACTTTTCTCCTGTGGCGTCGGGTCACTCGCCTGCCAGCCGTCGAATCCTGGAGGGAGATCGGGTCGGGTCATCCAACTCTCAACCCAGCAGTGGTAGTTCCTACAGCAGAACATGTTTTAAAAATGTCTTGAAGTGTCCAAATATGTGCTTTTTAACCTCATTTTTGAGTTTTTATATTTCTAAACTGTAGATTTTGATTGACAAATCACGTTCTGCATGAGTTATTTTAATAAAAGTGTTTTAAAAGTAGTCATACCATATCATATCTTTGGTGCTGCTGCGGTCTAGTTCACCTTTCTCGTTGAAGAAACGCTCGATCACAAGGTTGCTGTTGGTATCATGGGCAGAATAGTAGTTTGTGACCACCCTGCATGGGATTCCCAGAGCGCGAGACACTGAGGACAAACACAACAAGAACCTGCTTCATCTGTTCCTCATTTCTCTCGCTTTACACAGTATAATGCACTGCATCTCAACTGCTTTTCCTTTAGACATTGACTGGGGGCCTAATGCTGAACCAAAACTGTTTATAGTACAAAACCAACAAAACTGTCCTTAGAATGAAACAAAATAATGAAAGGCACAGGCCTAAATTTTGTTACAGTGTAATTATGTATTTAAATACTGAGGGTAACACTTTATTTTACAGTGTCCATGTTACATATGTTACATGTACTTACCATAGTAATAACAGTAAATTACATGCAACTAACCCTCAACCAAATCCTAATCCTACCCTAACCCTATAGTAAGTACATGTAGTTTTACTCAGTACTTAAATGTATAATTACACTGTAACAATGACACCTTAAAATAAAGTGTAACCATACTGAGTGATATTTATTAACTACATGTACTTACTATAGGGTTAGGTTTAGGATTAGATTTCAGTTTAGAGTTAGTTGCATGTAATTATACCTAATTTATAGCAATTATTACTATAGAAACTATATGTAACGTGTAACAAAGTGCATGTTACCATTATTACCATGCCAGAATAGGAACATTTGCACTTTTGTAAATGCATAAGGAAACAGTGATTTAGCATCCAAACACTGAGTCAAATACTGTATTATACTAAATTACCATTTTAGTGAAAACTGTCTTTTTTTTTTGTTGTCATTTGGTAATATGGTTACAAATATCACCAGATTAACTTGCCATCCATACAATTTTGCCCCTCCACTTTGGAGGCTAAGATATTTCTGGTACTTTTACTATCTACGGAGACCCTAAAGGGACACGGTGAAGGAAAAAAATATGAGATGCGATGGAATGCAAAGTTTGTCAGGGGAAAGCAGGCATTTTGTGAGCATTTTGCGTTCCCCTGAGAAACTTAGCGTTCACTTGCATAATGTCTGCGTTCCCCTGAGAAACTTTAAGTTTGCTCGCAAAATGTTTGCAAATTACCGATCTTTGCAAATGCAACATTTTTCTGAACGCAAAGTTTTTCGGGGGAACACAAACATTTTGCGAGCGAACATAAAGTTTCTTAGGGGAAAGATTTTTTTTTGCAAAAGAACGCAAATGCATTGACTAAATATTTTTCATGCCATCTCAAATTTTTTCCTTCAACATACTGTTTTATTAACAAAGTTCAGCAGGAGCACGTTCAAATATAATCTGCCCAGTCAGCGCGAGAAGAGGCTTTTATACAGATCCGACTTAGCCCAGCACGACAAATACTCATGTTTTATCCTGTATCTGATTATATGTAAGTGTGAACTAGTGAAGTCACTTTAGGGGGTCCGTAGGTTACAGTGGGTAACCAATTGAGAAGCACTACATCATCTAATAGGGTAATATAATACCTGTACAGTTGATGGCTGCAAAGACCCAGCACTGTCCATATTTCACCCCCATACAGGAGGTGTTGTACCAGTTCCTCAGGATCTGAACGCTTCCCCTCCAGAACATGGGACTCACGCCTCCTTCAAACGTGGTCTTCCAGCATCCCTCCAGGACACCATCGTCCCTGTCGTTACTGTTAACCTGGGGAGGAAAAATCATCCTAATCCGTCCACTGTCTTGTAACTTACAGAAAATCACATGAAATGAGTGTGAATAATAATTTTATCATGGAAAAACATTTATAATTTTGTTCCAGAAACTAGTGAGCTGCCTACCTGGACATCTGATGATGCAAACGTGGATGATATAAATTACGCTGCATTATAAAATATATTGTTTTGGCCAAATTCCAAGGCAGCAAAGAATCATTCTAATATGCGGATTTGCTGTTCAAGAAACATTTCAACGTTGAAACATCAATGCTGAAAACTACAGACCCCCTAAAGGTGATTCATATATATTCTTATGTTTATGTTTATGTGCACTGACCATAGCACTGAGCACTCGTGTGACATAGATGACGTTTCTGCGCCCAGAACAGTCCTTCCCAGGGTTCCTTTTGTGTTTGGGGTTCATGTCAAGGATTCTTAAACAGATGTCCAGTATGCCCTCCTCGAACTACAGGACAAAACGCAACAGAGACACAATTAAAACATCTTGCACACTTCGTTTCACTAAAACAGGTCATTTTTTTCCTAAAATGCCTGTACGAAAAAAAAAAAAAAAAATCTGAGATCCAGCGAGCAATTAAGATTAAATGGCTAGGCACATTCTCAAACTCCTGCTTCCAGATGTTTTGCCTGAGGAAAAGACATCGGTCATCCTGCATGTGTTCCAAATACTCAGAAGAGATTTCAACAATGCCTCAAACTTCTGCATTTAAAAACCAGAGATCTCAATATTAACATTTCCCAGAATATTCTTTTAATGATCCACATGAATTAATGTGCCATATTTACAAAGCAAAAACAGGCTTTATTTTCTTCATGCTTTTTTTTTTCTTCTTTTTGGGTGATATGGATTATCGTTAGCTAAAACTTTTTATGTCAAGTTACATTAATTGAAATATAAATTAATGTTAACAGAAATAAAATTGGAGAGGCACTTCAAGAGAGTCCACACACTCCACCAAAGACAAGAGACGTCAACAAAGCGAGATAAAATCAATGATTTTACTGAAAAATGCGCCAAACGTTTCGATCACGTGACCTTATCAATGCCAAGTTCGCAATGAAAAATTACAATGTAATTTTTGCCTTTTGTTCAATTTAATTAATTTAAATAAGCTAAAGTAACATGATTTTTAACATTTTGTTACAACTTAATTCATTGTGTTCAATCCACCTAATATATTTAAAACTGAAGTTTACTTAATTCATTTGTGTGAAAACTACATGAATAATTTTTGTTAACAACTACTGTAGCTGGACAGTGGATCTGTAGTTCCCAGCATGCTTTGCAAGGGACTGCATTAGGAGGAGGGTAAATTTAGGGATTAAAGTGTTATTTTGTTTTTCAGTAAATGGAAAGATGTTGTTAGTTAATGTTAGTGTTTAATGTTCAGTTATGTTAGAGACTGTAATGTTTTTGAATTTTGTGGTTACCATTATGCAGAAGAGTGGTGACAGGTATACGTGGAACTATATATGTATTAAACCTCACATATTTATTGTTACAATGTAAAAAGTGGTTTTAATTAATTGAAAACAAGTCACTGTCGTTGGAAGTAACTGTAGAGTCAAGGTAGATAAAATGATAATGTTGGCAATTGAATCTAGGCGGGATAAAATTTAAATGTAGTTAACATGACAAAATTTTCTCTATGAATGTCAAAACTTTAGGAAATGACAAAAAAAATTTAGTAGTCTTTTTGACTAATTGATTTTAAGTTCATACAACAAGATTACAACAAATAATTTCAAACTAATTAGATTTTGTTGTAAAAATGTAATATCATTTTGTGGAAAAGTTTTCCTTAAAGGGGTGTGCCCTTTTCACAAGATGTAAAATAAGTCTCTGATGTCCCCAGAGTGTGTATGTGAAGTTTTAGCTCAAAATACCCCACAGATATTTTTATATAGAATGTTAAAGTGTCACTTTTTGAGGATGAGCAAAAACGCACCGTTTTGTGTCTGTTCCTTTAAATGCAAATGAGCTGCTGCTCCCGGCACAGGGGGCGGAGCTTCAACAGCTTGCACTCACACAGACATGCACTGAAAATTTCTAAAACTTTTAGCCTTTTATGTTCAAACCGGAGTCAGACAATGATGGAGAGACTCAAGAAGAAGTGACAACATGTAGAAGCAACAGGACATTTCTGAATGGTTAGTTGATGAATTTATGTAGCTTATGTGTAGTTATCTTCTAGTCATTGATTAGCATATTCTGTCTTGATAATCTATAAATCGCGTTCAGGGGGCGGGGTTTATGTAAATTTTAGGCTTGGTGATGTCACTAACCCGGAAGGAATGTGGTGTAGTCTCTACCAGCCGTTTGTTGTAGTCCTTAAAAAGTAAATTCTTTAAAAGCAAATATCTCCCTTTGCTTTGAACTTTGAGCGTTGTAACTTTGCAGATGTTGTTTATGCTCAAACAGCAACATTACACACTAACTAAAGTTAGAAAAGTGAAATCATAATCAACCACCCCTTTAATTTAATTAAGTTCGTTCAACAGCTCTTTTTTTTTTAATGAGTGTCTCCGCTGTCGTGTGTTAGACGGTCTTTAGAGCTCATTTAGTTGGTGAGATCATGAGATTATGAACACGTGTAATCATGCATGTTGGTACCTGTCCAAAGTACCAGGCTAACGGGATGGGGTGATTGGTATCGCCCCTGAAGATGATGCCATCCTGGGCCAAAACATACTCCGCCAGTTTCTCCTCGCTGTCCATATACACCGCATCTCCTGTGAGTCAGATTATGGGTTGAGCACACAGAGATCTTATTAATAAGGAACAGGATATCTGTGTCTATAACCCTAAGGCGTGTGTGCATCTGTTTGTACTCACTCGGACACCAGGGATTGAACAGCAGTATGAACTCAAACTGGATGCGCTCATCTAGCGTCAGGACGTATCGGCCGATGGGAGCGTCGGGCGCGGGACACACAGACAGACACACGGTGTCTGCGGGAGGACTGGTCACTGCAGCGCTCCAACACGAGCTGTCGATCTTATCACTGAGACCGAACACGGCCCTGGTCCCGTACTGCTCCACCGGCTGAGGGCCTACACCATCACAAACACATTACTGACTGACCAATCCTGCTCTTTTCTTTACAGAACTGCCAACACAGGCTCATTTGAAAAACGTACCTGTTGCAGCATTTTTGCAATACCGTATACGTACATATCACTGCAGTGACAGTAATGAACACTAGAGGCAGTAAAACAGCAAGCACTTTTAACCGGTTTCACACACAATTATGATTACAGGGGCAGATTATGGATTAATAAAGACTTATTTTCACGCAGATCTATACACAATTATGTTATGACCTCAAAACACTTTTTACCATAGTGCATGACTTGTAAACGGATATATTTTGAAGCTTGCATCACTTAACCAGCTCCATATCTTCACGTTTTACTGATGCACAAAGTTTGCTCGGTAGCTAAGCTGGTATAGAGTAGTACTTGTGATGCAGAGAACTCGGGTATGAATCCCGTGAAAGATGAGTCATGATAAAAGAGCTTGAAAACAAGCTTAAATTGTATGGATATGATTGAGTTTTAATGTTACATTTGCTTTTGTTAACACTATCGGGTAGGTTATGGTTTATATCGTACGTTATTTTAAAATGGAGCATTAAGCTTTTAGCTCCACTCACCGGACATTTTAATTCAGAACGGCAGTGATACGTACAAACTCCAACGCAATAAAACGTTGCCATATTTACGTTCATCTGTTCCGGGAAAAAACCTAAACACTTTATGTGCCGATTACTGGACATTTCACTTTGAAACTGTTGCGAAACGTGCATGACACAACATATTTAGCGTTTTGCAAAAATGTTGCCACAGGTACGTTTTTCTAATGAGTCTAGGCTGAGAACTTCAGTTATTGATCTGAACTGAATCAACGCTGAACTGACTTTAGCTGAATTGCTTTACAGCAGAATTGAATTCTGTTTGCATCATTGATCATTATTGTTATCACTGTAAAAGCTGCTTTAAAACAATCATATTAAGCGCTATATAAATAGGTAAAGGTGACTTGACTTGCCTTTTCTGATGTAAGATTAAGGAAGATCTGTCCCAGCTAGCAAAAAGTCGTCTATTAGACGTTGAAAAGACGTAAATCTTCAACGTCTAATTACGACTTTTCAGCGTTGAAAACTGGTCGATCTTCAATGTCTTGATGGAATATGTAAAAATCTTTACATTTATTTGAGATGATAATGAACATGGTTTGGTAGTTTGTTTTTCTCCATTATTTTAGCATGTATAACAGACTCATCCTGTCATAGATGATCAGTTGAAAACACGTAGTCAAACAGTCCGGCCGAAACTACTGTACTTAGTTGAAATCACGTCGTAAACCAGTCCAAGGCGGACCGACTTATTTTCAACCATATTTCAACGTTGAAAGACGGTAAGTGTTTACTGGGGTGTGTTTGGATATTTTCAAATGCTATTTTATGGAAATTCCCCCCAAATATTTTTAATGCGGTTGCCTCACTTATAAAAGTGACAGGGAAGATATACATATTTTATTTATTTTCCAAATTAAAAAATAAATAAAAATATTGAGAAGATTAAATTTATAATGTTACAAAAGATTTATATTTCAAATTAATGTTGTTCTTTTGAACTTTTTAGTCATCAAAGAATCCTAAAAAAATCAAATGTATCACAGTTTCCACAATAATATGAAGCAGCTCAACTGTTTTTAACATGGATAATAATCAGAAATGTTTCTTGAGCATCAAATCATCATATTAGAATGATTTCTGAAGGATCATGTGACACTGAAGACTGGAGTAATGATGCTGAAAATTCAGCTTCGATCACAGGAATAAATTACAACATAGAAAACATTGATTTTAAATTATAATAATATTTCACAATTACAACAAGCTCATTTTCATCTATTTGATGGTGAATCCCAGCTAACAAAAATATGGTCTATGAATTTTTTGCTAACGTTTATTTTAAGTTATGAAATCGTTATTTCTGATTGTTCTCTGAACATTAAAAAAGTCAATTTTTTTTTTTTTTTAAGTCCTTGCTTCTGTAAACAGTAAGGAAACATTCCATTCTTCAAACATTATGGGAACGTTACTCTTAAATGTTCTCTGAACATTCTGAAACAAGAAGTAAGATTTAAAAATGTTAGACGAACCTCCAACTAAAACATTTCAGAAAAAAAGTTCCATGAATGATGTATTATGTTTTTGTGCTAATATTTAGAATTAAAGACCAGATAACTTTGAACGAAAGTTCTATTAACGTTACTGGAAGAGCATTTGACAGACTCTTGCCAGAGCCTTAGGGATGTTCTGAGAACGATTACTTTTAGCTGGGATCTTAAAAGTATCCTCTGAAAATGCAGCTGCTATAATGTTGCTTCGCGGCACGACAAACTTTCCACAATCAGCGTGAAGGAGTCTATAGGGATGCAGTGTTTAGTCTTGAGTTCATTAGGCCTGACATAAAGGCCACATTGTTCCAAACTTAAAGATATTCACAGATTCAATCAGCGGTTTGAAAGAGAATGTTTCTCAATGTTCCCACCAAAATTCCCCTTATTTTGATCCTAAAGGCAGTCAGGAATGTGTCTACAGCATCAGTCTCTGAATCTCACATCTCGCTGAGTCTATGACCCTGCGTTTAAAGGGCACACACTGGAATTGTGTGCTCAGACTTGGGAGTATTCCATAAGCCCCCCTCGCTCCACATTTCCCGTCAATACAACAGCGTAACTTAAACAACAGTGTCAGCGAATCTGTTGATCTTTTTCGGGAAAGAACTGGAGACACCCAGTTTGTCTGGGTGTAACAATTAATGCTTGTCTGATGACCTCTTTAAAGTCACCATGAAATCAAAATCAACAATTCTTGTGTTTTTTATGGAACATTGCAGTTTTTATTCTAAATGATTTATCTGTGCACATCATTATTGTTGTAAATTCATGTGCCTCGTAATCTTTAATCAAAACAACAGCGAAATCTCTTCTCTGATGACGAGGGCGGGGCAACCTGTCACTCACACGAGATCCACCAATAGCAAACCACAACCAACCAATCAATTCCTGACAAAATCAAGCCCCGCCCACATTTGTTCTTGTTCCAGAAGCGTTTCACTCAGATATACATCACAATAGAGAAGAAAAGACTAGTGCGACTTCTGTTTCATGCCGACTTTATTATCACATCAATCTGAAACTTTATTAAAAAACGGTGCATTCTGATTGGTTTCTGCAGTATCATGATGGATAGCCCCGCCCACTCTGAAATCTTCCCCTGTACATTAAACAAATAATCTTCTGATTGGCTGACTGTGTCATAGTTCTGAACAGACAGAGTCACACCTGGTTTGGAGGTGTCACTGCATGCAAAAGACATGTTTGTGCTTATTAAACTTATTAGAACTAGATTTTTATATATACATTGGCCCATGCAACTTAGACAAAGAGAGTTTTCTGAACGTTCACAAAAACAAATAGTTTTGTACTTGACACTGATGATAACTTCTAAGGGATTTACATGGGCGATATCTCGTCACAAATTCCGTTGAACGAGCCAGAAGGTCTTGTTTTCTTGACATCAGAGTTATCTGAGTCTGAGCAGAGTTTTTCCTGTCGGTTACACACTGCGGTCTCAGTAATGTCTTTGTTATCTCTTGTTCCAGCACCTCCTCTCAGCTCTAACACGGAAGAATCTATTACATGGAAAAGTCCAACAAGATCCCTGACAGTGTTAACCTTCATCCTCAACATCAACTTCTTGATCTTTAATAAAGAAGGAACTCGATCTCTTTGGAAAATAAAACTGTTGAACAATTGCTTCTGAAATAATTCCTTCCTACATAATATAGTGTGGGGATGTGGAGATAGGGAAGAATGGATTATTACGACAAACAACTATTTCATAAACATTGGTGTCTCAGGCATTTTAAAAAAGCGATGAGCCTGAGCGTTAAAGTGAGTCTGAGTTAAACGAAAATGAGTTTCAGAAAAAAACTGGGTTAATTCAGTAGACCCCTGACAAGACTGTCAACACTATTATTAAGTGCATTAAATAATAATAATTTAAAAAATAATAGCTTACCAAAATAATCACTTATCTTGACTTGACTTAACTTATCGTGCTTTAATTATAGTAAAAAGATGATATAAGTCATCCCTTGTATTCAAGGGTGTAACTTTGGTTTGAGAAGTGGGGGGGGGCACAAAATCGGGGAACATTTTTTCGATTTGAATCCAATTTCCTGCATTTACATACATTTAGGGACTATGGTGATGCAAAATCCAAGAAATAATTAAGTTGATTATAATGATAAATTCTGCCAAAATGAACAGTCTAAACTATGTATAACAAAAAGATGTCTTACTTTTTTATTGTTTAATAGGGGCTGATTGCCAAGACTTTTATAAAGTCAAAAATGTTCACCATTAATGTTTTGTGTGTAAATAAAATTGAAATAACGTGAGACCCAATTTCCACTGTAATGTAAAAACAACATAAAGACAGTATATTTTAAATAATTGTTTAATAGCATATTTTTATGAATGAAGGCCAGTATCACTGATATTAATATAGCAACTGATGTCTCGCTGAAAATTATTTTTCCCCCCAAATTTTAAACAATTATTAGGCTTCAAAAATATAACAACTTTTATTTTAAGTGAACTTTAAACAATCCTCTCATAAACCCATAATAAATGTCATATTTACCTGTGCCCTTCCTGTCTAACAGGTACGAAATATACAGAAATTAAATAAGGTTTTCAAAATAGTCTGCACTGCATAAATTATAAATTAAATATAGATTAATCCTTATTAAAGCTACAAAAGTCAAGATCAGTGAGTAATTTGCTCTATTCCCTTTGTTCTTTGGTTAACTTTACTGACGCTGCTGACAGGACCTCAAGCATTTAATTTTCTCATTTACTCTTGACTTTCATTTAAGATTTTATTTAACTCATTTAAGACTGTTCTTGTGAGGATACTCGACAAAACGGACATTTTGGCATAAATGTGTGTGTTATTGTTCGTTCAAGCGCGAAAGAGAACTGGATTCTGTCGCGTCAGGACATTCACAGACAGCGATACCTGCTCATTAGAACCTTAAGTGAGCTATTTATAGAGTGTGGACGCGACATTCCTGGACGCGGACGCGCGCATCGGCACAGGCTCTCTCCGTGGCGATGACAGCGTGCGATAAAAAAAAAAAATCATAACAAACGAATTTGAAAGTGGGGGGGACACAAGCGGAATTTTGAAAAGTGGGGGGGACATGTCCCTGTCCCCATAGGAAATTACGCCCGTGCTGGTACTAACAAAAAGCTTTAACAGGCCAAACGTGGTGAGCTGGTCCGTCTCTACACTGATGGTTTTTAAAGTGTTTTGACCACTTGGTCATGCTTGCTGAAACCAGCTAAGATGGGAAAACCACCGTAGGCTAGGGTTTAAGGCAGATGTCAGCAAACCTGACGTCAAAAACACACTCTAAATTCCTCTGCCTCTGTAAACACACACACCTGAGCCGCTACATTACCTGTCTCTGCAGTGATGCGCATCTGACTGGATCCAGGCTGGTAAGAGCCAGAGTTCAGATACAGACTAATGGTGAAGGCCTGTCCTCGCCGTACGATCAGCCGATCCGTGCCGTTCAGCTCCGTGTGGTGGTCCGTGTTATTGAACTCACACGCCAGATCCCAGGTGCCGATGTCTAGAGCTGAATGAACAGAGGATAGAGATCTTTACAGCTCTCCATGCATGAACATGACCACACACATCAAAATCCGGGACTTTATCGATAAAAAAAAACGATCATTATACAAGTTTATACAACAATCCTCCAATCCCATGTTTGCTCAAGACAAACTGTCCGTCTGTTTAGTAGTGTTGTGGATTTTACAGTGAGTCTTTTTGCATGTTAAATCGTTTTGCCAGTAAGTAGCGATAAGATACCGTACTGTATTTATACATGACATGAGTCTCAATCGTTCAACAGCTTAATTCATAACACTTCATTCGGGAAAGAAACAAGTGACTGTTATTATGACTAAGTCATTGAATCATTCATTCAACCCATTCATTCAAAAACGCAGATTCATTGAATGAAACAAATGACTCGAATTATATATAATTTTGTATAGCGCAAATGACTTGAATTGTGAACATTTTTCATCAGTGTCGTGAGAGAATCCTGCGATCTCCATTATAAGCAAAGAAAAATCAGGATTCTCAATTTATCCAGAATCATGCAGCTCTAGCTGACATCATCAAACCCTTATTTATAGCGACACACTTCATCACATCTAATCAATTCCCAATGGATTCAATTAAAGGGATACTCCACTTTAAAATGAAAATTCTGTCATCATATACTCACCCTCATGTTGTTTCAATCCTTTATGAATTTCTTTCTTCTGCTGAACAGAAAGGAAGATATTTAGAAGAATGTCAGTAACCAGACAGTTTCTGGTCCCATTGACTTCCATAAAAAAATATATACTATGGAAGTCAATGGGACCAGAAACTGTCTGGTTACTGACATTCTTCTAAATATCTTCCTTTCTGTTCAGCAGAAGAAAGAAATTCATACAGGTTTGAAACAACATGAGGGTGAGTATATGATGACAGAATTTTCATTTTAAAGTGGAGTATCCCTTTAAGTCTCATCCTACATGCCTCTTTAAATATCCAGTTTTACTATGACCTATCGAATTACAGAAGTAAAAGGGCTTGTGAAGAGCATATATATATTAGCACTCCCATTATGCATGGCTCTCCAAGGTTCTTCTAAAAATACAAACCTTGTGGCCTTGTTTCTGCACTCGTTAGTGACCAGATTTAGAGCAAACTGCTTGACCTCCCACTGACCAGCATGTCATTCATAGCATTTAGGAGACAAGAGCTTAAATTCCCTATTTGCTCTGTTTACATTCTGCACATCTATTTTAGGAAGCTGAGGTTTGACTGCATTAAAGGTGAAGTTAAGGGGGGAAACACACTGGGGAAAAGGGAATTTCACTTACTTTCCCTGCTGCATGTGCTTTGAATAAAAGTCACAATAAGTGTGTCAGTTATAAGCAAACAAATAAAAAAGCACTAAAATCAGGCCATGATTCAGTGGATCTGGAAACCACTCGTCTAATGTGATTATAAAGTGAAGTTTTTGCACAATGCACAGATCCGTTCTGAGTGCTTCAGGTCTGCACAGATCTGTTCTGAGTGCTTCAGGTCTGCACAGATCTGCTCTGAGTGCTTCAGGTCTGCACAGATCTGCTCTGTGTGTTTCAGGTCTGCACAGATCTGTTCTGAGTGCTTCAGGTCTGCACAGATCTGCTCTGAGTGTTTCAGGTCTGGACAGATCTGTTCTGAGTGCTTCAGGTCTGCACAGATCTGCTCTGAGTGTTTCAGGTCTGCACAGATCTGTTCTGAGTGCTTCAGGTCTGCACAGATCTGCTCTGAGTGTTTCAGGTCTGGACAGATCTGTTCTGAGTGCTTCAGGTCTGCACAGATCTGCTCTGAGTGTTTCAGGTCTGCACAGATCTGTTCTGAGTGCTTCAGGTCTGCACAGATCTGCTCTGAGTGTTTCAGGTCTGCACAGATCTGTTCTGAGTGCTTCAGGTCTGCACAGATCTGCTCTGAGTGTTTCAGGTCTGGACAGATCTGTTCTGAGTGCTTCAGGTCTGCACAGATCTGCTCTGAGTGTTTCAGGTCTGCACAGATCTGTTCTGAGTGCTTCAGGTCTGGACAGATCTGTTCTGAGTGCTTCAGGTCTGCACAGATCTGCTCTGAGTGTTTCAGGTCTGCACAGATCTGTTCTGAGTGCTTCAGGTCTGCACAGATCTGTTCTGAGTGCTTCAGGTCTGCACAGATCTGCTCTGAGTGTTTCAGGTCTGCACAGATCTGTTCTGAGTGCTTCAGGTCTGCACAGATCTGTTCTGAGTGCTTCAGGTCTGCACAGATCTGTTCTGAGTGCTTCAGGTCTGCACAGATCTGTTCTGAGTGCTTCAGGTCTGCACAGATCTGTTCTGAGTGCTTCAGGTCTGCACAGATCTGTTCTGAGTGCTTCAGGTCTGCACAGATCTGTTCTGAGTGCTTCAGGTCTGCACAGATCTGTTCTGTGTGTTTCAGGTCTGCACAGATCTGCTCTGTGTGCTTCAGGTCTGCACAGATCTGTTCTGAGTGCTTCAGGTCTGCACAGATCTGCTCTGTGTGTTTCAGGTCTGCACAGATCTGTTCTGTGTGTTTCAGGTCTGCACAGATCTGCTCTGAGTGCTTCAGGTCTGCACAGATCTGTTCTGTGTGTTTCAGGTCTGCACAGATCTGTTCTGTGTGCTTCAGGTCTGCACAGATCTGCTCTGAGTGCTTCAGGTCTGCACAGATCTGCTCTGAGTGCTTCAGGTCTGCTGAGACTGAGATGCATGACTGTTTCTAATAAGAGAATGCACAGCTCATGTGAAGCATGTTGATGTTTAACAGATGCCGTCTTCAAGGACACTGAGACATGTCTGAACTTTGAACTCTCTCAATGAAGCCTATCATTTCTCATTCATCCTTTCCTTATGATTTTTACATTTTAATTTGATGAAATTGTATTTATAATTAATACATTAAATGTGAGACTTTTCAGCACAAAACATCAATGTTTGTCCTGTTTGATATTAAGGTCTTGTTCAGATAAACTAACTTTTTTTTTGTCCCTAGTTCTTTGGTTTCAAGATGCCTTCAAAATGTCATTAAATATTGAGTAATTTGTGCCCTGCAGTGTTTTGGGGTGCAAAAAAATATTGTAATAATGAGATGGAATTTCTGCAATGACATCATTATAATACCAACAATATTGTGATTGGTCTTTATTAAACATCTGGGTTACGTGAGTCTTTGTCTATCTATCTATCAATCCATCTGAAAGGAGACAGAAAGAGGAAGGTTAGAGACTCGTGGGAATGCGGATCAAGTTTCTTTCTTTAGTGTGTTGTAAACCAACTCTGCGGTGAGAAAATTTGTCTCAGAAAGTGTGTGTGTGTATGTGTGTGTGTGTGTGTGTTTAATGGGGTACGTGCGCAGTGGGGTGTTCTCTGTTTTTTCTCAGTAAACCCTCTGTCGTAATCTTTACCACATCTTTAATTGTGGTCTAAAGAGATGCCGCCTCCATCAGTGTGTGTGTGTGTGTGTGTGTGTGTGTGTGTGTGTGTGTGTGTGTGTGTGTGTGTGTGTGTGTGTGTGTGTGTGTGTGTGTGTGTGTGTGTGTCATCATCGCTGGCTTACACGCCTCTGTTTAGCTTTCAGGGTGATGCTGGTGATATTCTGAGTGTCTTGTAGACTGAACTGTCTGCCAGAATAAACTATAGCGAGCCTCATAAATATCTGCCCGCATTTCAATGAACAAGTGACCGGATGAAGAGCGGAACAACAAACAAGTGAAAGAAGATTTTATAAGCAGCTGAGAGAAATAATGAGTCTTTGACTCTCCTCCCTTATTAAATTCTTTGCTGTAATTTTCCATTTATGGTTCGGTCACTGGTGTACTATTTTAATCATTATGACCCTTGGTAAATATTTTTAGTGGAGTGCCTGTAAACAGCTGTCTGTAGATCTGAAGACATCATGTGTGTGTGTCCTACAGAACCTCATTCAGCAGCGACGTTTACATACAGTGGAAACTACAGTACACAGCAAACAGGAAAATAGACACCACACCCGCCACTCATGACATGCCATATAAAAAACCCAAACTGTAAAACTAATCACAATGCACTATTCACACAGAGCAGAGATGCTTCATTAGGGGGGATAAAGAACTACAGTCAATGAAACTGCTAAAAAATTAACATTCACGACCAATATGGTATGAAAAGACTGCAAATAAATACAGTAGTTGCTGTAAACAATCAACATGTGCATTTAATAACATGTGATTGACCCATCATGGAGCGCGCGCCCACACACACAGTAAATGAATTAATAAATGAATGAGAATTAATGAAAGTACAAATGCATTTAAATCTGTCAATAAAGTAGGATATATAAAACACATGCGCTCCATGTTAACATCAGGTAACCTAAAGTGGTGGTAACATCAAATTTGCGGGCTTTATTCAAATATATGATTTAATATTAATTATTTTGCGTTAGCCAACGTTTTGCACTTGCACTCTAAAAGTTTTAAAGGCCAGATCAGATTTAATAAATTCATATGGCAGCTGCTGCACAAGTTAACTTTTTATACTGTTATGCAAAACAGATTTCTTATAGGCTCGATGCATGTGGGAAAAACATATAAAACAAATATTACTTCATTCATAGAATCTTAAAGTTTATAAACATGAATAGAGTGTGAAACGCACTTACCCATGTTAATACTGTAATGTAGAAAGTTGTTCTGTGTTCCAGCGGTGTGTGTGTGTGTGTTCAGTCAGTGATAGTCACTGTGTGCGCGCTCTCAGACACGCGCGTCTTTATTGTCCGGCGCGACGCGTCAGAGCGGGTCACGCCCACGCGCTTGTAAGAGCTCGCGGACAGTAACACACATACTGTACATTCAGCTCAATCATTCTGTATTAACTTCACTATTTTATCGTTTCTAAATAATATTATTTTAAAACTTTAATCAAAATGACAATTAAGTGAATTTTAAATATTTGTTTCTGCTTTGGTTAGAGTGGATGTTTGTTTTTTCATGACTCCTGCTGCTACAATGAAAAACTTACAAAGAAAATCGGATCAACTAAACATTATTGCAGGTGTTTTTTTGTTTTTTGTAATTTGGGATGCATTTCTCTGTCCCCACTTTCCATCCTGCGATTCTTTGTTGTTGTTGTAAAATCCCTTAAACTAGCAAAAGCCAGTCCTGTAATGAGAAAATCCTCAAGAAGTGACATGATTTTGGTGGGCAAGCAACAGCACAGACATCCGTAAGGATTGAGGAATGTGAAATCTTGAGATCACAGACAGGTCAATTCTAACATATTCATTCTGTGGTTTTCACAGGATGTTTTGCAATAGAGTTGCTCTGTTTTTCAATGTGATTAGTTCACTTTCATTCAAAGTTTACAGAATGAGTTTGATTCTTTTTGCTACTTGGTGTATCCAAACAGTCATTGATTGTGATGATGATTTTCTTAATTCATATTTTCTTATGCATATGATTTTTCTCTTTATTAAAGGAATAGTTCACATAAAAATGAAAATTCTGTATGAATTTCTTTCTTCTTCTGAACACAAAAGAAGATATTTGGAAGAATATTTTTTTCCTACAATGGAAGTTAAAGTGGTCCATCAACTCTGGTTACGACATTCTTCAACATATCTTCTTTTGTGTTCAGCAGAAGAAAGAACTTCATACAGGCTTGAAACAACTTAGGGTGAGATGACAGAATTTTAATTTAAGTGAACTATTCCTTTAATTCCATGCATATAACCTCCATCATATTTTCAAGTATTTAGTTCATTTATGTTTATCCTTCATTTTATTTGATATCCACTTGTATTCATTTGTTCATATACTTTAAGAGATATATCTGGCTCGTTTCCACTGTGGACGTGTTCCAGCTACTGCTTGTGTAACACTGACACTGACACTGACAATTGGTAGCTCAAGGCAAATGTTTGTAAGATGTAAGATTTGGTATTTTAGAAAACGCTTGCTTTGCTGTCTTTGTTCTAAAAGTGTCAAAAGCACAACATGTCTGTCTGTTTCTGCAGCTGTAGCATATGTCACACTAACTGGATTCATCACTTTCTTATTATAAAACAATTCATTTAGAATCATTCCACTGAGAGCCATTCACATTATTTCATGAAGACCAGACATTTATTTTATCAAAGCACTTTTCTTTAAAGATTACACATCTGTTTTTGTTTTATTGCCTCTGCAACAAAGCTAATTAGAAACAGAAAAATGAGTAAAAAAAAGAAAAAACAGTAAAACACAGGTTTGTAGGTTTAACCATTAAGAGTTAGTTGAACGAACCAATGTTACTCAGTCCCACCAAAATAAATAAATAAAAATAAACTTTATTTTAGAGTTCCACAGGATTGATAGTGGTCCATATATAATGCATGATAAGGTAAAATGCATGATTACAGCATAAACACACATGATTGGCTATACTTCAGTGGACTTTCCTGTGATGCCTGTCCCTTGAACCTGTGAAGAACAAAGAGGAAATGAAAATATTAATAACCAGAATAATCCAAATCTCAACACAGCTGAAAAATATCTATAAAACAACTTGATTGCGTCAAAAATGCAATGCTGATGTTTCAGAAATAATAGCAAAGCAGATGAATATTGTAGGCCCGTACGTTAGCGCATGGCTGGTCCCTGGTTTGGACTGGTTGGTTAGTGGGTTCAACGTTGCATTCCTGTTTTTTCGGGCCAATGACGGGCACCTGGGAGGGGGCGTGTTCACAGTCTCCACCAATCACAGACGGGCAGCTGTGGCCAGAACTACTGAAGCAGCTCACACTTTCTCCTGAGGACTCTGAACTCTCCACTGAAACACAACACATTAAAAAACTGTTGCAGCGTGCAATCATTTTTTATTCCATTATCTGACGTGAATAAATAAATAAAACTTTTGGCCACTAGGAAGGAATGATGGATGGATGGATGGACAGAAAGACAGAGACAGAACGATAGATGGATGGATGGATGGATGGATGGATGGATGGATGGATGGATGGATGGACAGACAGAGACAGAACGATGGATGGATAGATTAATTATGGATGGGAGAAAAGAAGGAAGGAAGGAAGGAAGGAAGGAAGGAAGGAAGGAAGGAAGGAAGGAATGATGGAAGGAAGGTTGGATGGAAGGTTGGATGGATGATGGATAGACAGACAAAGGCAGAACAATGGATGGATGAATGAATGGGATGATGGAAGGAAGGAAGGTTGTATGGATGGATGGATAGACAGACAAAGGCAGAAGGATGGATGGATGGATGAATGAATGAATGGGATGAAGGTAGGAAGGAAGGGTGGATGGATGGATGGGAAAAAGGAAGGAAGGATGGATGGAATTTTTAAGACCAAAATCTGTATTATGAAACAAGGTAAATTTTAAATTGCACTTCGAGTGATCACAAATTTAAGACATAGCAAATCATATTTTGAGTGAACTACTTTCAGAACAGACATTGTGAAGTAGGACGTACCAAGTGCACTCTGGTTTCCACTCTCCTGGTCTAAATCATCTTCCTCCAGGATCCCCGAAGTCCCGTGTACGTACCGGACAACATCTCCACTGCCAGGACGGCCCACGGGAGACGGGGATCCCCACCCAGAGGAGGAGGATGAGTGGCTCCCAGAGGAGGACGTACAGCTGGTCGAGCCAACAGAGTTCAACCGGAGAACAGGAACACCTAGAATATTACACAGAGCTAAATAAGGCTAGTCAAAGCTGGGATATGGTCAGAGTTTAACTATAGGGGCTTTCGCACCAGTTTGTTTTAGGAACTAGCCGCCAGGTTGGTTCCCCTAGGAACTTTTTCCTGGTTGCATTTGCACCGCCGGTAGGAACTCTGAAGTTTATGTTGTGACTTATTTTGACGGCGAGGCGGACCTTTATTTTGACGACGCTGAGAACACCAGAGAATGAGCATACAGCACTCGCATTCTCCATGTCCATTAGTTTACGATCTGTCTATAGCAGTCCTGTCTAATACGTTATTAGATAGAACTGTTATACATAGAAAGTAGACAGTAATGAAAGTTATTAGCGTATGCCGCGTGGTTGATGTCCAGTGTCACTAGCTGAGCAGAAATACATAAGTTAATCATGTTTCTCTTGGTCCCCTCAAAGTTGCGTTGGATTTTCTCCTCAGCGTAAAGATTAAGATGCCCATCTATCACATTTGTGGAGTATATATATAGGCTATAATCTGTGTGTTTACAGCTTTTTTTTTAAATGGCGGGTGCTGGTGTTTCGCGTGCGTTCGGCCAATCAGCGTCATGGATAGTTCTTGTAGTGCTGGTTTAGACCCGACTCTGAAGTAGGAGCTAAATTAGTTCCTCCAAAGAGTTCCTAGAACTAAAATCGTCCCTAGTTCCTTTGGTGCGAACACGCCAAAATCCAGGTACTTCCGCCAATAGTTCTAGGAACTATGAAAAGGTTCGTCCGGTGCGAAAGCCCCTAATGACTGGTGTTTCACCTCGTCCTATCAGAGCACAGTTGATGGCTCGGTCGTTGATGGCCATCTCACTGGGCTTGATATCCATGAAGGGTTTATGTCCGATTCCCATGAACACCCTCTCCTGCATCCGGATCTCTGTGTGAAGATCAGCACAGACCCTCAGCGTTATGGGGTTATTAGGCTTGACGTTAACTCTTTTTGCTCACCACTGTGGCTAGTGGTTTTCCAAAGTTACCAGCCACACATTTTCACTGACCACAGTTTTGACAATGATACCATGGGGAAAAACTGCCATATATATATATTCTTAATATTATCTCATAATTTGTCAGCAGGTTTATTAGGCTGCTGTCACTTTAAGACCTGACACACGGATCCATTATACTGTCACACATGCGTTTTCTTTCTCAACTGTTTACATTCATTTAAAACATAACTGACTGTGAATACTGGCGGCATTTTTATTTTGTGTGTTTTTGACTGTTTAAGAGCAATAAGCAGCGAAAATGAGCTCAATTTAGTGCTGTGAGGCGGCTTTATGTGTCGCTCTTTGCGTGTGAGCAAAAAATCTGCAGGAATACGTCAAATTATTCGCGATACGTGCAATCACTCACCGAAATTCAAGCCCTGTAACACCAACAATACTCATGCGGAGAAAATTTTGATGAGTGTTAGTGTCAAGCTCTGGTAATTACTAATACATGGGTCATTCCTGCTATAGGATTTTCATGTACCCATAGTAATCTCTCTTTCTCTCACTTCCTTGCGACCTCTGAAGGGTCATAAGGCTGGAGCCTATCCCAGTATCCCAGTAAACACCCTGGACATGTGGCCAGTCCATCACACAGCTCTCACACACTCACTCAAACATCTACGGGAAGTTTTTAACCCCCCACACACAGACAAGGCTTAAGCTAGTCCCAGACTAACATGCATGTTTGAGCTGTTTTAACTGAAAGCAACTGAAACTGAAAGGCATGTTTATAAAAGCTAGTCAAATGTCCTAACTGAACTGAGGTCTCAGTCTGGCTTCATCTTCTAAACCCTGTCTGTCGAACCAGGCCACAATGTTTTAAGATATAATTCATCTTAGTTTATAACAATACCAAACAGCAGAAGGTTGCAACAAACCCCTTAAGGTAAGAAAACCCTTGTGGATCATTTGTTTTAAATTACACTACTGCTCAAAAGTTTAGGTATAGAAATTAATATTTTTATTAAGCAAGCATTAAATTGATTCAACACAGTACATGCATTTATAATGTTTTAAAATGTTCTATTCATAAAAGAAATCCAGAAAAAAAAAGTCACGGCTTTCACAAAAATATGAAGCAGCACGACTGTTTTCAACATTGATAATAATCAGAAATGTTTCTTGAGCATCAAATCAGCATATTAGAATGATTTCTGAAGGATCATGTGACTCTGAAGACTGGAGTAATGATGCTGAAATTCAGCTTTGATAAATAAATAACGGTTTACAATATATTCAAATAGAAAACAGTTATTTTAATTTGCAATAATATTTCACAATATTACTGTTTATACTGTATTTCTGATCAAATAAATGCAGCTTTGGTGAGCAGTTAAGTACATTTGCAGGGAAATCTACAACACAAAATCAGTGAGCATTATCTATTTATTTGATGAATTCTGTGATGTTTTGTGATTGTCAAGTCAAGTCACCTTTATTTATATAGCGATTTTTACAATACAGATTGTTTCAAAGTAGCTTTACAGAGATAACAAGAAAATAGGCGCGCTTTCATTACAGATGTGCGCAAAACTTTTGCGATTTTTCTAAATATCGATAAAAAAAACTATTGCGAAATGACAATGTTATGCGACTAAAACGTAATTTTTTTGACGGACGGACGTTGGTAGGTTTATATATATCACAGCCACCGCACTAGATATTATTATTATTAATGGAAAGAGACGTAGGCGTGTTATCCAAGCATTAATGGCAAGGAAAGACCCTTATACTGTGTATGAGGTGTTTCTCCCTCAGTTCTGCTCCGAGGTCTTGATTGTGGCATTGATTTGAGGTTTAGAATCCAGTATTCCTGTAATTCTTTTGTCTTTTATGAATTTAATAAAGAGCTCTGTCTCGAATTCTGTCCAAACACACCGCGCCTTCTAAGTCAGGCGACTGTAAATGCGCAAAAACTGTTTCCATTGCAGTTTTGCGAAATATTTCTTTTTCGAATTACCCGAAAAACCTCCGAAAAAATGCGAGCGTAAAAACTTTTTAGCGATAAATGGGAGTTTTCGCGAAATTGACGTGTTTCCATTGAGCGTATTTTCAATTCGCAATTTCAATTTGCGCAATTTAAAGGGTAATGGAAACGCGGCTAATGCAACAAAGTTTGTTTCTAGAAGAAAATAGCGTCCAGCTTAAGTTCAGTGATGGTTCATTTTTGTTGTAAAAAAGTTATTAATTTAGTTCATTTACATATAGCCGCTCTGGAGAAAAACGCAATGTCATTGTCCAGCTCAGTTCAGTTATGTTCCCAAATAAGCAAGACAAAAGCCAAAGGCGACAAAGGCGACAGTGGTAAGGAACCAAAACTCCATCAGTGAAAGAATGGAGAAAGAAACACTCAGTTTTTTTTTGTTTTTTTTTGCTCAGTTCTCCTCTGGCCAACGAACGAAGAGTGTATGATTATGATTCCGGCAGCATTACAGGTCAGGAGTCAGATTGGATCAGAACATTCCGAATATTTATCTTTTAAATTTTCGAAAAAAATTGACGACTTCATTTACAGTGAAACTGCTGGAAATGTTTCATTCATACGGTGTTGCATAATAGATTGATTTCCGCTGATCTTTATTCCCGCACATCTACAGGGCAAACTAGTCGAAGGAAAAATACAGATGCAAAACATCTAAAGGACCATTATCAGGAAATGCTTTGAGGCCGAGGTAAGAGTCATGAATGAATGCAGCTGTGTGTAGGAGTTCAGCTTCTGTCATTTATCTTTCTCACATTCCTCAATACACAAGATCACTTCTCCGCAATTCAGGATACTTGATACACACAAGAACATTCACATCACTGCCTCTTAGGTTTTACAGTACTCTAATCCTTTTACAGATTTAAAACTCACTTTTAAATGGTTTAGATTTCCCCCCCCAAAAAATTCAATGGATTGGGGGGAAATGAAAGAGTTCCCAGAGTAAGCTATCACATCTAATCACAGGTTAAAGATTTAATTACTAATTTGTCTTTAAAATTAAGCAGTGTAACACAACCTGAATTCAAATAAAACATAGAGTAATCTCAGATTACCTTTAAACTCTTCTTAATTTAATTCACAATGTGGCTCATATCCACCATTCATGCTTACTGTCTCAATACTATACCAATATTCTTTGAATTTTATAAATATATGCCATTATAATTGAATATATACAGTCTGAACTCATTGTTCTGCTCACCTCTGTTGTGAACAGCTTGTTCCCACAGGATCCTCTCCAGGTCTCTGGTCCAGTTTTCCTTCACTTCTCGACTCTGTGCCTGAAGTACGTACGTGTCCTGCGACTTCCTTCTCCGAAACCAGATCTCAAAGCACAGGCCGCTGTCACCAGAGTTATGGGTCATGCCAATGTCTGAGGTCTGAGAGAGGACGGAAGAGACGTCAAGGTCTAAGACACAAAGAGCTTGACCTGTTCACGGACGGTGGTTTACCTTGAAGGATTGTTTGTAGATGTACGTGTCATTCCCGATGTCAGTTCTGCGTGTCTTGCTGAAGAGTATGAGATCTTGGAAGAGAAAAATGTGACGGTAGCATTTCTTCTTCCTGAAGGTCAACAGGAACTCATCCTGACGGATCAGCTGGCCCTGTTCCTTCAGATTCACCTGCACAACACCAACAAATCAACACGACATCAATTTCACACGCCTGATCCACAACGCTTTCACATTACTGGAGCAAATCAACACGACATCAATCTCACACGCCTGATCCACGACGCTTTCACATTACTGGAGCAAATCAACACGACATCAATCTCACACGCCTGATCCACAACGCTTTCACATTACTGGAGCAAATCTACACGACATCAATCTCACACGCCTGATCCACGACGCTTTCACATTACTGGAGCAAATCAACACGACATCAATCTCACACGCCTGATCCACGACGCTTTCACATTACTGGAGCAAATCAACACGACATCAATCTCACACGCCTGATCCACAACGCTTTCACATTACTGGAGCAAATCTACACGACATCAATCTCACACGCCTGATCCACGACGCTTTCACATTACTGGAGCAAATCAACACGACATCAATCTCACACGCCTGATCCACGACGCTTTCACATTACTGGAGCAAATCAACACGACATCAATCTCACACGCCTGATCCACAACGCTTTCACATTACTGGAGCAAATCTACACGACATCAATCTCACACGCCTGATCCACAACGCTTTCACATTACTGGAGCAAATCAACACGACATCAATCTCACACGCCTGATCCACAACGCTTTCACATTACTGGAGCAAATCAACACGACATCAATCTCACACGCCTGATCCACAACGCTTTCACATTACTGGAGCAAATCTACACGACATCAATCTCACACGCCTGATCCACAACGCTTTCACATTACTGGAGAAAATCTACACGACATCAATCTCACACGCCTGATCCACAACGCTTTCACATTACTGGAGCAAATCAACACGACATCAATCTCACACGCCTGATCCACAACGCTTTCACATTACTGGAGCAAATCTACACGACATCAATCTCACACGCCTGATCCACAACGCTTTCACATTACTGGAGCAAATCTGACCTCCAGATCCGGCCTACATTTATGCATTTGGCAGACGCTTTCATACAAATCGACTTAGGTATTTTTCAATGTCTAGATATTAAAAAACATGATCAAGTTTGTATCGAGAGACTTCACTATAAACAATACCGGTCAAAAGTTTGAAATAATTACAATTTTAAAAAGTTTTTAAAAGTCTCTTCTGCTCACCAAGGCTGCATTTATTAGATCAAAAATATAGTAAAATATAATTTATTCCTGTGATGCAAAGCTGTTCATTTGAACTTTCTATTCATCCTGATTTATCGGTTTCCACAAACATATTAAGCAGCAAAAACTGTTTTCAACAATGATAGTGATCAAATACATTCTTAAAAATGATTTGATAAAAATTCAGCAGCAAATCATCATATTAGAATGATTTGTGAAGGATCATGTGACACAGAAGACTGGAGTAATGATGCTGAAAAATCAGCTTTTATCACAGGAATAAATTACATTTTAACATATATTCATATAGAAAACAGCTATTTAAACTCTTTCCCCGCCATAATGACAGAATTGTCCGGTAATTATAATTTTCTTCATATTTTCTCAGTTATACGGTAGGTGGCGCTATTACGCATCTTCTGAAAGAGTAGAGAGTCTCCAGATCAAAACACAGGAGAAGAAGAAGCAGAAATAAGCGATAAAAGCATTGCTGACGCACATGTAAAATAACGCAATCATCAAACATGAAACAGCATATAAATCAAAACTGAATGAAATGTTGAAGCCATGAAGAGGAAACAACTGTGAAGCTTTGAGGTGTTGATGGACTCGATCGACTCCATCTGTGTTCTGATCATCGCTCTGAATCCCGTCCGGACGAAGTCTTTGACAAAACACACGATTTTCTCATTTTTTTGTTCAAAATGTTTCTTTTTTTATGAAGCGTACCCACATTCAAGCTTCAAGAATGCATGAAGCTAGAATCAAATCTTTTTTGTTGTCGTTTTATAAAGCAGATGCTCTGTTTCTTTTCTTTTGCATGTTCAGATATTCATAAAAAAATATTCTGGGGTCATGAAAGTTTTGTGAAAATGGCGGTGGCTTGCAAATTTTTATGAAACACTGGAGGGGAAAGAGTTAATTTGTACTATTTCAGTTACTGTCTTGTTGATCAAATGAATGCCAGAGAACTGCTCGGGAAAAGTTACTTAAAACACAAATCATTTTGAGTGACAGAACTGTAATACTTCAGTGAATGTGTCACAGATGAGATGAGGAGAGATGTCAGCGCCGTCTCTTTCACCTGCATGCGATCCGATGCAGAATTTGGCAGAAATTTCAAGCCATAAATTTACCTTTTTGAATACGATCATATTTTTGGCAAGTCTCTGCGATGAGGAAAGTGGCCTTCTAAAAAGAGTCTGAGATGACATAAGTGTACAGTAACTTCTCTCTGCGCTGATGTGCAGGAGGAGGGAGTCTAGGCCTGCTAGTTATCTTTTATCCTCTCTTCCCACTGAGCTTCTCTTCTTTTTAAAGCATGCGTCTGAAAATAAGTGCATGAAATATGAGGGAGTTTATCGTTCTAATTACAGACAGTGTGTGATGTGGGCAAAACTCACGTTCACCTCACGCCTGACCTTCCTCTTTTACAAAAATACACTCTTTATTTTAGTCTACATTTAGTTTACACACATTATATATTTGCCTTATTATGCAAAACAACAGATTATGATAGTACGATTTCTGAAGAAATTATGAATAATGTTTGCCTGTGCAAAATGCTAAGCTGTTTCTCAGATGTTTTAGTGGATTTTAGTATTGCTATTGTGGTTTATTACTGGACAAAAGTATCAACGGTTACACTTTATTTTGATGGTCCACTTTAAAGGAACTGTATGTAAGATTGTGGCCAAAACTGGTACTGCAATCACTTTCAAATTACTGTAGAGCGGTGTATCCCCTCCCCCTCCCCCCTGACTCGAGGTTGCCAGTTAGACTGCAGGATCCAGCAGGAACGTCGGCTGCTACAAGGATATCTCCTATACAAACCTTGTTTTATTTCGGACTTTGTCACGACGTATTTCGGATTCATAACGAGGTCTTTTAGGTTTCATAACGTTAGACGTTTTTTATCCGACACGTTTGTAGCTGCAGCTGTGGTAACTAGAGCAGAGCTGGCAACCCGGATGCCGAAACACTACTGACTTCGTGATTGGTAGATAGGTGGAGGGTGGAGCTTCAGGCCAAAACACAACATGACAACATCAACATCAGTTGAGGGCTGCAACTTCACTTTTAAATTACAATATCCTGGCCGGACTACTGTTGTCAGTGATATAAGTATTTGAAATAAACATGATTTCTTAATGTCTAGTGACATATCAGGGCCATTTTATGATTAATTGAAATACATTTCTTACATACGGTTCCTTTAAATATTCTACTGACTATAAGTAACTTTGTAACTACATGTCAACTAACTCTCATTAGAGTATTTACACTGTTAGGTTAGGGTTAGTAGAACAAGTAGACAGTATAATGTCTATTGAGGAGCATCAAAATAAAGTGTTAGCAGATATTAAGCAGACTAATACTCTAATGAGAGTTAGTTGACATGTAGTTGCAAAGTTAGTTAGTAGAATGTCTAAAGTGGACAATCGAAATAAAGTGTTCCCGAATTGACGCTCAAGTCTGTGTGATATTCTGGTGTCTAGATATGACTCGGGTCGCTTCTTCAATGCGAGTCTGTGGGATTTTATCATCAAGCAGGTAGAAATCGTAAATAAATGATCAGATCGTCTGATCAGAAAAGTAACAACATTTTACACACTGAAGTTTAAAGGGACACTCCACTTTTTTTGGAAATAGGCTCATTTTACAAACTCCCCCAGAGTTAAACAGTTGTGTTTTACCATTTTCGAATCCATTCATCCGATCTCCGGGTCTGGCGGTACCACTTTTAGCATAGCTTAGCATAGATCATTGAATCGGACAGGACCATTAGCATCTCTCTCAAAAAAATGACCAAAGAGTTGCGATATTTTTCCTATTTAAAACTTGACTCTTCTGTAGTTACATCGCGTACTAAGACCAACGGAAAATGAAAAGTTGCGATTTTCTAGGCTGATATGGCTAGGAACTATACTCTCATTCCTGCGTAATAATCAAGAACCAGCAGGCGTAATGATATGACGCAGCGCCTGAAAATAGTCCCCAGCTCGGTAACTTCCAACGTGACTGGGACTAAGTTTGTCTAACCTATTAGACCTATTTTCAGGCGCTGCGTCATATCATTACGCCTGCTGGACTCATGGTACGGCAGCAAAGTTTCTTGATTATTACGCAGGAATGAGAGTATAGTTCCTAGCCATATCAGCCTAGAAAATCGCAACTTTTCATTTTCCGTCGGTCTTAGTACACGATGTAACTACAGAAGAGTCAAGTTTTAAATACATTTACATTTTACATTTAGTCATTTAGCAGACGCTTTTATCCAAAGCGACTTACAAATTAGGACTAAATTAAGCGAGTCATCATGAAGAGGCAAAAGCAACAACAACGCAAGAAGTGCTCAAAATACGAAGTTCAGGTATTATTCAGAGTAGCATAAGCCTGATAAGTGATGTTTCAAAGGGAAAGGAAATTTTATTTTTAATTTTTTTTTATTATAAGGTTAAGTGCTCACGGAAGAGATGGGTTTTCAGCTGTCTTTTGAATGTTGTCAGGGATTCTGCATTCCGGATGAGGGTGGGGAGAGCGTTCCACCAGCATGGAACTGTGAATGAGAATGTTCTGGAAAGTGATTTTGTGGCTTTCTGTGATGGAACCACGAGACGTCGCTCGTTGACCGATCGTAGGTGTCTGGTAGGGATGTAGACTCGTAGGAGTGAGTGAAAGTAGGAGGGAGCTGAGCCTGTGATAGTTCTGTAAGCAAGCGTCAGTGCCTTGAACTTGATGCGAGCAGCTAGAGGTAGCCAGTGCAGAGAGATGAACAGAGGAGTGACGTGGGCCCTCTTGGGCTCGTTGAAGACAAGACGAGCTGCAGCATTCTGGATCATCTGTAGGGGTTTGGTTGCACATGCTGGAAGTCCAGCCAGAAGAGCATTGCAGTAGTCAAGCCTAGAGATGACCAGGGCCTGGACGATAAGTTGTGTTGCATGCTCAGTTAGGAAAGGCCTGATCTTCCTGATGTTGTGCAGTGCAAACCTGCATGATCGAGCTGTCTTTGAAATGTGATCTGTGATGGTCAGCTGGTCATCAAACGTTACTCCAAGATTTCTGACCGATCTTGATGGGGTGATTAATGATGACTCTAGCTGGATGGTGAAGTCGTGCTGTAGAGACGGATTGGCACGGAGGACGAGAAGCTCAGTCTTTGCCAGGTTGAGCTGCAGGTGATGTTCCTTCATCCATGTGGAGATGTCCGCCAGACAGCTTGAGACCCGTGCAGCTACTGTGGGATCATCTGGTTGAAATGAGAGGAAGAGCTGCGTGTCATCAGCATAGCAGTGGTAGGAAAAACCGTGTGCCTGTATGATGTGTCCCAGTGATGTGGTGTAGATGGAGAAGAGGAGGGAACCAAGAACTGAACCCTGGGGAACCCCTGTGGTCAGTTGATGTGCTCTGGATACCTCACCTCTCCATGCGACCTTGAAGGACCTACCTTTGAGATAGGACTCAAACCAGTGGAGTGAAGTTCCTGTGATGCCCAGTGCTGAGAGGGTGGACAGAAGGATCTGATGATTCACAGTGTCGAAGGCAGCAGACAGATCCAGGAGAATGAGGACTGAAGATTTGGAAGCAGCTTTTGCGATCCGTAGGGCTTCTGTGACTGACAGTAATGCAGTCTCAGTTGAATGCCCTTTCTTGAAGCCAGATTGGTTGACATCCAGCTGGTTGTTTAGAGACAAGAAGGATGTTACTTGGTTGAAGACAGCTCTTTCAAGTGTCTTCGCAATGAATGGTAGAAGAGAGATAGGTCTGTAATTCTCTACAAATGATGTGTTTAGCGTTGGTTTTTTGAGCAGTGGAGTAACCCGAGCCTGCTTGAATGCTGTAGGGAAGGTGCCGGTATGGAGGGATGAGTTGATGATGTGTGTGGAAATAGGAAAAATATAAAAACTCTTTGGTCATTTTTTTGAGAGAGATGCTAATGGTCCTGTCCGATTCAATGATCTATGCTAAGCTATGCTAAAAGTGGTACCGCCAGACCCGGAGATCGGCTGAATGGATTCGAAAACGGTAAGACTCAACTGTTTAACTCTGGGGGAGTTGTAAAATGAGCCTATTTCCAAAAAAAGTGGAGTATCCCTTCAATGCATAGTCTTTTGTTCCAGTCACTAATCCTCAGTGTGTGCAACGGCAATAGTGACGCTTGTCATAACATGCTTTTCTGATTCTAGCTCTGTGAACTAAAATGGATTTGGGGGTTTTCTGAGATGTTGTAATCTCATCTCTCTCACTCGTGTTCTTTTAGTATTATTTATATAGCTTTATAGTATTTATTAATATTTTAATTGAGCTTTTTTTTATATTAAACACCTTTCATTTAGTTATACTTTTGGTTAGTTAATATTTCTATTTAGCTTGAATTTTATAAAGCTAAATTAATTGTAGTTTTAATATTTTTAGTATTTCAGCTTCAACTTATTTATTTCAGTTTGTTGCAACATATCTAAATATCTAAAAAAAAAATAATCTTTTTTTAAATATTTACACTACCGTTCAAATGTTTGAGGTCAGTACGTTTTTTTCCCGTTTTTTTCTTTTTAAAGAAATGAATCATTTTATTCAGCAAGGTGTTACATGTATGATCTGTGTTTCCCCCCTTCATTGTGTTTTTGGTTCAGTCCTGTTTCCTAGTGTTAATTAGTCATGTCTATCACCTGTGCATTGTCAATCACCTCACTAGTTATCTTGTTAGTCCCTGTGTATTTATACCTCGTGTTCTCCTTCAGTCTTGGTCCGTTATCGTCAATGTAAGCGTGAGTGTTTGGTGTTTCCCCTGAGAGTTTGGTTATTAAATGTTATTTCTACATATTCTATGAGCTTTGTCCTACACGTTACGTGACACAAGGGTGCATTAAATTGATCAAAAGTAACAGTACACTCTATAAAAAAAAAAAAAAGATTTTATTGGCATGAAAATGTTGATGTTCCATGAAGAAACTTTAACATCCATGGAATCTTTCCATTCCACAAAAAGGTTCTTTATAGTGAAAAAAAGTTCTTTCGATTTTTAAAACACTTAGAAGAAGGTTCTTTTAAGAACTGTTCGCTGAAAGATTCTTTCCCGGACCAAAAACATTTTCTTATACGGCATCACCGTGAAAACCACCTTTAGGAACCTTTATTTTTAAGATTGTAAAGACATTAATAATGTCACAAAAGATCTCCGTTTCAGATGAATGCTGTTCTTTTGAACTTTCAAAGAATCCTAGAGATTGATGCTGAAAATTCAGCTTTGATAACAGCAATAAATTACATTTTACAACATATGTACATAAAAAAACTTCTATTTTAAATTGTAATAATATTCAACAATATTAAAGTCTTTCTGATACAAATAAATGCAGCCTTAGTGAGCAGAAGAGACTTCTCTCAAAAACCTTACTGACTCCAAACGTTTGCATATAGTGTATATTTTTTAATTACTTTAAAATGACTTTTACTTTAAAAAACAGCATCTCTGTGTGACTCACATCACAGTCCTGAATGTCGTCCATGGCGAGCAGATCGTTCCCGTGGCGCAGCTGGAACTGGACGATGTGGAGCGCGGTCTGGATCTCCTGCCGGTGTCGGGCCGCATGCGCACCAGACTCGGTCTCCCGCAGGAGCTCCTGAAGCAGAAGACTGTACTTACTGATGCGCTGGACGGGCTTCAGCAGGTACGAGGACAGATCCATCGCGTCGCACAACAGCTGCTGCTTCTGCTGTTAAACCAGACCATATCACCATCATGAACAACAGCATCTCAAACAACTCATCAATAACGGCCCACAAGAGGACATGTACATCAGTGTGATTGTAGTATCACTGAGACACTATTATAGTGTTATAGTAATTCGTTTTTATGTTTATATTTTCTGTTTTTAGTTAAAGTTTTAGTCATTTTGTCGTTTTTTTAAGCCTTTGTTTCAAAAATGTCTAAATAGGTTATATACATTTTTATTTCAGGTTTACTTATTTTAGTACATCAAGTTTGTTTTTAAATTGCATGAGATAAAAATTGTTAGGTTATGATATTATCACCAATAATGCTTTGACTTATTTGCAAAGTCAACACCAAATCGGTAACACTTTATAATAACTGCATGCTATTAATCATTAGTTAAGCATTACTAAACAGTTAATTCATCATTTATAAAGCATTAATAGACATTAATAAGCAGTTTATAAATACAGCTATAAATGCTTTATTCTTGATTTATAAGCATATCTATAATGTGTTTAATAATTGTATTTTCATACTTTATTAATGATCAGTTTCTCATTTCTAAATGAAGTAATGCATTATTTACAAACCAGTTACATTATTTACCATTATTTACAAACTAGGTACAAACTAATAAGATCACTTAGAAAGTGTGAGTAAATGTAGTAGATGCAGGGAGTTATAAAGCATTTAGTAGAGATCAGTTCACTATAGTGTGAGCTCATCTAAAGTGAGGACTAGTTATGCCTTGTAAATCATTTATAAAGGAGATTTAAAGACTCAGTTTTCTTCTAAACAGAAAAAGGAAACAAACACACACAGCGATAGAGAACATACAAATATTTAAGGCATAACTAGTCCTCACTTTAGATGAGCTCACAAAAATAGTGAACTGACCACTACTAAATGCTTTATAACTCCCTGAACTAACCATGAATTACAGTAGAAATACATGTTAATAAAGCATTTATTAACACACTAAGTAACTATTACTATATGTCTGAATAATAATATGTATTTAAACAGTTTATTAATCCTTTACTCACACTTTCTAAGTGATCTTATGAACCACTGACAACTCCTAAATAATCGGTTTGTAAATAATGCAATACTTCATTTAGAAATTATAAATTGATCATTAATAAAGTATGAAAATACAATTATTAAACACATTATAGATATGCTTTAAAATCAAGAACAAAGCATTTATAACGGTATTTATAAACTGCTTATTAATGTCTATTAATGCTTTATAAATTATGAATTAACTGTTTACTAATGCTTAACTAATGATTAATAGCGTGCAGTTATTATAAAGTGTTATAATATTATTTTATTATTATTTGTATCATAATTCTCTGACATGGTAATTTGCCATGTTGAGTTTGGGGTATAGACGTGTCCTGTCTGGATAAGTCAGAGCCGATCCGCCCTATACGCACACTACGCAAGCTGCGTAGGGCCCCGCAAATTACTCAAGGCCCCGCCTCCCCCTCGTGTCAAAGCGCGTCAATCAAAGTTTACAACATCGTTGAGAAATGAGAAAATGAAGCGGAACTATCCTTCTGGTCACGAAGAAAGAGGAAAAAACACTATGCGAGTGAATTGTGGGAACAGCAATCAGGTAGACTGAGTTTGCTTGTTTATAAACTGCAGCTGGGAAAAGATAACCGCGTCGCACGTTAACATGAGTTCAAATGCGCGTGCACGAAATGAAACGCGCACTTTCCAAAATAAACTACAATAGCGGGATGACAATCCTCATTATAGGCGTAGGCACACATACTTTTAAAACAAGACAATGATCATCTACTCTCCAAGTCAAGGTTAAGTTACAACTCTGCAATGCCAGATGGAAAACAATGTATTGGCTTTATAGTCTATATTGCAATTAAGATTTTGATTGACTGGACATACTGGTCAATATGGATGCACATCCCTCAGTAAATAATAACCTTCAAGTATTAAGTATTGCTGTTATCATTTAAAACACAGTGACATGCTGTGGCAATTTTAGCTAGTTTTATTCATTCACAGCACAGGATGCATTTGTGATTTCAAGAATTCAATTTGTTGTATTTGAAGTGTGAATACTTAATATTACACATATACCTTTATTATATTACCTTTATAATATTATTACTCAGCAAGTAAACAAAAGCGTAAATATCTACGTAATAAAATACAAATTCTGATATTGGGGTTCCAATCATGCACTGAACCTTGATTAATTAACAAGGTTAATTCTTCACTGTTTTCCAGCTGTATATACAGTTTTATCATTGCTTTTGTTGTCAGGATTAGTAACTTGCCATTTTGTGACATTTGGAGTTCATTTTCTATAAAAAATCTTATTGGCATTGTGTATTGTCTACAAGTATTGAGGTCTCTGCATTCACATTATGCTTAACATCTGACATGTAGATATGGTGTCTCGCAAAACATCTATAGTATAAAGTACATGGATTTCCCAAGTAAAGCACATACCATAAATGTGTGGTATAATTTAATATTATATTGTTTGAGTGAAATGTAATGCAAAGGAAATTTCAACTAAATTGATACTACCCAACCTTTTACTAGCCAAGTTAAAATACTTTCACCTAACTTAGTTAAGTAACACTTAATTCCATATGTGAAATTAACTTAAAAAATATGCATGTGAAATAAAAGAAAAAGTAAATTTTACTTAGTTTATTTAGTGTGAGTCAGGTAGGAGGGCCCCTTAATTTTTTTTTGCTTAGGGCCCCAGGGAGGTCAGGATCGGCTCTGGGATAAGTGCACATTTATTACGCAGATGGTGTATTCTGACATGTTTTTTTGCTCTAATCATATTTAATGCTTCTCATTCCAAGTACAATCACATTTCTGGCAAATGAAAGCTTGATCAGAATTTTGATCAGAATGGCAGCAACATTTCTCAATGAGGCCTGTTCCAGTACATGGGCATTACTTTAGCTTTGATCAGATGTGTGAAAAATTGCATTACCATTATGGGAGTGTACAGTAAGATTATGAAAGAGTTTATGTGGTAATATCATATAAACTCTTTCATAATCTAACTGTAAACTCTCTATTATTGTGCAACAGAAAGGAGCTTCTACAGGTCCTTCACGTACACAGTGTAGTGCTTTAGAGACATACAAATGCTTACAAATCTTTAGTTTTTTAGTCATAGAATATTGAATTCATAGATTGATTTTCTTGTATTTGTAATAAAGGGGTCATGAAATGAGAAATCAAATTTGCCTTGATCTTTTTAAAAGGTCTGTGTACTTTCACAACATCCTTTTTATATATATTTTTGCGCATTTTTAGAATTACTGCACATACATGTGATATCTCAAAATATGCATAAAAACAGGCGGATGCGTCACTTTTTCTTACACTTCATACAAAGTGTTCATATAGTAGCTTTGTTGAAATGTCAATCTAAATGTAAAACATACATTCAAATTCGGATGAATACTAACGTGTTTGCCTTCAGATATCAAATTTGTGTCACTTATGAAAGAAAAGTGAGTAAACGGAGGAAGGACTCACCTTAAAGAACTCCTTCCCGTGATCGATGAGCATCCTCTCCGAGCGAGGCTTGTTCTTGCTGTATAATGCGTACAGGCCGAAGTTTTCTTTCTGAATTTGAGAGACGAAATGCATACAGGTGAAACTCGAAAAATTTGAATATCGTGCTAAAGTTATCATTGATGATTATGGCTTACAGCTTATGAAAACCCCAAATTCAAAATCTCAGAAAATTAGATTACATGAAATTAATTAAAAAACAGGATTTTAAATACAGAAATTTCGGCCTCTGAAAAGTATAATCATGCATGTGTATATATAGTTACTGTATATATACTAAATATATTAGTTTCACCTTTTAATTTGAATTACTGAAATGCACAAACTTTTTCACGATATTCGAATTTTTCGGATTTCACCTGCAGAATCATTGGTTTCACACAGTGGACTTCTTGCATGTGCTTTCAGATTCTTTGTGTGAAGACATTAACGTGTCATAAAGGTGATTCCCAGCTAACAGGGAACGTCCTCAGAACTCTGGCTGAGGTTCTGCAAAGGTTAACGTTAATAGAACGTTTGTTCAGAGTTAATAATGTTCTCAAAATGATAGCACAGAAACATTATGGGATGTTTTTTCTAAAACATTTTTAGTGATGTTTGTCTAACATTTTTTAAATGTTACTACTCGTTTCAGAACGTTCAAAAGTAACATTCCCATAATGTTTGCAAAATTGTAGAATGGAATGTTCCCTTAACATACTTATAACATAGAAAAAACATTTTTAGAACGTCCAGAGAACATTCAGAACCTAATGGCAACGTTGGCCAAACGTTCTTAGAACATATTTCTGTTAGCTGGGTGCTTGAGTGTGACACTCCAAACAAAAACAAAATAAGATATACAGGATATGTATACAAGATATTTTATATTTATAAAAATAAAAATTAGGGTGAATTTTGATAAATGAACACATTTTCCCCTCAATTTCTTATTACTGTAATACATACAAACATTTCACTTTATTATTTATCTTTTTTGTTGTTGTTGTAACATTTATTATTCCCAATGATAGATGCTGTTGTTGTTTAAAGAAGAATAGTTTTATCTAAAGCAGGATAAATTAAAGGCTGTATGACAAATTCTATAATGATGCAATTTAAATAATACATTATTTTTGGTGTTTGCACTACAATAATAAGAATTCGGGGGAAGAAATGTTTTTAACTGTCATGAAAAAATGTCACAATGCAAAAAAAATATGAATGATCATAAATATATTATGATATCCTAAATATTTTGGCTTAATTTCCTTTATGCAAAATATTATTGATTTATTTTATACAATTTGGGGGTGAAATGTGACATGGACATGTTTTGTTTTTTGAGTTGTATGGTTCTTTCATTATCGCTAGTTTCTAGGTTCTCTGAAGCACATTAGAAATCTTTAAATCGGAGCTTTAAAGGGAAAACTCAGGTGTGAAGCAGCAGCACATTAGAAATCTTAAACTCAGGCTGTAAAGCTCACGTGTTTTAAGAAGCAGCGTCCGACACAGAAGGGCTCCTTCAGACACAGCTCCAGTTCCTGAAGAAAGTGATGCTGGTGAAAGTCTCGCAGCTTCTCCAGGTTCCCGAAGATGCTCCCTCTCTGTCCCCGCAGGTCCTGAGGCACGTCGGGACGCTCCAGCTGAGGGATGTAGTGATCCACCACGTATCCCAGCGCCCGCACATACTCTCTCTCCGTCTGGAGCAGCTCCTCCATGATGCGCTGCAGTTTACTGTCAGAACACACACACACACTGTCAGAACACACACACACACTGTCAGAACACACACACACACACTGTCAGAACACACACACACACACACACACACTGATGCAGTTTACTGTCAGAACACAACACACACACTGTCAGAACACACACACACACTGTCAGAACACACACACACACACACACTGTCAGAACACACACACACACTGTCAGAACACACACACACACACTGTCAGAACACACACACACACACACACACACACTGATGCAGTTTACTGTCAGAACACAACACACACACTGTCAGAACACACACACACACTGTCAGAACACACACACACACACACACTGTCAGAACACACACACACACTGTCAGAACACAACACACACACTGTCAGAACACAACACACACACTGTCAGAACACACACACACACACACACACACACACACACACACTGTCAGAACACAACACACACACACACACACACACACACACACACACACACACTGTCAGAACACACATACACACTGTCAGAACACAACACACACACTGTCAGAACACACACACACACACACACACACACACACACACTGATGCAGTTTACTGTCAGAACACAACACACACACTGATGCAGTTTACTGTCAGAACACAACACACACACACACACACACACACACACACACACACACACACACTGATGCAGTTTACTGTCAGAACACAACACACACACTGATGCAGTTTACTGTCAGAACACAACACACACACTGTCAGAACACAACACAAACACTGTCAGAACACAACACACACTGATGCAGTTTACTGTCAGAACACAACACAACACGCTGTCAGAACACACAGTAAACGAACACACACACACACACTGATGCAGTTTACTGTCAGAACACAACACAACACGCTGTCAGAACACAACACACACAACACACACTGATGCAGTTTACTGTCAGAACACAACACAACACGCTGTCAGAACACACACACACACACACACACACACACACACACACACACACACTGATGCAGTTTACTGTCAGAACACAACACAACACGCTGTCAGAACACAACACACACAACACACACTGATGCAGTTTACAGACATCATTTACTATTACAAATACATATAGCAGACAACAGATCTATACAACTATATAAAATAATAGTTGTGGTAAAAAAATGGTAATGATTATTTTATTTTATATTTTTGGATAATATAATATACAATCAAATTTTTACAATGCTAATATTTACAATGCTAAAACTATTTTTTTTATTAATATTTAAACTATATTAATAACCATGTGGTGATGATTATTTTACTTTGAATTCATAATGGAAATTATATTTTTTGGAAAATCTAGTGAATTACATCATTTAGAAATGAAACGTGCTTCTCCTCTTTTGATTATTTTCTCTATAATTGGAACTTGATGGATGCAAAACAAAAGTTGCACTTATTATGTAATTAACAAATGAATGATCAGTTCCTTCTCATCGCGTCCTGCTCTGTATGATCGGTTCCTTCTCATCGCGTCCTGCTCTGTATGATCGGTTCTCATCGCGTCCTGCTCTGTATGATCGGTTCCTTCTCATCGCGTCCTGCTCTGTATGATCGGTTCTCATCGCGTCCTGCTCTGTATGATCGGTTCCTTCTCATCGCGTCCTGCTCTGTATGATCGGTTCTCATCGCGTCCTGCTCTGTATGATCGGTTCTTTCTCATCGCGTCCTGCTCTGTATGATCGGTTCCTTCACATCGCGTCCTGCTCTGTATGATCGGTTCCTTCTCATCGCGTCCTGCTCTGTATGATCGGTTCTCATCGCGTCCTGCTCTGTATGATCGGTTCCTTCTCATCGCGTCCTGCTCTGTATGATCGGTTCTTTCTCATCGCGTCCTGCTCTGTATGATCGGTTCCTTCACATCGCGTCCTGCTCTGTATGATCGGTTCCTTCTCATCGCGTCCTGCTCTGTATGATCGGTTCTCATCGCGTCCTGCTCTGTATGATCGGTTCCTTCACATCGCGTCCTGCTCTGTATGATCGGTTCCTTCTCATCGCGTCCTGCTCTGTATGATCGGTTCTCATCGCGTCCTGCTCTGTATGATCGGTTCCTTCTCATCACGTCCTGCTCTGTATGATCGGTTCTTTCTCATCGCGTCCTGCTCTGTATGATCGGTTCTTTCTCATCGCGTCCTGCTCTGTATGATTGGTTCTCATCGCGTCCTGCTCTGTATGATCGGTTCCTTCTCATCGCGTCCTGCTCTGTATGATCGGTTCCTTCTCATCGCGTCCTGCTCTGTATGATCGGTTCCTTCACATCGCGTCCTGCTCTGTATGATCGGTTCTTTCTCATCGCGTCCTGCTCTGTATGATCGGTTCCTTCTCATCGCGTCCTGCTCTGTATGATCGGTTCCTTCTCATCGCGTCCTGCTCTGTATGATCGGTTCCTTCTCATCACGTCCTGCTCTGTATGATCGGTTCTCATCGCGTCCTGCTCTGTATGATCGGTTCTCATCGCGTCCTGCTCTGTATGATCGGTTCCTTCTCATCACGTCCTGCTCTGTATGATCGGTTCTCATCGCGTCCTGCTCTGTATGATCGGTTCTCATCGCGTCCTGCTCTGTATGATCGGTTCTCATCGCGTCCTGCTCTGTATGATCAGTTCGTTCTCATCGCGTCCTGCTCTGTATGATCGGTTCCTTCTCATCACGTCCTGCTCTGTATGATCGGTTCTCATCGCGTCCTGCTCTGTATGATCGGTTCTCATCGCGTCCTGCTCTGTATGATCAGTTCGTTCTCATCGCGTCCTGCTCTGTATGATCGCTTCTCATCGCGTCCTGCTCTGTATGATCGGTTCCTTCTCATCGCGTCCTGCTCTGTATGATCGGTTCCTTCTCATCGCGTCCTGCTCTGTATGATCGGTTCCTTCACATCGCGTCCTGCTCTGTATGATCGGTTCTTTCTCATCGCGTCCTGCTCTGTATGATCGGTTCCTTCTCATCGCGTCCTGCTCTGTATGATCGGTTCCTTCTCATCGCGTCCTGCTCTGTATGATCGGTTCCTTCTCATCGCGTCCTGCTCTGTATGATCAGTTCGTTCTCATCGCGTCCTGCTCTGTATGATCGGTTCTCATCGCGTCCTGCTCTGTATGATCAGTTCGTTCTCATCGCGTCCTGCTCTGTATGATCGGTTCTCATCGCGTCCTGCTCTGTATGATCGGTTCCTTCTCATCGCGTCCTGCTCTGTATGATCGGTTCCTTCTCATCGCGTCCTGCTCTGTATGATCGGTTCCTTCTCATCGCGTCCTGCTCTGTTTGATCGGTTCCTTCTCATCGCGTCCTGCTCTGTATGATCGGTTCTTTCTCAGTATCTTCACATTATGATTCTCATGACTCTCATTAGAATAATGTTGTGTGGTATATTGTTGGACTCACAGTACAGTGCTGCTGTTGTCCAGTATCCGCACAGACTCTGGATTATCTGAGTGTGTTGCTGCTGAAATGTCGTCAGATTTGGTGTCACTGCTGAACTTCTCCTGTATGTCGCTTTGGCTTGAACAGATGCTGTCGTGGTGCGAGCTCTGTTCGTCCCATGATGCTCTGTCTGAGCCAGTGACCCTGATCCTCTCCTGACAGGAATCTGCAGATGTCTTCTCACGCACATGCTTGATCGCAGCATTGCTTTTGCTCATGGAATCATAACTAGTGGATCGTGAGCAAGAGCTTTCGCTGTGCGAGCGCACCAGGGCTTCATAATGTGGCGAGCGCTCATGCTTATTGACATGGCCTGACTTTCTGAGATCACTGTCGCTGTGAGAGTATATCCGAGGACGCCTATTTAATTCTTTGATCGGGCCATTGTGTGATAAGGAAACTTCGCCTTCGCTTTGGTGGAAATGCTGATTTCCTCCTTCCTCTTTGAGCTGACCTTGCAGTTCAGTCGGTGCGGAGTCTTTGTGTGTGTTTTCACTCATTATCGGATCAGAATTTGATGATGTGTTTCTCCTAACAGGCTCGAAATGCGTCACTGTCTCATTATCATAACTATTTCTGGTCTTCATATGACCGCCGACAGGGTTTGTTTGGGGGTCGCCTTCATTTTCTCTAAGGCTGGTGCTAATTACGCTCCGGGTCGGACCTTTCAAGTGGGCCTCGCTTTCCTTTCCTGGCGTTCCCGGAGGGGTTTGACTTCTATAAGAGGCCTGCAGTATCTCCGCGAGCCTCTGTCTGACGTCTCGGCATTGAGCCCGGACTGCATTCCACATCCATATCCCGTCCGGGAGCCTCTCCAGCAGAGCAGTGCTCCTGTCCTGAAAGTGTTGGGGGGAGAAGTCCTTCAAACGCTCCTCAAAAGCCTTCAGTGTGCTCAAGCAGGCACACATGGGAGGGTTTGTGGTCTTTATGTGATCTAAATACTCCATACACTCTTTAACAAGAGAAGAGGCCTGGAAAACAAAGAGATAAAAGTCATTTCAAGGCTATTAAATAGTTATGCAATAGAAGAGGTGGGCATTATATATATATATATATATATATACATATATATATATATATATATATATATATATATATCACAATATGGGTATATTTATTATTATTAGTTCATGAACAAGTTTTAAGTTCATGTTATATATACACCATTGGTCAAAAAGTTTGAAATATATATTTTTTTATGTTTTTAAAATAAGTCTCTTCTGCTCATCAAAAATACAGTAAAAACAGTGAAATTGTATTACAACAGCTGTAAAACAGCTGTTTTCTATGTGAATATATGTTCAAATGTAATTTATTCCTGTGATCAAAGCTGAATTTCCAGCATCATTACTCCAGTCTTCAGTGTCACATGATCCTTCAGAAATCATTCTGATATGATTTGCTGCTCAGTTATTATTGGTGCTCTCACAATCTTTAACCGATGAAATGCCAAGACATTTTCCAGTTGTTTGTGATAATTATTTAAAAATAATTTTGCTTCAGACATATGCAAATAATTTAAGAGCTGGTTTAGACTGATTCACTGAAAAGAATCAACTCAAAAGAATGATTCACTCACAAACAAACAAACAAACAAATACATAAATATATATATATATGGTTATCTATGGTTTGCAATCAAGTTTTGTTTTTCCCAAGAGCAATATCATGCAAATTAAATATTTGACTGCTCTGCACAATTGTTGTTTATTAACTATAAAAATTGCATTCGCTTTAAGATTTGATTCGTTTCTGGAGAACACAGTAAAAAAATTCCCTGATGGCTTTTCCATGACCCTATGGCCTATTGCTAATTACTATATTTATTTATTTTTGCAATATCTTGTTTCACAGAGTAATACATCAACATTGCATAAGTAAAATGTCCATGTTAATGCGCGTTGACGAACCTCTTGACAGAAACGACACAGATCCAGAGACGCCTCCAGCTCAGATTTACGTTCCTCAGCCTTCAGGAGAAACCCGGTCATGTTGGTTTTGAAAGTGATGGTGTTGCGACGAAAAAAGTCACTTTCAGGATAATGCATTCCTTTGCTTTTACTCTCCACTTCCTTTATCAACATCATCCCTTTTACCTTTTTCTCCTAGAAAAACAAACATACACATGTTCTTTTCCCTGTACACATTATGCAGAATATCAAAAATGTCTGAAACCTCATGAACCTTTAGCTCTTATCATTGGAGACACACATTCCTGAACCATATTCATTATCAGAAAAACTCTGGTATTTGTATTACTTTTTGATTAACTCAACAGTCCACATAAATCCATTACACAAAGTCTGATAACATTCAGGCATTTTAAGATTCATATTCCGGACCATCCATCTTCTTTTGGTAATATATCTGAGTGAATGTCTTGAGGATTTGTTACCTTTGCTTGTGTAAGAACAGACTGAATGTCTTGGAGTCTCTGCTCTACTTTCAGCAGGCTTTTCTCTGTGCCGTCCTTGTCCTTCTGCCATGACTCTTCCTCTTCATCACACCATGTTTGGATCTGTGAAAAACATAAACAATAATCATAAACAAGATTCCAGAGCTGAATTTATGCTATTAATACACAGAGAAGATCCTGCTGACTCCACCAGATCTCTTCTTTAGCTCAGCATCTTTGCTACAACGAGGAAAATACAAAACTATTTAAAGTATATATAAAACATATAATATATAAAGTGAATGCTCTCAGAACGTTCTCTTAAAGTTATGATGAGCAACATTCGTCCAGTAACTTTAATAGAACGTTTGTTCAGAATTATTCGGTCTTTAATAATGTTCTCAAAACATTAGCAGAAAAAAAAAATGGAAAGAAAAGCAAGAAAAAAGGAACGTTTTATTTCTGAAATATATTAGTTGGAAATTTGTTAAACGTTTTTTTAAATGTTACTAGTTTCAGAACGTTCAGTAAACATTCATAAGTAACATTCCCATAATGTTTGCAAAATGATCAAATGAAATGTAAATTTATTTATTTTTTAAACTTGATGTTTTGAACGTTCAGAAAACATACAGAAATACTATTTTCATAACTTAATGGGAACGTTAGCAGAACGGGGTATTAATCTTTGTTAATGTTAATATCAATACTTTTTTAAAATCAAAAGTTGTATCTGTTAATGCACTGTCAATATGTTTCGTTAGGTTAATAAATGGTTTAAAAATATATTGCTCATTACTAGTTCATGCTGACATATTTAATAGATCAAAAGGGTTTCTCTATCAAAACTTTTAACCAAGTTTTACTCTATTATACTGCATAAGCAAGTATATTCAAGTTTTAAGCATTAATGCACACATATATAATATACACAATATTAACAAATGTAATTTTTGACGACACACTTCAGTTGGAATTAAAATCATTTATTTTACATGTGCTTTAGTTTATTAGTCAATACATCAAAATAAGCTTAAGTCTTTAAAGCACTACAAAAACATTATTTAAAATGTATTTTTAAGTAAAACTTAATTAGACATTATTACAAAGTGAATTTTTAAAAAGTGTGTTAAGAAACATTTTAAATGCAATTTTAGCAATATTATATTATCTGCAAGTACCACTTTTTAAAAAATTTATACTTTTAGAATTTGAAGTACACTAAAAGTACACATTCAATACAATTAAGCACACTTCTTTTCACAAGGGAATGCATTAACTAATGCTTAACTATTGTAGAGTGTTACCAATAAAACACAAAGATCATGGTTACGCACAATGGAAGTGAATGGGACTGTGCACTTTGAGAGTTTAAAAGCACAAATGTGAAGCTTAAATAAATGATTCATAATTTTTTTAAAAGTGGATCTCCTTTTGTTTGCTGATGGACATCTAAGAGACATTATTCCTATGGGTAGAGTTTGCTACATGTAAACATTACTTAATTGCATTGCATTCCTTTCTGCTATTCTTATGCATTTTATGGCACAGTTGCCATCTTTCCCGGATTTGCATGGTTGAATATAGTTTAATTGAACTGTGCATTTTAACATGTATTGCCTTGGCTTGCCCTTTACTTTCACTAAGGGAAGAGTCAAAGTAATTTTCTTTGGCAAATGCAGTTGCACCAAAATTCGCTGGTCTCAAAACGTTCTCTTTTAACAGCGGAAGAATTACGCGGACTTTATTTAGCGCAGTGATGTTATGTTTCCCTGTGAAGGTTGAGACTGTCTGCTGTAACGCCGGCTGATTTATTCTCTACAGCAGACACGTTTCACTTCACAATGTTTGTCTTGAGTTATTTTCAGTGCTTTCTGTGGGCTGTGCTCATTATCTGCCATAAACACGCGTTCAGTGATGGGATGTAATGCATACTGTGCCGAGCGAGTCTTCTGCTTCCCTCAGCAGGAGAACGTGTTCGAGATGTCGCAGGGACTGGTTGGATTTCATCACTAGTGTGTGAACGGCCTCTTCCACCTGGTTATACAGACACGTCACACACTCCAGAGAGTCCCTGCACGAGAGAAAGGACACATATAAGTGTGTGTGTGTGTGTGTGTTCTCAGCGCCTGCAAAAACCACACATGCAGAGACTGTAAATATAACACCTTTTACAGATTTTAATTCATTTATGGTAAATATTGAGAATTACAGGCTGGTGAAAACCTATTCTCCACACTTTCTTCTGTCGAACACAAAAGAAGATATTGAACACCATTGATTTCCTATTGAAAAATCTATATAGTCCATCAACTGTTTGGTTCAAACATTCTTCAAAATATCTTCTTTTGTGATAAGCAGAAGAAAGAAATTCATACAAGAATCATATTTGGAACAACATGAGGTAGGGCTGCACGATTATGAAAAAATAATAATCATAATTGTCGATTATTCCCTTTGAAATTGTAATTGTGATTATTAATTACGATTTTTTACAATTTACACTGAATGATGTTTTGAATAGCTTTATGCCATTGTTTGAAGCGACTGCATGACATATTGTAATATCAAAATCAACAAGCTGAAAACACTCACTTTCCAAGCCTCAAATGTCAAATATATATTTTTTTATTGAAAGAAATGAAACCAAAGTAAAAATATGCATGGTATTATAATGTTATACTAAGACTAAAATTAAAACAATAGAAAAAAACTTTAAGATAAACTGTAGGAAGAAAAAACACATCTTAAGCACACTTTTGTAATTGTGCCTTTGAACGATTACATAATTGTGGCATTCGTAATTCTAATCGCGATTACAAATTCAATTAATTGCCTCTAACTATCCCTTTAAATTATATATTGGTTCTCCACTGGAGTCCATTGTGTGTATGAAGGCTCTTGCTGTCGGGTAAACAGGATCGGCGTGGACCGAACATCTCTAATCATGATCAATCCTGCTGAGACTCAAACACACGGAGGGAAATACCTGAAGTCTTCAGACTGAGTGAATCGAGACTCCTCCTTCCTCATCCTGGCGAGAATAGACCCGCCCTCTCGTTGGAGAGCGACCAATCGGGTGTCCTCGAGCACCATCTTCATGGAGCTCCTCTGCTCCTGGATGCAGGACTGGACATCCTGAACGATTGGATTGGTTAGTTTAGGAGCAGCATTCCTCAAGAGGTCAAATTAAATAAATGAGATTTTTCATTTTTAATGAGGAGAAATCATGCGGTATCTGGATTGAGAGCAAATTTAATGAGAGCAATGTACGGCCTACATGTATGCTCATTCTGTGTTACGTAAAACGTTTAATTTTGCATTTATTTTAAATGAGGTTTGCAATTTTTGCAATTAAAATTTTAATATTAATATATTTTATAAACATTTTATATTAATATATACATTAAATAAACATCAACATTTTATATATATAAATATATAATTATTATTACTATTATTTTTTAAATTATAAAGGCGGGAAATCATGTGTTATCCACATTTTATATAATTTTTATATACATTTTAATATATATATATACATGAAATAAACATCAACATTTAATATACATACATATACATATACATATACATATATATATATATATATATATATATATATATATATATATACTGTATATATACACTTTTTATTATAATGGGGAAATCATGTGGTATCCAAATTGAAAGCAAATTGTATGTACTGCCAACATTCATGTAAATTTTCTGTTACATAATAGTTTATCAAACATATCTAATAGTTTTCATTACAAAAACATGCCATTGTACCTTTAATTAGGGATGCACAATATAAGTCTGTACATTATAACTTAATTTCCCCTATTTTTCGATTTAGATCACCTTTTCCATCACCTTAAAGTTAATATTAAAAAACTCTAATAATGTTAAATGTAATCTTTACCAAATTTCAGAAGTAATTAAAAAAAATGAATACTGTTTACTATGTATACTATTTAATTTAATGGGATACAAAAGTGTACTGTATTCACAGAAAGTTTCAGAAATTAAAATGACCTTTGCAGTGTCTGTTTTTTTGACATCAAGTCTCCTGATCGCTGTCTGAAGTAATGAAGAAGATGCTTGAAGGTCGAGTTGAAAGAGGGAAAGTTTCTAAAAAAGACACACATATATGCAAAAACACACGTTAGATACTCGTCATACTATGTGATTCAACAGAACGGATGTGTCCAGCAGACAGACTCTACTGCAAGTCATCAAGTTGAAGTGTAGTTTATAATCAATTCTCGTAAGTGCAGGAAAAGTTGCGTTGTTGCATGTGTAAGTTAAAGTGCCTTCGGGGTCTCTCAGATGTTAAAGAGACAAAAAAGACATTTGTTGATGTCAGAAATGTGTGGTCTACTTCTCTAAAACTGATTGTGCAAAAGTGTTTTAACAGCTGCATCCTTATGGTTTGAGAGGATTGATTACACAAGATCATGTTCTCATACAGAAACCAAACAAAAAATGTGTGACCGTAAGTGAGCAAGTGGCATGACCTTTAACTGTAATTTATTTTGAATGGTAGTAGAAAAAGAGAGGACAGAAAACTATAGGTCAGGAAATGTGCCTGTGCATCAACATGAAATATAAGTGTCATTGAAACGCTGCAGACATCCATGAGAAGGGTGATGTTACTGAGTGTTTGTGTGACGCGGTACCTGATGAAACTGCAGCCAGTCTTCATGACTGTAAGGGAAGGTCCCGCCAAGGTCAGAGGTCAACTGCTGTCCGTCAACTGTCTTATGAAGAGCTTTTAGTGTTGTCACAACATCAATCTAAAGGAAATGATCATGCACTTTAACACACCGTACTGTACAAGTGTGTGTGAGACCCAAGCACTGATATTACACAATACTGTTCAAAAGTTTGCGGTCGGTACGATTTTTTTATGTTTTGAAAAGTCTCTTCTGCTGTTAATTACTCTTAAAATGTTCTTTATTCCTGTGATCAAAGCTGAATTTTCAGCATCATTACTCCAGTCTGCAGTGTCACATGATCCTTCAGAAATCATTCTAATATGATGATTTTCTGCTGGAACCCAAAGTTGTCTGCCGGAACAGACATCTCCCAGAACCCTTAGTTCCGGCAGACATCAGACGTGGATAACTGAAGTCAGTGAGAGCAGACATTCCAGGTGTTAATTAAAGGGTTGCATGTTTCCATGAAGGTGTAATTGCTGGGTAGCACGAGTGTGTTTGGGGGTGTTAATTACCTGTAGACCAGGATGTTTTTCTGGGCGAGGATTAGCGTCTTTATCAACCAGCATCAAGATAGTGTGCACTGCATGAAGGGCCTGCTCCTGTATCACACACACACACACACACACACACACAGTATGAAGGATGTGTTCAGGTTTGTATTGATGTTGGAGGTGATGATTAGTTTGTCCTCACCTGAACCATGAGCAGTGATCTGAAGAACACAGAGGGCAGAGGACACTTCCGGCTGTCAATCACTACTGTAAGTCCCAGCTCTCTGACCTCAGTCCTAGAGAAGAAATTCAGCATGTCAAACACATGGTTTTCAATTTCATACTTACAGAAATAATTATTGGCATCAAAAATGTATTGCTAAAATATTATTGAGCTATAACTACAGATGTGTTTAAAAAACATGTAGGTTTTTCAGCACTGACAAATCAGAATTATTGAATGTGAGGAAAAATAGCCTATAGCTACTTATATGATATATAGCCTAATATAATTTTCCTGATTACCCTGCTATGGTTTATTTTGCGATAATGACCGACTTACTGACCTTATTACACAGCTACTTACCAAATAAATAAACTGTTCTCTTACGAGAGGTACTCTCGTACTGCGTAAATCTTACGCTAGGGGAAAATCTCTTTTCCGCGAGATACTGAAGCCAAAAAATTATCCTTAATTTTGAAATAATGTAAAACGCGTTGCGGCAGCATGCAGACATAGGCGAGACAGCTTGCGCGCCTATTGGCTGCCCTGCGGCAACTGCAGCAGCCTATCGATAAGGCCCTATCGTGACGTCAGTACCAATGGGGGCGCTTCGCGCCCAATACGTCACGTCCCGCCGAAACGGGCGTGGCCTGGGGCTATAAATATAGCATCGAAAGGCTAGCTTACCGATTTTTCATCTCTTCAGCGGAGCTCACGCATCGCTGGATCCAGAGAGAAGAAGCCGCGCCGTGGAAAAAGCCTTTCAGCGGGACGAGTACGGTACCTGGAGTCGCTGGCCGCGCCGCCTTCAACCGCCGTTCCTGCTACGCTATCCGGCGTCATATCCTTTTCATTGCTAGTGTGTGTTCGCCGCCGCGACTCACACTCCTTCTCTAAAAGAGCAGAGCGTCTTTTTTAAGATGTCTCGACCATCCTGTGGCTCGTGCCGAGCCCCACTCAGCGACGGGGACCGCCATGTCATCTGCGTTTCCTGCCTGGGTGAAGGACATGCAGCTCTAGCGCTCGCCGACGGCGGATGCCCTCACTGCGAGCTTATGCCGATGGCGACTCTGAGGACTCGCATGGCAACCTTCCACGAGCCTGCATTTCTCGCTGTGACGCCGCGCCGTAAGAAGCGCCGTGCTCAGCGGATCCCTGAGCCTCCTCCCACCGCGAAAAGCTCGCCGGTTCGCCCGCCAGCTTCGCCGTCTGCTTCACTTGAGTCTCTCACTCCCGGACAGTGGCCGCCGTTGGCCGCCGCTTCCGCCGGAGATGACGAAGAAGAAGCGGCAGTTGTCGAGGAGGACAACTGCTCTATCCTGGCTTCAGGCAGCGAAGATTGGGCGAGCTCTGTGGACCTCCCCCCTTCTTCTGCCCGCGAGTCGTCAGGAAAACGGGCCAGTATTGAAGCTGAGCTGATGCGTCTGCTCACACAGGCCACAGAGAGCCTCGGCCTCGAGTGGTCCGCGCCCGCCGAGCCTACACGCGGCGGACTAAGACGGCGCTACCGTCAAAAGCCTGCCGCGCTACTTCTACCCTGCACAGTCGCGCTTACACCGCCGCTGGGCAGGCTGCATCAGCGCTACACACTATGGCCACTCTCCAAATCTTCCAAGCTAACCTTCTCCGAAAGCTGGACGAGGAAGGCACGGAAGCAGTCAACGTGGCGGATTTAAGGAGCGCTACGGACCTCGCTCTCCGCGCTACAAAATCCGCTGCACAGGCCATAGGGCGGAACATGGCCTCTCTCACCGTTGCTGAGAGACACCTCTGGCTGACGCTTTCAGAAATGCCGGACTCGGAGCGCTCTGTGTTCCTCGACGCCCCCGTTTCTGCTACTGGCCTCTTCGGATCGTCCGTCAAAGATTTCGCGGACCGATTCGCCGAGGTACAAAAGACGTCGCAGGCCATGAAGCACTTTCTGCCAAAGCGCTCTAGCTCCGCATCAGGCCGCTCAAAACAGCCGTCTGCCCGCAGCTCGCAGCCGCCGCCCCCCGCCGCCGCCTCACAGCGTCGACAGGCCCGGGACCAGAGACCACGCTCTCGCTCTGCCGGCCGCCGCCCCCCACCGCGTGGGACTCGGCCGAAGATTGAGATAAAGCCCGAGGCCTCAAAGTCTTCCTAGCCAGCTTAGGAAAACGACGGTGTTCAAGCCCCGCTGCGGCCGGGCTTCCACCAAAATTTCTCGCTCGTCCAGTTCCATTACATGCGACTGTTCCAGTGTACTCGACAGTAAACAAGTCGGTTACATTACCCGCTTGCCTGTACACAAACGCCGTTTTCACGGCGACCCAGATAAATCCTGTAAAGAGTGTATTTTCTGGTATTCCGGCCACGGCCGACGGTGTTATGAGTGTAGTAAAAATGCCCACTGCCCAGTGCCCATTCCTACACCCAGACACAGCCCGCCCCACAGGGCTCGCGCACATAAAATCGACTCATGTCGATTGCGCACAGAACGTAGTGAGCGTGCCCACATCCCAGTGCCCACAAACACTACACACTGCATGTCTCTCGGTTTCTGTAAAAACGAAACCAACACACATACAGCCGACTCAGGCCGATGGTGTGTTCAGTGCAAATGTGCCCGCTGTCCTGCGCCCACATTCACTCACAGACATGACGAATCCCTCGGTTTCCCCCACGCTCGCCGTCTCTCAGCTACCTGCCGTAAGAGAGCCGAGCGCGGGCGAACCGCCCGCTGTGATCAACACACTCCCCGCCTCGAGCGCTGCAAATGCGGTGTCTATAATACAGCATACCGAAGCTCCCCGGCCGCCACTATGTCACGGCCAGAGCTCCGATCTCATTCAACCCTTAGCTATGCATGCAAATGCGTGGGCAAAGCTTCCCGGTGTATCAGAATGGGTGCTGAACATTATAGAAAGAGGCTATTCGCTACAGTTCGCTCGACGTCCCCGCCGTTGTGCGGCGCGAATCGAAACCACGGTAGAAAAGGAAGTAGCAAATGTACTTCGTACCGAAATTGCGAAACTGTTGAGCAAAGGGGCAATAGAGCCTTTATCTCAAGCTCAGAGCGAAGGGGGGCTATACAGCAGATATTTTCTGGTTCCGAAAAAAGACGGGGGTCTCAGACCCATTCTAGATCTAAGACAACTGAACGAAGCGCTTTCAAAACGCCGGTTCAGAATGCTCACAACCAAGAAAATCCTCGCGCAAATTCGCCACGGGGACTGGTTTGTGTCAATAGATCTGAAAGACGCGTATTTCCAAATACAAATAGCGTCACGTCACAGGCGATTTTTGAGATTCGCCTTCGAGGGCCAGGCTTATCAATACACAGTCCTACCGTTTGGCCTGTCCCTAGCACCCCGTACATTCACGATGTGCATGGACGCAGCCCTCGCTCCCCTGAAACTTCGGGGAATGCGAGTTTTGAACTACTTGGACGATTGGCTGGTTCTAGCTCAGTCACATACAGAGCTCATAGAACACAGAACCATTTTACTCGAACATCTCGAGAATCTGGGTCTCAAAGTCAACTGGGCAAAAAGTTCACTGTCTCCCAGTCAGAGAATATCTTTTCTGGGCACAGAACTGGACTCGCTGTCAATGACAGCTCAAATATCGCTACAGCGCAGATTGACTATTCAGCGCATGACAGAAACCTTCCGCCGCGGCACTATAGTCCCGCTAAAGAAGTTTCAAAGGATGCTCGGTCTCATGGCAGCAGCATCTACAGTTCTCCAGCTGGGTCTGCTTCGCATGCGCCCACTGCAGTTCTGGCTACAAGCGCGAGTACCGCGTCGAGCGTGGACTTCAGGTCTCTTTCGCCTCAAGGTCGATCAAAAATGCGTCTCAGCACTGATACCCTGGAGAGCGACCGACTGGTACCAGTCAGGTGTAAGCCTGGGGACTTCCTCGAGTGTGAAGGTGGTGTCCACGGACGCCTCCACCTCGGGATGGGGAGCACTGCTCGAGGGCAGACCGTTTTTCGGCCAGTGGTCAGAACGGGAAAAGCTTCTGCACATAAACTGCCTGGAAATGATGGCAGTCGACAACGCGCTGAGGCGCTTTCGTCCCCAAATAGCAGGACACCACGTCTTGGTCCGCTCGGACAACATGTCAGTGGTAGCCTACATAAATCGCCAGGGAGGCATCACATCCCGAAACCTGTACAGGTTAGCGAAACGCCTCCTGGTATGGGCTCAGCACAATTTGCGCTCGCTCAGAGCAGCGCATGTGCCTGGCCACCTGAATGTGGGACCAGACAGACTGTCCAGGAACAATGTTCCGGCAGGAGAATGGTCACTGCATCCGCAGACAGTCCAACTGCTGTGGCAGACATTCGGCAGGGCAAAGATAGACCTGTTTGCGTCTCAAGAAAACGCTCACTGCCCGGAATTTTTCTCCAAGAGCAAGGATGCGCTGGCCCACGTCTGGCCCCGCTACCCGCTCTATGCTTTTCCCCCCATCGCGCTCCTACCTCAGGTATTAGAGCGGATCAGGGAAAGCAGATGCTCAGTGCTACTAGTGGCTCCGTTCTGGAAGAACCAGGCTTGGTTCCCAGTTCTTATGCAGCTGACGAGCGCTGCCCCATGGCCAATACCAGTGAGGAGGGACCTCCTCTCTCAAGCCAGGGGCTCGATCTGGCATCCTCGCCCGGAGCTTTGGTCCCTACATGCGTGGGCCATCAACGGGTACCCTCTGACCTCCCAGAGGGAGTGTTAAACACGATCATGCAGGCTAGAGCTCCCTCTACGAGACGGCTCTATTCCTCAAAATGGTCAGTGTTCTCCAGCTGGTGCACAGCACGCGGCTTTTCACCCCTGGACTGTGGAGTGACGGAGGTTCTCTCCTTCCTACAAGAGCTACTGGATGAAGGCAGAGCCCCATCCACGCTCAAAGTCTATGTGGCGGCTATAGCAGCGTTTTCTAAACCAACGCTTGGTCAGTCACTAGGAAGGAACGATCTGGTCATTCGGTTCCTTAGAGGAGCTAAGAGGTTAAATCCTCCCAGACCTCCCTCAGTTCCCATATGGGACCTTTCTACGGTCTTGGAGGCCATGAAGGGTGCCCCATTTGAGCCAATCCAATCAATAGATATCAAACACTTGTCTTTCAAAACGGTGTTTCTTCTGGCTCTCGCTTCAGTGAAGCGCATAGGGGACTTACAAGCGCTCTCAGTGAGCGCGACGTGTATGGAGTTTGGGCCAAATGACTCGAAAGTCATACTCAAACCGAGGCACGGGTACGTCCCTAAATCCCTCAACACACCGTTCAGGGCCCAGGTGATTTCCCTGTCTGCCCTGCCGGTCTCTAACGAGGAGAAGGACACCAGCTTCCTTTGCCCGGTCAGGGCGTTAAGGGCTTATGTGTCCCGCACGTCTGTTTTCAGACAGACGGAGCAGCTCTTTGTTTCACTCTACGGACGTTCTAAGGGACTCGCCGTGTCGAAACAGAGTCTATCCAGATGGATAGTCGATGCTATAGCGCTGGCTTACACCTCTAAGGGCTTGCAGTGCCCATTAGGTGTCAGAGCGCACTCCACGAGAGGCGTGGCCTCGTCGTGGGCTTGGTCTAGTGGGATTGCCCTGCAAGATATCTGTATGGCGGCAGGCTGGGCCTCCCCGTCTACATTTATAAGGTTTTATAACCTAGAGGTTCCCGCTCTGCAAGCTAAGCTGCTTTCAGTCTAAAAATCGGTACTGTCTGCCCCGAGTGCGTCCGGCCCAGAATACCGAAATGGCTTGAGCAACGCTCGATCGCGCAGCTCTATGGGCAGTGTGTAAGACCCACTATATTCATCAGTCCAGGCCGGGGTCGCCCTGACTGAATAAAATACCATCACTATAACTGTTTCTTATAGGATGCTACATTATAGGAATGATGCTATTCTAGCCACTCTTCCTGGGCTCTCTGTGAGTCACTTATGATCATGTACTACATGAGCCCGGGCACTTGCCCTTGGGACTTTGGTGCTGGATCTTAGCATGCACGGCGTTTTACACTGTTTCCCCTAGCGTAAGATTTACGCAGTACGAGAGTACCTCTCGTAAGAGAACGTACTCGGTTACTAACGTAACCTCCGTTCTCTCTAGAGAGGAAACGAGTACTGCGTATCTTGCCGTGCCTGCGCACGCTCCGGTTCGCTCCGGCGATGAAAAACCGGTAAGCTAGCCTTTCGATGCTATATTTATAGCCCCAGGCCACGCCCGTTTCGGCGGGACGTGACGTATTGGGCGCGAAGCGCCCCCATTGGTACTGACGTCACGATAGGGCCTTATCGATAGGCTGCTGCAGTTGCCGCAGGGCAGCCAATAGGCGCGCAAGCTGTCTCGCCTATGTCTGCATGCTGCCGCAACGCGTTTTACATTATTTCAAAATTAAGGATAATTTTTTGGCTTCAGTATCTCGCGGAAAAGAGATTTTCCCCTAGCGTAAGATTTACGCAGTACTCGTTTCCTCTCTAGAGAGAACGGAGGTTACGTTAGTAACCGAGTACGTTTGCATCAAATGAGAGGTATACGAAAGACATGAAAGTAGCGCCGGTTTATTTTACCAGGATGAGCGGAGTGATATACAAGTCGGCAAAACTGCTTGTTTAAAGTTACACAGATGAAAATATTTGAATTTCATTCCGTCCGTTCCATCAATTTGGTCCTATAATGAAAACCATACAGCCTATAATGTATGTTTATCATATTCAACTCAATTTTTTTATTATTAAATTTGACTAATTATACGATTCTAAATAGCCTAGTGCACACATTCACAAGCCTACTGACGCTTGTTTCACATCGCATATGGTACTGATACTTCATGTCCAAATTACACAGTCTCTTACTGCCCCCTTGTGGTGACTGAGCAGACTGATCTCTACTGGTACCTGGGAATGGAGTGCAGGAAAAGCAGAAGTCTGCAAAACTCCAGAGGAGAGAGTTGAGAGGAAGCCCAGCCTTTCCTGCCGCCATACACCTCCACCACGGCCCGGCCAGCGCGGTCACGACTGCCTTGTGTTGGTAAGAGAACAGAATGGGTAAAAAAAATAAAATTAAAATAAAAGCTTTGTAATTTTGGGAACGAACATAAAAGAGCAAAAGCAAACAGATAAATATAGACAGTCAGACACAAAAGTTGTGTATGTTCTGTATTGGGATTGAAAATGGCTTCATGATGCTAACCGCTATAATTAATGAGAAGGAGTGAACTCAAAAAATGAACTTTAACTTTTTAATGACAACAGCATTTACATTTGATGCATTTAGCTTTATCTAGAGTGGAATGTGCAACCAACCTACTGTATGGTTAAAGTGCATGTAAAAAAGTTAGCAGCATGGTAATTTTATCAAAAGTAACTGTATAGGATTCACATTATAGGTTCATAAATCAGGGTGTTAAAAGATTGCCTCACTCAAATATGAATAATTTACTCACCCTCATACAGAAGGCCTAAAGGGCCTTGCATTATCATCCTGTGTGTGTTTGTGCGTGCGTAATGTAATTGTTTTTGGTGACCTAAACATAACATTAGTTGCTTTTCCTCATAGTTTCTGTGTGAAAAAGCCTGTTGCTCACCATTTCTCTGGTCATAGTAAAATGCATTTGCTAAATCATTATTTAGCAGTAGCTACATGTTTTATGTTTAGACTGTTGTTTTCTCATTAAGTTGTTTTCTTCTGTACCCTCATCTTATTTATAACCTGTATTTTTTTGTCTTGTTTAGTTGAACACAAAATTAGATGTTAGGCAGAATTTTCAAACTGCTCTTTTCAAATGCAATAGAAGTGCATGATGATTGTCAGGCTTGAGTAAAAAAGCATGATAACAGGAGTCCACACAGTTTGTGTTATATTCCAAGTCTTCTGAAGTCATATGGTCTCTGAAAAGACTTACATTCAAACATTAGTCACTGATGATCTTCTTTTCAACCAGAGCTCTCAAATATTATTCAGGCTGGTATTGAATTAAACAATGGCACTTTTGGTTCTCTTGTGTCTGATCCTCAAACAAAGTTACTGTATCACATGTCTTCAGAAGACGTATGGACTATTTTTATTTATTTATTTATTTACTGTTGGGTGAATGTGATTTCACAAAATGCAACATGTTCCTGGATAAACATCTTTTGATGATTTTGGAACAACATTCCAATCAACCAATCAGATTTGAGGACTGACCTAACCTAACCTTACAGTTTATGCTAAGTTTAGGTTTAAAACAAGGGTTAGGTGCTTCTACATCAGTGTTATTCAACTATCATTTCACTCTGATTTTAGGAATAAGTTATGGTTAGGATTAGGTTTAGGGGTAGGGATAGGTTTAGGACTACATTTTACGGACAGGAATGTTGTTCCAGAATCAACAAAAGATCTTGATCCAGGAACATATCTTACTTGGCAAAATCATGGTGACCTTGTTGTTGATGTGCTAATCCACAATTTGTTTTTCCAATGAACAGTTCTTGCTGTACTGTCCTGCTCAAGGGCACAGTTATCTTAGACTTAGATTAGTCTGCATGGGTCAGTCTCAGTCATATCCCTGAGCTTTAACCACTAGCCTACACCACAACTGTTCATAATTAAAAGTTGATTAGCAGGCATACCTGGTAGACAGATGATGCCTAGCTGGAGAAGGCTCTTGATTGTGGGGTCCTGGGAAAGTAGAGTTTCCTGAACTCTATTCTCAGATTGATCAGCGTGTGATTTCTGAAGCTCTACTCCATTAACAACCGGTGATCCAGCTTGTCCAGAGGGGGATACTTCTTAGAAAGAGGAGAATTTACTTTAATTTTCAACATTGGTAAATATAACAACACAAAAGCCTAATTCAACTTTTTGGACCTTTTCTTGAACTTACTGCAATGAGTGAAAATCTAAGATGTGCGTCACAGCTAGATGGAGCTGTTGATCTCCCCTTTAGAAAAACTTTAGGAAAAATGATTTGTAAGCTAAAGCCATGATCTTCCTCTTCCCATTTACAAAGACATCTAACAGCTTCCCCATAAACGGGGGGGATGTAGTTATTTCTGTTCCCTGCCCTTGCTCTTGGTCCTCATGAATGCTTTCTTTCTGTTCTGCTGAAGAAAGAGATCAGATGAAGGACTGCAGAAATTCCCCTGTGGAACGCTGTGCACGCTCCTGACCTTTAGCCAGTGTCACATTGCACTCTTTTAAGATGACCTTTCAGAATGGTATATTTTCTCCTCAGCAGAGGACCAGGGTCAAGGTCGTCTGTAAATCAGTCGATATGTGTCATAGGGTGCGGCAACTAGACATGGCCTCATTGTAGTAGTCGTTTTTTTTGTAAATGACTTCATATCAGTCATGTTTGCACAAGCTTTTCATTTAAGGATAAAGATCTAAGACACAGCATGTTGGCCAGACATCATGTTGCTTCAGATGTTCTTTAAACAACAAAGTGGGATGTGGGGTAAAAATCTGTATGCAATTAGTTGACACACAGCAAGGAACCACAGATAGAATTTTTAGAATATTTCTCCTTATTCGTTTCTTCTAAATGCTTGTAACAAATCACAAGCACAATTTTTTTTCACATGCAGCTAACTCAACTTACCCTTTCTTGCTTCTTGTTGTCTGTTTAACTTTGGGGACACCAAATTAGCTGTGTGTTTTATTCCCTGGATAGCAGGCAACATGGGGATGATCTCTGGATAGACATCACTGCGACTTCTGTTGGTCGGCTTGTGTGATTGCAGACACTCTCTGGTTGTTTCCGAGACTGAAGAGTATGAGCGGGATTTAGACCTGCTTTTACCTTTGATCACCTGTACAGGTGAACCTGGGCCTCTTCCACAATGTCTGTCATCACAGGGGACTTTGCAATCCAAATGCCTGTTCTCGTTTTGGAAAAGGATCCGACTGCACTGGGGCTGAAATAGAGCAGGTGTTTGCTCATAGGCCTGTGTTAGCTGGTTTTGTGAATGCTTAATTGGATTGAAACCCTGCAAACATTGATTAGCATCTTGTCTGTGACCACTGTGGTCAGGTAAAGCCCTGAGTCCCATTTTGGGTAAGTGTTGGGTTTTGGCGTGCTTCTGGCTGCTAATCCGCATCTGAAATGAATCTTGCCTAAAAGAGTTGTTCAGACAGTAAAGTCTTTTGTCGGGAAAAGCCTTAGTCCCTAGTGCAGTCTGATGTTGATCCTGTTGCCCAGTGAGGAATGACTTGTGTTGTTGTCTCGCTGGGACCATGCTAGGGATCTGTTGGGTCATATGTTGGTCAAGAGACTCTGCATTCTCCCTTGAAATACAGTCATGAGGTACACTTTGACTTGGCTGGGTTGAGTTCTTTGTGCTTTGCTTTTGTTGGGCTGAGTTCTCAAAGAATTGCATCGGGTTTCTGTCTGCTTGGTTTGGAGTCTGGCCAAATGTACAACTCAAAGGTTTAAGTCTATGGCCAACTCCATATCCCTCACAGCTTGGCTCCTCTACATCTGTCCTTGTTTCATCTAGAGAAGGCAGCATACTTGATCTCTCAAAATTCACTGGGTTTCGGAGAGCTGCCACATAAGATTGACGATACCTGCATTTGGATTCTGGATCGTTTTGCATTATCTCAAATGGCTGTTTGTTTTGCATGCAAGGATTGCAGTCCTCACCATACAGGTTACCGTTGCTTTTTGATGCAGGTTGAGCTGGCCTGACTAGCTTGAAACCTGATGGTTTTGTAGGGATTGCTATTTTGCTGAGGTCCAAAGTCTCTTTCTCCTTGTTAAACTCCAACAGATCCACATATTCTCCTTCCAGCTCTCCGTTGTGCCTGTTGTCCCAGGTATTAGGAGAGACCCAGCCAACAGGTTTTCCAGCAAAACTGCTGATTGGATGTCCTTGATCAACCTTCACCAGTCTGCTACCACCCTCCACCAGCTGAACAGAAACCACCATCCCATCTTTTGCTGGAAGGATCCTAGTTTCCATCTCAAGTGGTAAGAAGTCCACAGGTACCTGTGACTGTGACTCGTTCTCTGAAATCTCAGTTTTAAGATCTGTCACACGGAGAGTCGCAATTGAGCATGTCTTTGTTTCAGGCCAGATATTAGATTTGGGCCTGTCAAGGAATTCTGGGTTTGCAACTTCGGTCCAAGGTACCTTCACAACACCCTGGTCAGAGGAAAGCACACACTGACATAGAGGATTTCCATGACGTCCCTCATTTATTTCCCTTAGCCAAGACTCAGTGAATATGCATGGATAGGATGTCTCCGGGATTGGCGTCCCCTCAACTGCAGGACCATCCAGCACCCTGGAACCTGCTTGCAGTACCAAATTCTCCTGCCCCAGAAGGTCTTCCTCCACAAGAAGACTTTTGAGGACAATTCGGGCTGACTGTTCTCCAAAAGACTCCACCTGCAAGTAGAAATCTCCAGGTCGGAGCAGTAAAGGGTTGATGGGGGCGAGTTGGATCACCACACGATCTCTCAAGCACAATGGCCAACCCTCACACCGGAATAGGACATCGGAGTATGCAGCCTAGTGAGAGAGAGAGAGAGAGAGAGAGAGAGAGAGAGAGAGAGAGAGAGAGAGAGAGAGAGAGAAAGAGCAAAGCTGGTTTGTTGACTTGCAGATAGTTTGGGATTGACAGATTTTACGATCAACAGATTTGTAATGGCTTGGGTCTTGATGCCGTTTATTGGCTTGCATGCAAACATTCTTGAATGCCCTTCAGAAGAAGCTGCCTAGGAAGGCCTTTGTTCTTTCTGAAGATAAAACAAAACAATCTTGTGCTGAGTGGACAAGAATAAGTAGCATGTGGGATCTGTGCCATAAAAGTCCACATGGAAGAAATGTCTGCAGAGGAAATTGCTTTCATCTTGTCCGTCCACTAACATGCTTTACCCTTTAAAGGCTGTGGAAGAAATTTAATATGTTCTATATGTTTGCATTTTCTTATATTCATAGAATCTTAGAAATATGATGATAATCAGATGAATGTAGTGTCGATACATACCCTTATGAATATACGTATGTGTATGTCCTTGTATATGACCTGACAAAAGTTAATATTTGACTAAGTGTATGGATGGTCTCTACTCAAGGGTACAATATGATAGACAAATATAAACAATGTGTTAGTTATGGCTGAGACATATCTTCATTTAGCCTCGAGAATCATTGTTTGGGGAGCCAGGACTATAGAGAATGAAGGATGCCCCCCACTTGTTGTCACACTAGTTAGTTCACCCAAACATGAAAATACATAATTGACTCACTCTTATGTCATTCACACTGTCCTTTTACATACGCTCAAAGCATACAGTGAGCATGGCCTTCCAGGCTCCAAAAAGCACTATAAAAGTAGTCATATAACCCTACTGCATATTTCAACTCTTCTGAACCTTCATGTTAGTGCTGGAACACATCTAAATTTAAAGTTGCAATGGGAAACATGTTTGTTTGAGTGTGACGACCTGTTTGACCGAACAATGAGTGTTTTTGCAATTCTGTGAATTTACCTAATTTACCTTAAGACATTATTAATTGAAACTCTTTCTCTGTGCTTCGGCTCTCAAATATCATTGTATGGCTTCAGAAGACTTGGAATATAGTCTATGAACTTCCATGTTCCATTTAAGACAAAAGTCATACAGGTTTGGGATGACATGAGGGTGAGTAAATAATGACACATAAATCTTTGGGTGAACCTTTCCTTAAGTCACTACTAGGTAGGCTATTTGACATTTTTAGATGGTTGGCTTTTACTAAGGCGCTGTCCAATGGGCTTTTTTTGTTGTTGTGATTAGCATGTTGTACTCACACAGGCAGCTTGTTGCACGCTCTCTAGGATATGTTTGGCTGGGATAAGGAAGTTCAGCAGGCACTGCAGAGCATCTCCATGGTAACGTTCCTCAATGGTGCGAAAGAGTTGGCTGAGAACAGTAGGAGCGGTAGCCTCAAACGGAGGGAAGAGAGACGACAGGGCGCTCTGAATGGACCAGTCCAGAGAGGAAGGGTTCTGAGGTGAAGAAAGGGAGAGATTTATTTTGTGTGTTAGTTACTGTATTCCTTGTCTGAAAAATATCCATTGATACATATACCATGATAGATGATACTGCAGTTATTGTATACAAGCCCTAAATGCTTTGTCTAAAGATGTAAAATGAGTTTTTTGTGAAATGCCTGTGGCAAAACCTTTTTCATTATTTCAACCCCTCCTAAATCTCACTTGTTACAGAGACAGACAATGAAGCTTGTCGTGTCAAGGGTTCACTGTTTTGGCCTAATCTAATCTACCTTTTCCATTCTGTTGACCACCATGTGAAGGCAGTTTCTCGCTTTCTCAATCCATTGAAAGTGGAGAAGACGGGCAATGCGATCAAAAATGAATGGAAGAAATCATAATTCAAAGTATGTCAGTTTATGAAAGAGTGCAGGGTGTCCATGCACATCTGAAGGATTACAGCGAATGTCTCTAATTTGCTCTCCCAAATATTTATCATACATGTTTCTCAGGCATTCCTCTGTAATGAGGATGTTGGGTTCACCTTTCAAGTGTCCGACTTGGAATAATTTACAAAGCAGATGTGGGAAGAGCACAGGGAATGCTGTGTGGAAAATTAGGGAAGTCTGGGTGACCTTGGTTTAAACCTTAAACAGACTCAAGCTGTTACAGAGTGGATTACTAGGTTGAATCTCTTAAACTGCACGTTTTAAACTATTTTTATGCAGCCCAGTGCAATGATTAACCATGGAAAGAAAAGCATGCTTTAGCCATGTTAAGATATTTGTGTGTTTAGTCTATTAATCTTTTGGCTCAACAGACACACTGGGTCCCTGGTTTAGATGATTACAGGACCCTGAGTGTGATCTCACACGGGAAGTTTATGTCTGCTTAGGAAATAACAAACATAAACAAATAGCTTCCTTTACAAGAAAAAAAAAGAAAAGAAAGTAATGTCTGCGTTTTATGTAACAGTGTACCAGACCAGGGTTAGAATAGTTTGTTTTATTTTCAGTTTAGTTTAGTCTAGTTTAGTTTTATTTTCTCTCTCATTGTTAGATTGAGGTAATTTTTTTTAGTTTTTAGGTTTCCTTTGTCAGTTTTAGTATTTCATTAGTCTAAAACTGAAATGAATTTGTGAATTTTTTTAATTTTTTTATTTCAGTTAGTTTTGGAGTGGCGAAAATGTATTTCAGTTTAGTTTTCCAGTTTGTTTTGTTCTTATTTTTCATTTACTCTTTTCCCGCCAAACACGGAATTTTGTGTTTGGTGTTTCCGTGTTTTCTGTGTTATACACTGAAAGAGTACTGAATCCCCTGTTCACAACACATGCGAAGAAGATGCAGAAACAAGCAATCTGATATGTTATGCATGTAAAATAACGCGATCATCAACATAAAACCGCACATACCGGTATATCAAAACTGCCTAATGTTAAAGAATGAAATGTTGACCCAGGATGAGTTACATGACTGTGCAAGCATTTACTCCATCTATGCTTAGATAATCTTTCTGAATCCCATCCGGACGTAGTCTGTGACAAAAATGAGATTGCTTTTGTTGCTTTTTTACTAACCTTACCCATATTCAAGTGTTGATTAACAAAAAGAATGCATGAAGCTAAAATAAAAGTTTTATTTTTTAAAAAAAATTTTAAGCAGAGGATCTGTTCTTTCTGTTGATATATTGCATGTTCAGATATTCATACAACAAAATATTCTGGGGGCCATGAATTTATGAAAATTATCAAAAACGCTGGCGGTGGCTAGCAACTTAAAAAAAATTAAAAAAACTCTGGTGGGGAAAAGAGTTAACAATGATAACAATGTAATGGCCTGACAGTGTTTAAAGTAAGTGATGTTTGCTAAGAAATCATTGCTCATTCTTGGGGTTAGTGAACAAATTCCTAATCATAAGTTTTCAACTTTGTAGTTGTATCTCATCCTTCACCATTTGAGCTACGGACAAGACTGATTCCTCAAAGTCTGCAGTTTGTCAAATCAATGGAAAACCCCCAGTCGTGCTCAGCTGTGTTAGCCGTTGAATGATACAGACATCAGATGTCTGCTCTGTCATGTACTCGTCTATGAAGTATGCACACATTGATGTTTATCTGCACTAGACTTTCTCACGTTCTCACCATTTCCTGCTTCATAGTCCCAGATTTGTGATAAAGCATTTCGGCATGTTGTTACTAGTGTTATTATTTTTTTATTTGCAACTTATTGTAGTTCATGAGGTTATTCAAGAATTCCCTGAATTAGACATCGTCACTTTTCATTAAAGGGATAGTTCACACAATTATTTTTATTTAGCCATTATTTACTCACCCTCAAGTTTTCCTAAACCTGCATATAGTTCTTGGACGATATTGAAGAATGTTGGTTATCAAACAGTTTCTGGTCCCCATTGACTTCCATAGTATAGAAACATAATTGTGGTCCATCAACTGTTTGGTTTCCCATATTCTTCAAAATGTCTTCTTTTGTGTTCAGCAGAAAAAAAGAAATTCATACAGTCAGGAACAACTTGAGGGTGAGTAAAGGATGTAAATGATCCCTTTTAAAACCTATAGACCTTATTTGCCAGAGAAACGAGGGCACCGCCATCTTTAGAATATTGTCTTTGAACTTCCGTTTTTGCGGTCGCTCTGTATATTTCTATGGCGCTGCTGTCCAGGAGTAATTCGCTTTTTAAGTGGATTTACTTAATGTAAAGTTAACGAAAGTTATCATGAGGACTGTAATGTTTAAAGCAGATGTCTTAACAAATGTCAGTCAACCGGGAAGATTTTAAAAAGAGCCATTCATTCATAAATACGCAAGATCGCTGTGAAAATACAGACCGGAAGTCAAAAGACAACGAGCACAGCGCTGAAAAGGGGCGGAGCTACATAAGGTCTATAGGATAACTGAGTAAAATCATTCAATTTGTTGCTAATACGACATATATTTTCTATTAAAACATGGGCAATTAAATATGTAAATATTCATATGTCCATATAGAAGTTCTTTCAGGTGAATCTCTTTTACTGGGATTCTGCTAAACAAACTTGTCAAAACGCAATTTTAAATAGACCAGTTGCAGTTTTAGACTGTGATGAAATCTGACAAAAAAGAAAACTAATCAAAAAAAGATTAACCTGAATGAGCGTGAAAACTATTGAAAACTAAATAGAAAATAAAACATGTAAACTATTCTAACCCACATTGGCTGATGCATCTTGCCCCATCTCCGCCTATACTGTATGTCTTGTGATCCCGAACAGAATTAGCACAGGACCTTCCACAATGGGTTTAATGATTAATAATTGTGAATGATTGTGGGAAAGACACAATAGCCTTTTTGTTTAATCGTTAACTAAATGAGTTAGTTTGGGCCTTGTGTGCGTCTCGTTCAGGGTGGTCCGTCCTGTGAGCATGTCAAACCGCTGACTTTCCCATCCTCTCTTTTCCTTCTTCGGTAAACACATGTGCGTGGTCTCGCCATGGCTCCGGGCCTGTTATTCTGTTTACCCCCGTTACTTCTCCTGTTACACGTCCACACCTCGGTTTTCAAAACACGTCCAAGTCAAACTTCATTTAACAAATCCTCAGGATCCCAAATGAAGGATATCTGGGGCCTGGCGTTGTTCCTGAGGTCTGGTATTTGCATTCAGGAGACTGTCAATTGCATTTTTCAGTGTTTTTGTAAATATAACCCTCTGACGAAGCCCTTGGCTGAACTTTAGAGCGTTAATTTGAAGGCTCATTTGATATCTGGAAATGTTAATAGGGTCAGTTTTCCATGTGTAGAAACTCTTTGAAGCACTTCACAGAAATAATGCCCTGTCTGTCTTCTCACCTGCAGGATTGCTGTACAGTTTTGGCGTGACAACTCTCAATTAAATCTAAACATAAACATTTTCAACATCTTTTCATTTGGCAGTGCACAAGTCTATCTGTAATTGCACAAGAGCTCAACAGGTGATTATAAGCTTCAGTCTAATGTTTGAAACACACCAAAGCTCAGCTGTCATTAATTCTGAGGCATAAGATGATTTCATACATGCATAGTAAACAAACAGTTTTTCAGCAGCCTTGTATTTAGTGGTGTTTGCTAAGGCACGCATTACTAATACAGTAGGTTAGTGTAATTGCTCACCAATGTCACAACCGTGTCAGTAAAGAGCTTGAGATAAAATATGAGGTGTTTTCCAATCAGTGCTATATGCAGTATTTTTATGTTTGTGTGTACAAAGTCACCCGTAGGAGGATTGTAACTTTCGTACAAGTATGTGTCGAGGTTTCAGGCATGTGTGGGGTGGCGAACTTGTGCATGCAATCTGCAAAGACCATTTTTTACTGTAATTTGCCATTAATCATGTTGATCAACTTAGGCAGTATCATGGCTAGTACGAACTGTAAATGTCAGTGACATAATTTGCATGCATGCATGTTCACTTTTGCACATTATTAGTTGACAAATTAGAGAGAGTGTGAAAAGTGTGTTTAAAGGGATACTTCACCTCTGGGAAGATGAATGTGTATTTAAAATAGGTCATTTAAGTAGAAGAAATGTGAAGAAATTTTTGAATTTGGAGCTTTCTAGACTGAGAAAAGCCAGAAAATGTATTTTTGGCTTATGTGGAATGCAGAATGCACTTGCTTCGCTGCCTTAGGAGGCCACGCCTACCGGTAAGAGTGCGCAGTTGAAAACAACAAGGCTAGTCTCCGTGATGAGTTTGCCAGGGATTTAGAGATCGCCCAAAATGTCCGGGATTCGGCTTTTGCGTTCTACAGTCGCCATTCATTCATTATGTTTACTATGGCGAGCAGGACGAGGCTGACGGCCACGGGAGAACGGCGCGAGGCCGGTGGCGTCATTACTGAGACGCGCCGGGTCTCGCCATAGACAATATATAAGGGTCTCGCATCTCTCACGGAGGAGCGGGAATTTTCTTAGCAATGGTAAAACACACATCAACCGAGCATTCATGTAAACACTACATTCAGATTCACCAATCGGAATGAATTCAGTTAGATTGAAACAAAAGGTGTGCATGTAAACAATGAATGGCGACTGCAGAAAGCAAAAGCTGAATCCCGTACATTTTGAACGATCTCGCCCGCCGGACAAGTCCGGGAAAAGGAGGATGGTAACCCCTACTTACTCAGCTTTCTCCTACTATTCAGCTTTCTTCACAGAACAAGAGCCTGCTAGCTTAGCTTCCAAAGAAAGACGTCTGACACTGTGTACATTCTGTGAGTGAGATCCCTCTATGGGCGGGTCGAGAACATGCGGAACAGCTCCTCCTACTGGCTGTAGTCTTTAGACTCTGGCCAGAAAATCCTCCGATGACGCAAAATGACGATTTTTGCGTCATCGGAGGATTTTTTCCAGACAAAAAATACATAAATCTCTCGTCTCAGGGGGATATGAGGGTGGAAAGCACGGTAATTCGAAAATACTACAGGTTTTCTACTAATACAAAGCTTAATGCTAAATCCTGAAGTATCCCTTTAAGTCCATAGGACCAAAAGTGTCCATAGTTTTAAGAAATACTCGTATGCAAAAAATGGTGCAATAGGAGAATAGTACCAAACAAACATTGTTTGAAAACACATCCTTGCTTTGCTCAAGGAATAAGTCTTGACTTGTGTATTTGGCAAGTTACAAAAGAGGCACTCAGAGCCTTTTTAAAACCCTCATTTCAAGCTCTATAATCACTTTAGGGTCGCACAAAGAGCATGTTAAAAGTACAAGTGGTAGAAGTTAGAAAGTTCATCTGCACTCTTGAGATGAACACTAATCGAACCTGAACACGATTCTTCATCATCTGTCAGCTTTGGAAAGTCTCTTGTTACAGCTGTCAAATTCCAGTAAGTTGTGATCCTGCTTCTCCTTCTCTTCCTCCTCTCCTCCCTCCTCAGGACAGTGTTGTCTTTGTCTTATTGCCACTGTGGTTTAACTCCTTACAGAGGGAGTTTGGCACAATGGATCGTTCTCACTCTCATCAGACGAACACCTACAACATCTGACCACTACTCCTCCGTTTACTCACTAGTTTCAATACGGTTTTCAGAATAAAGCTTCTTCAGTGTTTTTTTGCAGCAACTTCTCAGCTCTTCGCTGATGTGTGTCATTTTCCTCTGTATGCCTTTTTTTTTAGAGATTAACAACATGATTTTGGTTTTCTTTTTTGTGAAATTGAATGAGGTTCTGTGGCTAATTTTGTTCTTTTGTTTTGAAGACTGCTGTCAAACTAGCACTTTTTAAGTACTATATAATTTGTGTCTTTGTATGTTTTTGGTCACACTCATTACATTATAATGAATTTCTTTGTGGCTCAGAATAAATTGCCTTTATGCATTTGTTGCATTCTTTGCATCTTTTGCAATCCATGCTTTGCAGACAAACAAAAGTGCTGTTCTGTCTGGTGTTTTAATGAATCCAAATGGAAAAATACTTAAAGGAACACAGTGAAACCAAGTGTTCTCCTTGTGTCATTGTCTAATCCATAATCGAAACGAGTTTAAAACACCCTAACACAGTGTCTGGAAGCAAACAATGAGCCTGGAAGCATCAAAACGGCATGTTATCATAGTAGAAAAACTCTTTTTTTAATGAAATCTGGTTGTTTAAAAATTTTAAATTTACTTTGCATGTGCTGTTTAAGAATAAATTTATTCTGGATGTTAGTATTGCTACATCTGTGTATGTACTGTATATATCGAGAAACAAAGTATTGAAATTTAAATGAAAAGACCAAATTTAAATACATTTGCATTTATGAATTTGGCCGAATCTTTTATCCAAAGCAACTTACATTGCAATCAAGGTGCGCATTTCATCAGTTCCTGCTTTCCCTGGGAATCCAACCAATGATGTTGGCATTGCTCAAATGCTTTCTTGTTGGCTCATAAATAAATTGCCTTAGTACATTTCTTGCACTGCAGACATGCAGATATTACTAAGTAAAATAATTTAATGGGCTAAATTAAAATGCATTAAGATGCATTGCCACTTCCAGTGTAGACAGCTCCACTGATTATAATGGGATTTAGTTTTGACATGATGAGACACGCCGCTCGAACACAGATGTGCTTTGCTTCTTTTGTCTTCCCTGTCTTCTCTTTTATATCAGTTTATGTTTAAATGAATCTTTCACAGACACTCTAGCAGCACTTGTGCTTTATTTTCTTAAACGGCCATACTGTAAATCACCTCTGACATTCGCAGGTCTCGTGAACACGTCTGTCTCTGCACGCCGCCAACTTATTTTCACAGCTCGTGCATTTTATTGACTTTCTCCCCAGTATGCCCTGCTGATGAAGCAATGCTCTGTGGTTTCTCGCTGAGATCCAAGACCGCAAAAACTGACTCCAAATGATCCCGGATATCATATTTCATTGGATTTTGATTGAGGGTCCTGGGACTTGTTTCCAAAATAAATATTAGCATCTCGAAGCACACAAAAGACCATGAACACACCACGGCTCTAGACATGCTCGGATCACTTACGCTTCCCTGAACTTCAGATTATTGGAGCATTGCGTCAGGTGGAAACGTGAACGGAAGAATTGACAGTTTTGGCTGATACTCCCTAAAAGTCTGGATTTAAAATTGACTGGTCTAGGATCAGACAATCCAGCGTATGTGCTGCTCAGAAAATCCCTTTCGTTCCGATATGTTTTGTAGGACACAGTGTGACTGGGACCATCTGGATGATGAACAACATGCTAATAGAAAACAGACGCAAAAACTCAGATTTCTCTTTGTGCGCTCGACTGGAAGTCATCGAGGTCAGACGCTCACAAGCTTTTTTAGGAAAAATATCTCTGTCCAGTTTGTTTTAATTTGTAAAAAATAAAAAAGTCCTTTATTTTATGACATGTCAGAATCGGGGTGTTACTCTCAGTAAAATACTGTTAACTTTGCTGTGTTTACTACAGGAATAACCTTTTCCATTTCCTATTTATTTTAGTTTAAGGCATCACAGTGTTTCAACAGCTGTTACTCACTAACTTCCTAGTATGCCAAAACAAATCTGTGGCTTTGTTCCAAAACTTAGTGAGCGCCCTAGTCTCTACATAGGCAGTATTTTAGGATGTCATAAGCCCTATTCAGACGGGACTAGTTTAATATGGAGAGGTGGGGTAAAGTAATAATTACCAGAGCTTCTCTGTGATTTTAGTCCCGTCCGAATGTGCATCTCAGTAATCATCACAGACAATGTCAGTACTTTTACCTTCAGTGAAAGGGTCTGGAAAAATGACCTCAGGTGATACTAGTCCCGTGCGAATAGACCCACTGTAAATATGTACGTAAATATTTCATCATTTCCTGTTTAAAAGTAGTTTTCTGCGGTTTTCCCAAGTATGGAGACGCTTGAAAAAGCATTCAGTTGCGTTCTAGACGCTGGGACGAGTCTGTGGCAAAACCCAAGTGTTTTCCACATTCAGATCAGAGAGAAGATTGAAAGCACTTGTTAGAGCCACGAAACATCTTTTAGCGTTAGGAAGTGCCTATTACCAACACAATCCAATCTGAAGTTAATAAATACATTGATCGACCAGACATAACTGTTTTTTATATATAAATATAGGTTGTTTGCGCACGTGATATCTCGATATCAGGAGGCAACGTAATACACACATGACGACAGGACGTCAGTCTAGATATAAATGTGATTTCCTCAGCTTTTTGTTCAAAATGTTGCTTTTTATATGAAACTTACCCACATTAAAGTGTTGATAAAAAAAGACAATACATGAAGCTAGAATAATATGTTTTGTTGTTGTTTAAAAGCAAAGGCTCTGCTCCTATAGACCTTATGTAGCCCCGCCCCTTTTCAGCGCTGCGCTCGTCGTCTATTGACTTCCGGTTCTTGTCCCACCCATATACAATGGTTCCGACGCCCATGGGTTAAACTGATTTTATTTCGGGTGCGGGTCGGGTGTCGGTTCTGTTTTAAGCGGGTCGGGTCGGGTGCGGATTTTAATTAGTGCTGCTGTCGGAAAACGGGTCGGATGCGGTTTTAAGCACTGCGGGTACGGGCGGGTGCGGATTTACACAATCGGACCCATGCAGGACTCTGCGTCACGGTGCCACTGAGTGTAAAAACGCGAAAGGCGAAGCTTGAATTTCCAGGTATGTCCCTCTTTGGCTAATGTATTTTCAAGATGGAGGCGCTACATGGCTGCCGCCATTCGAGCGACTCGCTTGTATGTATTCTAAATGGCAGATTCTACGCTTACGAGAATACTTGATTAGTTGGTAGAAGTAATTACACATTAATGAGCACATATCATTTTGAAAGAACAAAGTGTTTTTTGCTAAGAATCAACTTAAAAAATTACACAGTGTAGCTTTAAGATCTTCCCGGTCTACTGACATTTGTTAAGACATCTGCTTTAAACATTACAATCCTCATGATAACTTTCGTTAACTTTACATGAAGTAAATCCCCTTCAAAAGCGAATTACTCCTGGACAGCAATGCCATAGAAATATACAGAGGAATATATAAAAACGGAAGTTCAAAGACAATATTCTAAAGATGGCGGCGCCCTCGTTTCTCTGGCGCATAAGGTCTATACAACAGAATATACTGGGGGCCATGAAAGTTTTGTGAAAAAATGTCAAAAATGCTAGTGCTGTCTGGCAACTTTAAAACATGGTGGGGAAAGAGTTAATATCAGTTGTTTACAAATACAAGATTCAACTACGTTTTTTACTGTAAGTCAGCTAAATATAACTTAAGTTGAAATGACTTGTACAGCCAAGTTGATTATACTTAAAAATGTAAGGCAGCAGCTGAAGTTAAAGGCACAGTATGTAAGTTTCACCGCTTCACTGTAAAAAAAGAGAAAGTTGCTGCCTTAAATTTAAGTACAATCACCTTGGATGTTTAACTAATTTCAACTTAAATTACATTAATCTGACTTAAAAACACGAGTTGAATCTTGTATAAATTGTAACAAAAGTTGAAAATTGCTTGACTTAGTTTGATGAGTTAAAGTAATGTAAAAACATGTTGTCATAACTTATTGATCATTTAATTTTTTCACAGTGTAGAGGTCGCCTAGTGGAAACAATAACGAAGACGTAGCTTGATGACGCAGTGGCGGAGCTGTTGCGTTCACCTCGCGTTTACGTTTTATAGGGTTATCTCTTTGGTGACAGAACCCACAGCAAATGATAAGGAATAATTATGGGCAATGAATAATGTGCTAAACAAACATCTGTGGCTTGATTTTCATGAAGCGTACTGGGTTTCAGTGGTTTAGTTGAGGCTAGGCGGGATATGACGCCACTATCAGGAAACACAAAGACACGGGCCGTAAAACGTTGGATTTCACTTGATTTAACATTGTTGGAAACATTTGGGATAATGTAAGTACACAAGTCAACAAAATATATAAAATTGTTCTAGTGGTTTTGTGATATTTTAATGCAAAAATCTTACATATTGACCTTTACGTTTCTTTTTTTTTCTTTTTTTTGATTTATTTATACATTTTAAGATGCATTACATTTAAAAAAAAACCTTTACGTTTCTAAGTTGAAATCAGTGGCAAAGCATTTCACTACGTTTTTAACGGACTTAACGTTGCAGACAACACCGGAATCTATGTTTAACACTAATCCCATGACGTGTGTGTGTGTGTGTGTGTGTGTTGTGGAGGTGTCTGAGAGGTGCTAACGGGCCCGAGCACAGCGTGACTGTTGTTTATGTGTGTGAATGAGAGAGTTTGGTCTAATAGTGTTTCACTCCAGTGTCGAACGGCCAGTTTAACCACAGCACAAGAACACAAGTGTGCAGGTGAGCCGCTTCTCAACACTTCTGGACTATATATTGTAACCTGTCAAGTCACATGAACACATCTACTGTATGTTTGTATATCGTAGTTATTTTAACCCATGTGTTACTGTAATGTTTAAAAAAAAAAGCACCGTCGCTGGTGAGGGAGTTTTATTTAGCACGCTCACCCTTTGACATAAGAAATTATGGCAAACAAAAATTAGGGAGGCATTTACTGGTATTTCTACAAAATAAACATTTAGTGACTTTATCTCTGCTCAGTTTTTCACCAGTCTTGGTGCCGTAGACTGTGTATGTAGTTTTCTTTGGCAATTTTTACAATGAAGTTGAACTCACACTTCAGCTACACTACCGTTCAAAAGTTTTAAAATGTTTTTGAAAGTCTCTTCTGCTCACCGAGGCTGCAATTTTTTTTTTTTAAATACAGTAAAAACAGTAATATTGTGAAATATTATTACAATTTAAAATAACTGTTTTCTATGTGAATATATAGTAAAATGTAATTTATTCCTGTGATCAAAGCTGAATTTTCAGCATCATTACTCCAGTCTTCAGTGTCACATGATCCTTCAGAAATCATTCTAATATGATGATTTGCTGCTCAAGAAACATTTATGACTATTATCGATGTTGAAAACAGTTGTGATGCTTCATATTTGTCCGGAAACTGTAATACATCTAGCATTTATTTGAAATCAATCATAAATTTTCAGTTATCAATGATCAATTTAATGCATCCTTGCTGATAAAAACACTTTTGAACAAAAGTATATCATCACTTAATCTCAGAGCTCATTGAATGTTTGTCTAGAAACGTTTCATCAATGGAGCTGGCAGCTCTAACACTGGTTGCTTTTGGCAGAGCAACAAACAATGATGGAACATGGTGAAATATAACTGATATTATAATCTAAAGGAGTGTTTTATATGCTCAGCAGATTCATATTCCAGTAGGCATGAACTCCAAAGGTGTGTGAATCCACAAACTTGCCTTAAAACACACCGCGCTCTGCTCTCCTGTACCTGTCACTGTGTGAATGATGTGAGATTAAACACACCTGCCTTACTCAAATAAAACACAGCATAAAGCTTGTGGAGCTGTTCGGCTCTCAGCCAAACGCCATCAGTCATTCAGAGAGGCATAACAAACCAATCGCTGAAACTGGGTCATGTACTTGAGGATCTCACACAGTGTAGTGCAAAAAATCTAACAACAAATCTGGAAATTACGTAATATCATTTACTTACATTCTTCATCGATTAGATTATTGTGACACCGATGCTAGAATCGATTGAATGCAAAAACGAAAGTCAGTTTTGGACACGACTTTCAGGTCAAGTTCTTTCCAGAATATATTGTTTTTAACTAATTGTTGAAACTTCGACATGTTCATGTTATCATCGAGTTTTAGTTGACAAACTTCAAGAAATTGTTGAAAACGAACAAAAATAAGTTTTAAGAATGTTCTGCTAATGTTCCCACTACGCATTAAAACGTTATTTCTGAATGTTCAAAATGTCCAATTTAATGTTTTAAAGTTTTTTCTTGGTTATATGAACGTTAAGGAACCTTTCATTTTATCGTTACTTTTAAGTGTTCGCTGAACATTCCGAAACAACTAGTAACATTTTTAAAAAAACATTTCAGGAAAATTAACGATGTATGAATGTTTTTGTTGTTACATTTTGAAGACATTATCAAAAACCAGATAATTTTCAACTAACATTCCTATTAATATTACTAATTTACTTAATTTTGAGAGAACCTTGACAGAACGCTACACTGTAAAAAGTGATTAGTTGACTTAACTTAAAAAAGTCAAAGTAAATAAACTTCATGCGTAATTGTAAAATGAAGTTAATGAACTTAACAATTCCACATGACATAACTTAATTTTTTTCAATTACGCATGGTTCATTTACTCACTTTTATTAAGTTAAGTCAACTGATCACTTTTTACAGTGTAAGTTCGGAGAATGTTTCCTGTTTAGGTTGAAGAGGTTTTGCAGAGACTGATTTTCTTTAGTCTGAAAAGGTCATTTTGTGAATTTTATGCTAAACGAATGTTAATGCCCCTAAAGATCACCTGCAACACCAGTCCGCTCTACAGTTCAGTCCGCTCTACAGTTCATTACTCCGGCTATC
>CM038631.1:38930571-39048071 GCA_021554675.1 Leuciscus idus
GTGTGTGTGTGTGTGTGTGTGTGTGTGTGTGTGTGTGTGTGTGTGTGTGTGTGTGTGTGTGTGTGAAAGAGTGTGTGTGCACGAGTGAGTGTGTGTGTGAGAGAGAGCGTGTGTGTGTGTGTGAGAGAGAGAGAGAGTGTGTGAATGAGCGTGAGTGTGTGCGTGAGTGAGTGTGTGTGTGAGAGAGAGAGAGAGAGAGAGAGAGAGAGAGAGCTTAACCTGGCATGCTGAAACTCTATAACAAACGGTGTAAACTAGTGTTAGCTGATTTACAAGGTTGGTTTATAAGCAGATTTTCTGCATGTGTGGAGTTCAGTGTCTCCAACACATTTACTCTCTTCTATTTCTCTATCTTTATATATATATATATATATATATATATATATATATATATAATATATTATTATTATTATTATTATTATATATTTTGTTTTTTTACCTAAACAGCACAGCTGGACACGTCTGTAACCCGATCATCATCTGTTTCTCCTTTACCCTGCAGTGTTTCGTGAGGAAACTTTATCAAAGTGATTCTAGGAATGAGGCTTTTGATCTGATGCTCACTGTCAAACAGAATCACTGCACAGACAAAACCAAGCCTTCGTTATTTTAGAAAGCAAAGCCTTAAGAAAGATGACATTTTAAGAAAATAACTGTTCTGTTCGATTAGAGAAATCATTGTTTTTGAACTTTGATTTTTGTTTTATTAATATTATTCTATGTCAAATCCAGATGTGCAGGAAGATCTGCAACATCTGGATCTCTTTGTGTAGCATAAAGTAGAGAAATGTCTTCAGTTTTTAAAAAAATGCAGTATTGTATTTAAGTTCTTATATTAAATGTGTAAAGCAGTGTTATTTGTGTGTAAATCATCCTTTTTGAGGTGGGACTCTAGTTTTGATGTAATTCCTGTGAGTGGAGTGCATGCTTTTAGTTATGTTGCCATTTTATGTTATGTATGTTAGATATGTAGTTAGTTTGGTTAGTTACGGTGCATCCCTTTCCAGTATTCTTGTCTATTTTGGTTGAATCGTAAAGTTTTACTGGTTTATAATGATTATGAAATCATTGTGAGAAGGGTAACTTTGCACAGACAAGGTTGGTAAGTGAATTATCAGATTTTTTTAAAGTGCCCCTGTAAGCGGTCGACCAATCACAGCAGACTGGGCCATCTGACCAATCAGAGCAGAGCAGCTCTCAGAAAAGCGGAGTTTAGAGAGACTGAATCATTTATCGAAAAGTTTCAGACATTGTGAGAAAAGAGTTGATGCTGCAGTGGATATTATGAGAAAATTTAAATATATATATATATATATATTTTAGCATAAAGATAGGTGTTTAAAAGTTTTTTTAAAGGGGTGGTATAATGCTCTTTTCACAAGATGTAAAATAAGTCTCTGATGTCCCCAGAGTGTGTATGTGAAGTTTTAGCTCAAAATACCCCACAGTTATTTGTATATAGCACGTTAAAATTATCACTTTTTGAGGATGAGCAAAAACACACCGTTTTGTGTCTGTTCCTTTAAATGCAAATGAGCTGCTGTTCCCGGCACAGGGGGCGGAGCTACAACAGCTTGTTCTTAACAAGCGGCAACTCTTGAAACCAACACGGAAGTGAGTGCAACACGGAAGTGAGTTAAACTGCAATTCGTTGACTGGCCGCTTGAGGCTGGTGTCAAAAGTGAGTCAAATCTGTATCTCCCCCATGTTAAAATGCCAAATTTTACAGCAGAAAAAAACGTGTTTACAGCCTGGTGTCTGTATGTGGCTTTGGTCTATACAGCTAATTTTGCCCTTCATAACAACTGTGAGGGGGGTGAATTTTTTTATAACTCATCCGTTTAGTTGATTAATATTTAAAGTTCTGCATAATTAAGGGTGTGTCCACTTGAGTGACAGGTGGATTCCCGCTGATGTCAATGCTAGCCGTTTGTCTGCTGTTACTAGCCGTCACTTCACCTCAGCATATGTTAGCTGCTTAACTTGCCATCTCTGCAGTGTTTGTGCTTTTTTTCGGGATTATTTCATACAATTTAATACACCCATTACTTCGCCCATGGCTTTGGATTCCGTCGTTGTCGTCGAGTATCGTTCGAGAGAGCAACCAGCGCTGTATTTCAGTTGTTTTCCTCTGTGAACATGCACTAATGGATGTCTGACAATTTCGTTTCTTTTTGGAGTTTTCAGATTTAAAAACGTCAATAAAGGCTCGTTCGGTCTGCTCTCACGGAACAGATGGATTATAATATGCTTATGTACCGTCAGATGAAATCCTGCTGGTGTCGGCGCTTTCTCCGTCCATGCAATAAATGCACATCCTTACATGAGCGCGGATTTACAGCGCATTTACTTGAACTTCATAGGTAACGTTAATATATCTATGGTTTAACCCATTTGAGAGGCGGACAAAATCAGAATTTAAAATGGACTGAATAAGCTCTCTACGAACTTGACGAGCGATGCCGCGCTGACGGACCATACACTATAAAAAAGAGTGACTGACATGTATGCACATAAATCACTGTCACACACACTCTCTCAGAGTAATATTAAGTTACTGCATATACATTTTCAACTAGCAGAATAGTACAGAATCACGATACACAGTCTCACTTGTTGCCATGTCTTTTAACTATTATAATATTTCGAAGGGCAAAAACAGGAACTTTTAATTGGCTTTACATCATCAACTGTCACTTTAGCGCGAGGCCCTGTGCAGCCGCAGACTTGGTACTGTCAGTAGCACTAGCATATAGCATAGCATTACCTCCCCACCCGCCCCGCCTCTTTGCCCATTTTCTGTTATCCGGGAGTGACGCGAGGCCAAGATGGCGACGGCCGGCTCCGCCCACTTTAGGCTTCAAAAATGCTCTTCAGAAACCTACGGGTGACGTCACGGACACTACGTCCATATTTTTTTACAGTCTATGGTTCTTAACAGCTTCGATTAGACATGCACTGAAAATGTCAAAAACTTTTAGCCTTTTATGTTCAAACTGGTGTCAGACAATGATGGAGAGACTCAAGAAGAAGTGACAACATGTAGAAGCAACAGGACATTTCTGAATGGTTAGTTGGTGAATTTATGTAGCTTATGTGTAGTTATCTTCTAGTCATTGATTAGCATATTCTGTCTCGATAATCTATAAATCGTGTTCCCGGGGGCGTTGTAACTTTGCAGATGTTGTTTATGCTCAAACAGCAACATTACACACTAACTAAAGTTAGAAAAGTGAAATCATAATCAACCACCCCTTTAACAATTTAAGTTTCTCTCATGTTTTACTTCACATAAAATGCTGTGATTTGCCATGCAATTTTCACAATTTTGGAGCAAATTAATCTTCTGCAATCAATTGGGGTGAAAACAGGACGCAATTGTTGCTCTCTTTGGCACGAGTGCTTGTCGAGGCTCTGAATGCAGATCAAATGACTTCAGGGCTCATTCAAATGCTTTCCAAGGAAACAATGACCTTTCCATTGACCAAACCTGACATTGCCATCAGGGAAAAGACTTGCATGAAAATAAACAAAACACTGAAACAGGAACGGCTGCATTTGTCTGGATTCCCATCCTCATTTGTCAGGGAGAATGAATGACCGCTGGAGCCGCATGTAGTTCATGAATTAATGTGCGTTTAATTATTATGAGTTCAACTCTTCTGTGATGAAAACAAATCCAGCAGAAACACAATCTGAATCAGGCTAAAATCCAAACCCATAGATATCCAGTCATATCCATTAGATATATCACTCCAAAACCACAACTGATATCAGGAAGGATGTGAAGAAATGAATCAAAGATGAAGTGTGGAAAATCCAAATTATTAAAAAAGCATTGATAATACGTTTTTTTTTTTTTTTTTCAGATGATGCGTAATAGCACATTACAAACAAACAACACATGATCATGACAACAAATAACAAAAAACACAGGTGGAACAATACATATAATACATGCTTATATTATAGAGAGAAAGAGCTCTGGGGTGTTTTGAGAGATTTCAAGCATGAAGATTCTCTTATATTTAGGCTAGAAAAGAAACAGTAAACCTTGACTTTGAGATCAGCTTGACAAAGTAAATTATTTTAAAAGCTTAAAGATTATACAGGCTTGACAGATATAGTTAATAACAGTATGTTGGCCTCGTCAAGTCGACATAATAAACCACATTAAAACTATACAGCAGAACTAATAGACAAACACCAACAGAATACAATGTGTGTGTGTGTGTGTGTGTGTGTGTGTGTGTGTGTGTGTGTGTGTGTGTGTGTGTGTGTGTGTGTGTGTGTGTGTGTGTGTCTTGCTCTCTTTAGGTAAAATGTCTGTATTAAAACAGCTTAATTAAATAATGCTTTAGTGAAAATGTAAAATGCTGAACGATGTGTGTGTGTATGTGTGTGAGAGGGTTTGTTTTAGGTATAAGGGATAGAAGTCAATGGAAAGTCCCTGTCATGATAGAAAGCGTGTGTGTGTGTGTGTGTGTGTGTGCGTGTGTGTGTGTGTGTGTGTGTTAGGGTGGTGTCAGTGCGTTGGTGAATGGAGCGCTCTTCTCAATTTCAATAATGAGACAATAGAAGTGCATGAATAATTGTGTGAACTTGGTTTTTCATTGGATCTTTTTAAATTCCAGACAATGATTCACTTCATCTGTCAAATCCATTTACATCCTTCTGTGACAAAAATAAGTGTGTGTGTGTGTGTGTGTGTGTGTGTGTGTGTGTGTGTGTGTGTGTGTGTGTGTGTGTGTGTGTGTGTACATGAGGAGAAACCACTGTTCTCAAACTAGTAATGAAAATCATTTCATAGTGGTGTTTCATTTCTTGTATCTGGCCTATGGCTGCAATTACAGATAATGATGAAAAATGAGGCCAAAATGTTCAATGCCTTTTTATTTATTTGTTTGTTTGTTTGTTTGTTTATCTGATAAAATACATGTTAAATCTCCAGATCTGCCTCTCTCTATTAGCTGATGTTTGCAGGGATTTGTGTGCACTGGATATGGGTGGAGAAGACAAACAGAGCACCTGAATAATGTGTGTGTGTGTGTGTGTGCGTGTGAGACACGCCCTATTTAAATATAGTATGAGCCAGACGACCTAATCATGGCAAACACACCTAAAAGCAGTGTGTGTTTCCACCCCAGAGCTGCTGGTTTCTGCACCGCTGCTGACCGTAATGTGGGCGCAAATAAATTTGACTGTCATTAAAATAGCTTTTGTGTTTCTCTTTTCTTCTCTGTTGAATTTAGGAGAAACAAAATCCCCCTGTGCAATGCTGAAGGTATGCATGCATTCAATTCAGGACACACACACACACACACACACACACACACACACACACACACACACACACACACACACACACACACACACACACACACACACACACACACACACACACACACAGAAGAGGGAAAGCAGGTCTAATTCAATTTGACATTTTAAATGGTTGCAGATGCGGCTCAGGCCGGTCAGATATACAGGCTCAATGTGTGTACCGAACCCATGCGTGCGTTTAATGTGAAGGCCTGTATAGAAACTGGACAGTCATCTGCTATCAGACAAAGTAAACGCGTATAAAGCACAGATGTAATGCGAGGACTCCGTCTACACTAGTGAATTACCTTAGACACTCTACAGTAGCTGTTTATCCTTCAGTCTTGTGCATTCTTGAATATGAATGTCAGTTTTATTGTGGGAAATGCTGCCTTGTTGTGTAAACTTTCAATGTTAAATGTTAGTAGTTGTAGTTTCCTGTTCCTATTCAGCCTTTATGTGTGATCAAATATTAGAGGAAATTAGGGAAAGTGTCTTCAGAGTCACAAGATCCTTCAGAAGTCATTCTAATATGATGATTTGCTCAAGAAACATTTCTGATGATTATCAATGTTGAAAACAGTCGTGTTGCTTCATATTTGTGTGGAAACTGAAAACTTCTTTTTAAGGATTCTTTGGTGAATAGAGAGTTCATTTTTTTGCATTTATTTACTTGAATGCTTCCTTGCTAAATAAAAATATTAATTTGTTAAAGGGTAACTCTCGCCAAAATTGAACCTAGGCTCTTTTTGTTAATCTACTCGAGGCAAACTTTCGTGTAAAAGCATAATTAGAATGGAAACGCCACTTTTAAGATTGACCGTAATTTCGTTTTCGGTCAAATTGCCTTTTGAATGGGAGTGCTTGGGGCTGAGGCTATTTTTAAAACACTAAGAAGGCTCGACACAACATGAAACTGTGCTGAAGTATCACCAGAGGCTCTACACATGAACTCCAGCATTGAGAACATTGTTTGTGCGCACAGAGTTTACTAAAAATAAAGATTTTGTACGACTCACTTTATCAGTTAGTGTTTCCGGCTGGAATTTTGTCAGTCAAAAGTAGTCGATCTTGAACTGAACACGTCATGAACTGACTCCATATGAGGAAATGTCATGAACTTGTAATTTCAATGAAAAGCATGATAACTTAGATTTTAAAAAATCCGTGAATTTATGTGGAAACAAGCTTTAGGAGCTTTCCATCTTTACTCTCCTCATGTTACGTTGCATTCGGAGATCAACTACTAGAGAGTTAATTTTTTTGCATTTATTTACCTGAATGCTTCCTTGTTAAATAAAAATATTAATTTGAAAAAAAATATATATATATTAAGTGTGTGTGTGTGTGTGTGTGTGTGTTAAAGGGATAGTTCACCCAAAAATGAAAATTAGCCCATGATTTACTATGGCATTCTTCTTTCAGACGAATACAATCAGAGTAAAAAAATGTCCGCACACCGTAATGACGGCAATTGACGCCTCTCGCGGTTCAAACACACAGGGCTGGTCATCCGCGTTCGTCATTATGTTGTGCGTCAAGTTCAAGTGTTACTCTTTTGGCGTAAATCGAGCCGTCTGCCGAAGCTAGTTATTTTAATCGATAAAGTTTTAAATATGGATATTTTTCTTACACGAACGCATCGCTTCACGTCAGAAGGCCTTTATTAACCCCTGGATATGCGTGAAGGACTTTTATCATGAATGGATGCGCTTTGATGGACTTCCAAAGACAGACACCCATTCACTCCATTTATAAAGCTTGGAAGAGCCAGGACATCCGATTGTATTCGTCTGAAAGAAGAATGTCATATACACCTATGACTTCAGGGTGAGTAAATCATGGGTTAATTTTCATTTTTGGGTGAACTATCCCTTTAATGATCACTTAATTGTCTTAATTTCCTTTATGCAAAACATAAATGCCTTTTGATTTTGATGTGAAACATGATCCAGACATGTGTCATGAGATTCACCCTTTTATCTTTGTTTTGCTCTTCACATAAATAGTCATGAGGCACGGCAGATGCACCTTAAAAATATTCCATGTAGCTTCTCAGTTTGTATGATCTTATAAAAACTGCTTAATACTTACATAAGAATTAGAGATATGTTGTAGATGTCAGACTGCAGGACACGGCTGTCACGGCTCGACATGTCATGTGAACTTCCCAAAAGCACATTGACCCTGAACAGACAGCAGAAACACGAGTGACTCTCACACTGAGACTGTGTGTGTGTATATGCAGAAACACAGTCACACTGAGAGACTGTATGTGTGTATGCAGAAACACAGTCACACTGAGAGACTGTGTGTGTATATGCAGAAACACAGTCATACTGAGAGACTGTGTGTGTGTGTGTGTGTGTGTGTGTGTGTGTGTGTGTGTATATGCAGAAACACAGTCACACTGAGAGACTGTGTGTGTGTATATGCAGAAACACAGTCACACTGAGAGACTGTGTGTGTGTGTATATGCAGAAACACAGTCACACTGAGAGACTGTGTGTGTGTGTATATGCAGAAACAGTCACACTGAGAGACTGTGTGTGTGTATGCAGAAACACAGTCACACTGAGAGACTGTGTGTGTATATGCAGAAACACAGTCATACTGAGAGACTGTGTGTGTGTGTGTGTGTGTGTATATGCAGAAACACAGTCACACTGAGAGACTGTGTGTGTGTATATGCAGAAACACAGTCACACTGAGAGACTGTGTGTGTGTGTATATGCAGAAACACAGTCACACTGAGAGACTGTGTGTGTGTGTATATGCAGAAACAGTCACACTGAGAGACTGTGTGTGTGTGTATATGCAGAAACCCAGTCATACTGAGAGACTGTGTGTGTGTATATGCAGAAACACAGTCACACTGAGAGACTGTATGTGTGTATGCAGAAACCCAGTCATACTGAGAGACTGTGTGTGTGTATATGCAGAAACCCAGTCATACTGAGAGACTGTGTTTGTGTATATGCAGAAACCCAGTCATACTGAGAGACTGTGTGTGTGTATATGCAGAAACACAGTCACACTGAGAGACTGTATGTGTGTATGCAGAAACCCAGTCATACTGAGAGACTGTGTGTGTGTATATGCAGAAACCCAGTCATACTGAGAGACTGTGTGTGTGTATATGCAGAAACCCAGTCATACTGAGAGACTGTGTGTGTGTATATGCAGAAACACAGTCACACTGAGAGACTGTATGTGTGTATGCAGAAACCCAGTCATACTGAGAGACTGTGTGTGTGTATATGCAGAAACACAGTCACACTGAGAGACTGTATGTGTGTATGCAGAAACCCAGTCATACTGAGAGACTGTGTGTGTGTATATGCAGAAACCCAGTCATACTGAGAGACTGTGTTTGTGTATATGCAGAAACCCAGTCATACTGAGAGACTGTGTGTGTGTATATGCAGAAACACAGTCACACTGAGAGACTGTATGTGTGTATGCAGAAACCCAGTCATACTGAGAGACTGTGTGTGTGTATATGCAGAAACCCAGTCACATTGAGAGACTGTGTGTGTGTATATGCAGAAACACAGTCACACTGAGAGAGTGTGTGTGTTTATATGCAGAAACCCAGTCATACTGAGAGACTGTGTGTGTGTGTGTATATGCAGAAACCCAGTCATACTGAGAGACTGTGTGTGTGTATATGCAGAAACACAGTCATACTGAGAGACTGTGTGTGTGTGTGTATATGCAGAAACACAGTCATACTGAGAGACTGTGTGTGTATATGCAGAAACCCAGTCATACTGAGAGACTGTGTGTGTGTATATGCAGAAACCCAGTCATACTGAGAGACTGTGTGTGTGTATATGCAGAAACCCAGTCATACTGAGAGACTGTGTGTGTGTATATGCAGAAACACAGTCACACCGAGAGACTGTGTGTGTGTGTATATGCAGAAACCCAGTCATACTGAGAGACTGTGTTTGTGTATATGCAGAAACACAGTCACACTGAGAGACTGTGTGTGTGTGTATATGCAGAAACACAGTCACACTGAGAGACTGTGTGTGTGTATATGCAGAAACACAGTCACACTGAGAGACTGTGTGTGTGTATATGCAGAAACACGGTCACACTGAGAGACTGTGTGTGTGTATATGCAGAAACCCAGTCATACTAAGAGACTGTGCTGCATTATTATCCTCCTCCTCTGATTTAATAAATCTCAGATGCATTGCAGAGTGGCTGAAACTCATTATGACTGTACAAAGACTCGAGGGGCTTATAGTGACTAGACTTACAGGAGGAAGAACGTCTGGTCAACATGCAGACACATGACGACAGAGTTTACATGCATTTTCATAATGTTATCAACAACACTATACTGTATGTTGATTTATGAATTTGACTGCATGCCTGTCTGAGTATACTGTGATTTTACTGAAGGATGTAAAACGGCGCTCTCTACTGGTTGATGAGAACCTGCAGTGTTTTAGAACAAAAGGGTTTTTAAAGAATAATTCACTTACATATGAAAATTTCACTCTCATGCTTTTTTTTTTTTTTTGGGTGGACTATCCCTTTAGTGACTATGAAAGCAACACGAGTGAGTGACTTTGGTGAATGAAGTTGTGGAGATTGAGGAGGTCAGACACTCCTGTCATGTCTTTTCTGAGTGTTTGCATTAAGCTCTCTGTGTGTGTGTGTGTGTGTGTGTGTGTGTGTGTGTGTGTGTGTGTGTGTGTGTGTGTGTGTGTGTGTGTGTGTGTGTGTGTGTGTGTGTGTGTGTGTGTGTGTGTGGACATTGCAGGCGAATACACATTTTGCGGAGTCTCTGTATTTGTAAGGAGATTAGATGTGTTTACACTGAGTGTGTTATCAGCCATTACTCTGACACACACACACACACACACACACACACACACACACACACACACACACACACACACACACACACACACACACAGACAGACTGTTGTCTAACTCCATTTGTTCTTATGCTGAGCCATCACATCCAGACCTAAGTGCAAAATTAACTTTTCTCACACACACACAGACACAGACACACACACACACACACACACACACACACACACACACACACACACACACACACACACACACACAGGGTCAGCTCGTCACCCTCATGTGACCAACAGGTGTTCATATGATTGAAGAACGGGCGATTTAAAGGTCCTCTAACCTATTTTTTTTCCGTGCTCCAGTTGTGCGTGATTCATCAGTGCATGTTAGACAGAAACAAATCATTATCTTTTGTTAAAGTACAGATGCACAATATATTGGCACAACATTGGTAATTTCGTAACAGTTCATATTGGACATTTATTTGACATATTTGATATTAAATTGTTCAAGGTTAATCTTTAAAAACACTGATAATTTAATTTAACTGTTAAATGAAATTACATTTTCGTATTGTACATGCGTGCAAAAAAACTATTTTAGTTTTTAATGTTTTATTCATTTAGACAAAATAGGAAGTTATTTAAATATCAGCCATTTATTGGTTATAAGCCATAACATGAAAATAATTATTCCATCAGCCAGAATTTTAATATTGCGCTTCCCTAATTGAAATGTGATGACATGCGCTGTCTCCAAAACAGCTTATCATCTGACATCTCTTATTTTAATTTTGGATCACAGTGAGAAGAAAAAAAAAAAAGAATAAATAATTCCAAAACTTTCTAATCTCTAATCTCATATAGTTTCTTAATAAAATATTATGATCTAAATGAGAATAATTCATCAGTGCAAATCATAATCTTTCATCAAAATGTAATAACATGTTCTGAAATTATTTTCATTTTCATCTATCCTTACTTTTCAACCACCTGTCAGTCATATAGAGACACTTTCCACTGTCTAATCAATTCCTAATTGAGTTCTTCTTGTTGATTATTCTGTTTCCCTCTGAAATATGTCAGAATAAGGAAGTTATGAAAATGATGAACAGCGTTTCACGTTGATTAATTTAGATATTGCGGTTATAAGACCACATAATCGTCCTCCTCTCTGCCCTGTACATCAGTCCTGTGACAAATGATCATGAAGGATTTACACAAACATCATCAGTTTCTCCCTCCAGACATGAATTATACACTAGAATGTCTGCATGTTATCCAGGATTTATTTTAACAACCATAGAGGCACGATAACACTCATTATTGCTGTTCTCTCAAGGCTTCAGCCAGTCAGACAAAACTTCCTGAGCAAACACAGGCTGCAGACGTGACACGAGCGTGACCCACACATGATAACAATGACTTCACGTCTGACTGTGGGAGCGTCTCAGAGACGTTTATCAGGAGGCGAGAGATTAAACGTGACCTCGCCTTCCTGAAACATGTATTCTGTTATTATAGCAGATATAAAAGTCACTGTTTGCTCAGCAGGGATATACTTTGTTTTCATTACAAGTAGCATGAGTAACGTAATCAGATTACTTTTTCAAGTAACTGTAAGACTTGGTTTTCCTGCTATAAGACAAAAGCTGAGATCAAACCCCCTGCAATAAAATAATAAAATGCACCCTTGGAGAGAAGATCTCAAAGAAAGAGCACAGGACATCGCCTTGCCCAAGCCTATTTACTTGTTTATATGTGCATCTCCCCTCGTCCAACTCCCTTCCTTTTCCTCTGATTCAAGAAACTGAAAGTTCACTGAGAATGTTTATTGTTTTTTCCTTTTCATGTTTGGTATCATTTTAAATGTCTCAGTGCGATTGGTAAAATAGTCTCAATTTCCTTGCAGTCATTGGTATTATAATAAAGATTAAAAACTTAGGACTAGAGTTGTCAAAAAGTACCGACTTCGGTACTGAAATGTTAAAATCGTTGTTGCGGAATCGTAAACCTCTGATTGCCCATAATACTCACGCGCTCATCGGATATGTCTGTGATTGGCTACAATGATCAGCGCTTCAAAAACATGTTTTAAATATACATCAATGGCGCTCTTCATATACAGATGAGAGCGTTTGAAACAAGCGGCAACCTCCCCGTCTCTCTCTTGAAACCAACACGGAAGTGAGTTAAACTGCAATTCGTTGACTGGCCGCTTGAGGCTGGTGTCAAAAGTGAGTCAAATCTGTATCTCCCCCATGTTAAAATGCCAAATTTTACAGCAGAAAAAAACGTGTTTACAGCCTGGTGTCTGTATGTGGCTTTGGTCTATACAGCTAATTTTGCCCTTCATAACAACTGTGAGGGGGGTGAATTTTTTTATAACTCATCCGTTTAGTTGATTAATATTTTAAGTTCTGCATAATTAAGGGTGTGTCCACTTGAGTGACAGGTGGATTCCCGCTGATGTCAATGCTAGCCGTTTGTCTGCTGTTACTAGCCGTCACTTCACCTCAGCAAATTTTAGCTGCTGAACTTTGCCATATCTGCAGTGTTTGTGCTTTTTTTCGGGATTATTTCATACAATTTAATACACCCATTACTTCGCCGCGCTGACGGACCATAGACTATAAAAAAAAGAGTGACTGACATGTATGCACATAAATCACTGTCACACACACTCTCTCAGAGTAATATTAAATTACTGCATATACATTTTCAACTAGCAGAATAGTACAGAATCACGATACACAGTCTCACTTGTAGCCATGTCTTTTAACTATTATAATATTTCGAAGGGCAAAAACAGGAACTTTTAATTGGTTTTACATCATCAACTGTCACTTTAGCGCGAGGCCCTGTGCAGCCGCAGACTTGGTACTGTCAGTAGCACTAGCATATAGCATAGCATTACCTCCCCACCCGCCCCGCCTCTTTGCCCATTTTCTGTTATCCGGGAGTGACGCGAGGCCAAGATGGCGACGGCCGGCTCCGCCCACTTTAGGCTTCAAAAATGCTCTTCAGAAACCTACGGGTGACGTCACGGACACTACGTCCATATTTTTTTACAGTCTATGGTTTGAAAGCAGAAGCAGAGCCCGTCTACGGAGAGCCTGTCCACTCCCTATTAAGCCCTATTGTACCGAATTTTGGTTGTAGTACCACCAGAGTTCCACTGGGGGCGCTTGCCATGAGTGCAAAATGAATGGGAGTCAATGGGGCTAGACGGCTAAATTTGTCTCTTTCACCCGATTGCCGTTGAGAAATCTCAGATGTGATTGTAGATTTTGCAAGTTCAACATGGGTTTTAGGTCGAAAGTTGAATGAACGAGTACTTATGTCGTTTTGATTTCTTACAGGTTGAGTTGTTGTTGCCCATAACACGCTAGCATTCTGCTAATGACGTCAGCATTCTGACGTCACTGACATTTTGAAAGACTTTTTTAAAGCAAATAAGTGACTCTAAAAAATCTAACACCCAGCAATGTGTAATTTCTTTGCATCTCCTTTCGAATACAACATTCAAATTACTAGACAAAAAATTATATCCTGAGAAAAGTGGATTTTGAGGGGTATACCGCCATTGACTTCCATTCATTCTGCACTCGTCCTGTGAGCGCCCTCATATGGAATCAGAGTGGAACTGCAACCAGTTCAAAAGCCGGAAGTGTAGTGAGAGTGAAACTTCTCGCCATATTAGACATTCTCTGGCAGAAGTCTGTCTTGTGCTTTCAAAAGCTCCCGCTCCCGTTTTTTAAAACACTTTCAAACACTTCCGTGTGTTCTCAAACGCTCCCGTGCGTTGATCATTGTAGCCAATCACAGACATATCCGATGAGCTCGTGAACACAATGGCCAATCAGGCGTTTACGATTCCGCACAACACCGCTCAAAGCGTCACAATTTTAAAATGTCACTACTGAATGGTCCCGAAGTCGGTACTTTTTGTAATGTTTTCTAATACATTACAGTACATTGCGTTAATGTCAACATACAAGTTCTGGTTAAAAAATATATTTGTAAACAGATCAGTAAGATCACGGTTTCCACAAAAATATGAAGCAGCACAACTGTTATCAGCATTGATAATAATCATAAATGTTTCTTGAGCATCAAATCATCATATTAGAATGATTTCTGAAGGATCATGTGACACTGAAGACTGGAGTAATGATGCAGAAAATTCAGCATAGAATATATTCACATAGAAAACAGCTATTTTAAAATGTAATAATATTTACTGTGGTTAAATGTTGTCTGGTCAGCATCCAGTTTCCTCATGGCTGATGTAATCTTGTCTTGCACACTAAATACACCCCTGCTTTTGAGTCATTTGAATAGCTCTAATGGTTATTCATCCCTTTATTCCAGACGATGTGTATTGTCGTGTCTTCTTCTAAATATGTCAGGAAAGAAAAGACCCCACTCACATGATGCCTGAGAGTAAATCGAGCTACTGACGTAAAACAGAATCATTCTTTTAAAACATTGGCATGAACTGAATGGATCGGATCCAAAATCAACAGTCTCAGTGAATGAATTAATATCACAAGGTTTTCCTGTGACACTGCAGCTGCGTTACAATAAACCTGCACTTTCCTTTTCAAAAGCCTCTCATTATGCTCTCGGCACGAAACACTTGATTTCTCTCTGAGCAAAGATACCTACTAAACTGATGTTTGTTCAGCTTTTAGACGTGATAACACTGATATCCTGTTTTTACTAACAGTTCAAACGTATTAAAGAATGACAACAACAGATGGTGAGCAGGGTCTGATTAAAAAATCACTTTGAACTATTATAAAAGGTCTTTGTTTGTTTGTTTATTTATTATTATCATTATTATTTATTTTTGGAGGTTGACGGACACTAAAGTTATACCTTATTTAGTAGCACTTTATTTGGTTACACTTTTATTTTAAGGTGTCTGTGTTATACAGTGTAATCATTATTCATTTAAGTGCTGAGTAATATTATGCATAATTTACAGTAATTATTACAGTAACTACATGTAACGTAACAAGGACACTGTAAAATAAAGCGTTACGCTTTATTTTACCGTGTGCTTGTTACATGTTACATGCGGTTACCATAGTAATAACTATAAATTATGCATAATTACATGCAACTTATCCTAAACCAAATCCTAAACCTACCCCTTATAGTAAGTGCATGTAGTTAATTAATAATGCTAATATTACTCCGCATTTAAATGAATAATTACACTGTAACACAGACACCTTAAAATAAAGTGTAACCCTTAATTTTAAGGTGCCCTTGTTACAGAACTGAGTCAAATTAAATTAAGGTTAGGGTTTGGTTGAGGGTAAGTTGCATGTAATTATGCATATTTTACTGTAACTACTATAGTTAGTACACATGTAATGTGTAACAAAGACACTGTAAAATAAAGTGTTACCAAAAAGTCATATGGACTTCAGTGTGAGTAAATGATCTTTAGTAAATTAGTTTTCATTTTTGGGTACATAAAAATATAGCATCAATGCTGATAGCTGGATTAAATGTATTGGAAAGAAATGACATTTTATTAAAAATGTGTAGATTTTGTGCAGCGCCCCCTGTTGTGTATCACATGAACTGAATCCTGTATAAACACAATCAATCTCTGCTGTGAATGCTGTGATATTGTTACAGTTCACCGATACATCAGACCTGAAGAGCATTCAGATAAATACAAGGCCACAGTTTAGAGATGTTTAAAGCACAAATCGTTTTTTTTTTATCTCATCTATATGTTTAGAACAAAATGTATTTTCCTCACTGTGGTTTAAACAAATATTATGAGTGATTAAAGATTCAATATTCCAATCTTTCTCTCAGCTTCTCTATCATCACTCTTCAGTTTTGACGTTTTTGGGAGACAAAACTAAGAAAGGCACACACATACCATAGACTTCTGCTGAAACACACACGTTTGTGTTTTCATTCATAGAGAAATTAAAACATAAAAAACACTCTCTCACTCACCCTGAGCAGTTTTCTGGACTCCAATGTTGCTCTCTGTAACTCCACATGCACTGTGATCTGTGTTTTACTCCATGTGTGTGAATGTGACGGGCAGGTGACATAACAGCGGCAGGTGCTGCTGCCAACAGGTGTGTGTGTGTGTGTGTGTGTGTGTGTGTGTGTGTGTGTGTGTGTGTGTGAGAGAGAGAGAGAGAGAGAGAGAGAGAGAGAGAGGATTACTTTAGGAAAAAAAGAAAGAAAAAAACAGTTTACACTTTGTTATACAATTTCCATGTTAGACATATTAGATACTTTTACTTGGTACTTTAGCAGTAACAGAGTATGAAACAATGAACATTTAATAAAAAAAATTAAACAAAATAAAAAAATTACTTTTACCATGGTAACCCTTTTTATCCTACCCAAATACCATAGTTCTTACAGTTATTGCTACTCTAAAATCATATTAATTTAATATGTTTCTTTTTTGGATCTCACAATTTTAAGCATTTAAAATTCTAAACTTGCATTTAAATTGTAATTTTAAATGTTTTTAAAGTCGGCAGGAAACAGCAGTTGCGCTGGTCTTCTGCTGCGCTTCTGGAACAAGAACAAGTGTGGGCGGGGCTTGATTCTGTCTGTGGGGAGTTGATTGGATGGTTGTGGTTTACTATTGGTGGATCTCGTGTGAGTGACAGGTTGCCCCGCCCTCGTCATCAGAGAAGAGAAGAGATGCTGCATGAGGAAGTTATTCTGATTCGAGATTACGAGGAACATGAATTTAAAACAGTAATGATGTGCACAGAAAAATCCTTTATAATAAATACTGCAATATTTCATTAAAACAAATAAGAATTGTCACATTTTTTAGACTTTAATATGAAAAATCCTGCAGTGTATGTCATTGTATTGTATGTTGCAATGAATTGAAAGCCTGCCTCCCTGCCTGCTATTGCAGTACCCCTGTCTTACACTGGATGGAGCCATATATCACACTACGATGACCAGCTCTCATCATATGGAGCAGGACCCAAAACTCTTATCCATTTACATGAGAAGTAAAGCTCCGGTCAGGCAAGAATTAATTAACGTTCAGTGTGAACACAGTTTGTTGTGTATGTGGGTGTTGAATTTGCAATGTGTGAAGGAAAAACATAAAAATCCAGGCGAGACCCAGTTCTTTGACGAAAACATTTGATCATAATATTGTGTGGAGGAAAACAAAAATGTAAGAAAAGTAGAACATTGTGTTTTTGTCATAGATCTCCAAGTTCATTCGAGGGTGTTGTGCGTGTGATTCAGCCTAATTCAGACTCCCTGATGGTTTCTGTGGCCCGTTAAGTCAACTTATCAGAAGTTCAGGGAGGAAAAGCAGCACAGTGTCCTCCTTTAGAATAAATATAGATGCTTTAAGAGCACATGCGGAACACTGCGGCACACACAGTCCTACCGAGGTGGAGTGTGTGTGTGTGTGTGTGTGTGTGTGTGTGTGTGTGTGTGTGTGTGTGTGTGGCGAATCTCCACCTGTCTGCTGGATGGAGAAGAGCTGAATTTGGGTCAGAGAGCCGTCGGAGAACACACACACACACACACACACACACACACACACACACACACACACACACACACACACACACACACACACACACACACACACACACACACACACACACACACACACACACACACACACACACACACACACACACACACACACACACACACACACACACACACACACACACACACACACACACACACACACACACACACACACACACACACACACACACACACAGCCAGCCAGCCCTGGGTGATTCTTTAAAGCCGCACTGCAGATAGGCAGAAAGAGAGGTGACCTGTTTGCATCCTTCAGCGTGCAGGATCCGTGTAGTGATGCTTATCATGATGAATGATACAGTCATCAGAGGACGAGATGGGTCATTGTTATGGCAACGAGGCTGATAATGGAAATGATTAACGAAGCATTGAGCTGTTACACTGTTTCCATTTTGTACTGCTGTATTCATCATATTCTCAAGCAGACATTTACACAATTCAAATACAGAAAGAATTACTACATGTTAAAATGTACAGTGCACATCACAGTGTTATGATGTTGGGGGTGGTTGCCAAGGTGTTGCTAGGGTGTTGGGGTGGTTTCCATGGTGTTTCTATGCAGTTGCTATGGTGATGGCTATGGCATTGCTATTTGCCTACTAGTGTTCCAAGGTTTTTTACCACATCAATGTGTGTTTACTAGGGTATTGTGGGTGGTTGTCTGGGCGTTGCTAAGTGCTTGTTATAGTGTTCTGGGGTATATTTAGTGCATTGTGGTTGCTAGGGGTTGAGCATGGTTGGCAGGGCGTTGCTACAGTATGCTCTTAAAGGTGCACTGTGTAATTTTTAGCGGCATCTAGTGGTGAGGTTGCGAATTGGAACCGACAGAAGTTACGGTGGCCGACAGGAAGTGATGTCGTCGTCTGAGACAGCAGAGAGTAGCCAGTTCAGCAATGAGCTTTCTTTACAAAGATAAATTAAGAAATTAGGTTTACTTAATTATACAGTAAAACGATATGTTATTGCAAATATTATTCTTACTTGTTCATCATTGTGTCAGTGTTTTATTCGCTGACTTTAGCTAGCTTCTTTGCACAAAGAACAACATAGTGACGAAACGTGTTTGTCCGTTTAGGGCCACTGTAGAAACATGTCGGCGCATTTCAATGTAAGGGGACCTATGGTGTATGTAGATAGAAATGGCTCATTCCAAGGTAATAAAAACATAACGGTTCATTAAGTAAGGTCTTTATACACCATTAAAAACATAGTTATGTATTTGATATTGTATTTCTGTCAACAGATCCTCCTAAACATTACACAATGCACCTTTAAAGGTGTAAAGCACTCCGACATATAGCGCATAGCGCCTCCGGCAAGTGCGGCAACCCCAGTACGATTCCCAGCTCAAGGTCCTATACACTTAGTGTGTTCTGACTGGTTTAGCATGCTGCTATGAAGTTAATGGTTGCTAGGGGGTTGAGGGTGGTTGGCAGGGTGTTGCTATGTGCTTAGTGTGTTCTGACTGGTTTTAGCATGTTGCTATGAAGTTAATGGTTGCTAGGGGTTGAGCATGGTTGGCAGGGCGTTGCTAAAGTATGCTCTTAAAGGTGTTAAGCACTCCAACATATAGTGCACTGCGCCTCCGGCGACGCCAGTATGATTCCCAGCTCAAGGTCCTATGAGCTTAGTGTGTTCTGACTGGTTTTATCATGTTGCTATGAAGTTAATGGTTGCTAGGGGGTTGAGGGTGGTTGGCAGGGTGTTGCTATGTGCTTAGTGTGTTCTGACTCGTTTTAACATGTTGCTATGAAGTTAATGGTTGCTACGGGGTTGAGGGTGGTTGGCAGGGTGTTGCTATGTGCTTAGTGTGTTCTGAATGGTTTTAGCATGTTGCTATGAAGTTAATGGTTGCTACAGGGTTGAGAGTGGTTGGCAGGGTGTTGCTATGTGCTTAGTGTGTTCTGACTGGTTTTAGCATGTTGCTATGAAGTTAATGGTTGCTAGGGGTTGAGGGTGGTTGGCAGGGTGTTGCTATGTGCTTAGTGTGTTCTGACTCGTTTTAACATGTTGCTATGAAGTTAATGGTTGCTAGGGGGTTGAGGGTGGTTGGCAGGGTGTTGCTATGTGCTTAGTGTGTTCTGACTGGTTTTAGCATGTTGCTATGAAGTTAATGGTTGCTACAGGGTTGAGAGTGGTTGGCAGGGTGTTGCTATGTGCTTAGTGTGTTCTGACTGGTTTTACCATGTTGCTATGAAGTTAATGGTTGCTACAGGGTTGAGAGTGGTTGGCAGGGTGTTGCTATGTGCTTAGTGTGTTCTGACTGGTTTTACCATGTTGCTATGAAGTTAATGGTTGCTACAGGGTTGAGAGTGGTTGGCAGGGTGTTGCTATGTGCTTAGTGTGTTCTGACTGGTTTTACCATGTTGCTATGAAGTTAATGGTTGCTACAGGGTTGAGAGTGGTTGGCAGGGTGTTGCTATGTGCTTAGTGTGTTCTGACTGGTTTTACCATGTTGCTATGAAGTTAATGGTTGCTAGGGGGTTGAGGGTGATTGACAAGGCTTTGCTTTGTCTTATTAATGTTCTGAATGGAGATCTGTACTTTGGTGCAAGGTTTCTAGGGTATTCATGATAGTTGCTAGAGAATTCCTTGGTGGTTGCTACATTATTCTTGGTAGTTTCTTAAATCTGTTGGGGGGGGTTGACAATCCTTTAGTCTGTAAGTCTGATTATTTAGGAAAGTAACAGCTGTCCTTAAACTGCATCTGCAAATGTTTAAACATTCAAGGCTAGGGGTTTGTTTAAATCACTAACCTAATTATTAATAGTGATTATTGCCCTAGCAAACACTGCTAATGTTTAAGAGTTGTTAGCCTGTTTGCATTTAGCATTTCTTTATCATGTTTCCCAGCAAATATTCGCACAGTTCAGGTCCAGCGTGAGGACTTACTCTGAGCCCAAACACTAAGTAGGTCATCATGTCTGTGTGTACCAGCGCTGCTCAATGCCGAATTGGGAACTCTCTGATCTTTTGTTGTCTTGTAAAGAAAAAGCGGAGGCTTAAGTTTCCTCCTCTCCTGCATGTCTTCAGCTCGCACATTCTGTTCAGATTTCGTTTTCACGTCGTGTAATTGATGTGTTGTTCTGTTCTTCCCGAGATGTTCAAACCTTCCCTTGAGAAGGGAAATAAAACTAAACACAAGTTAAACTTCGGCACAGAAGGATGCTATAGAAAGTTCTGAGGGAGAGTTTAATGTATTGAAACATGCAAAAAAAAAAAGGAATAGTAGTAGTTCTTGCGATCAACATTACTGTTGGTTTTACTGTTAATTTTATTCAGTAATAAACTCATTGCATCAGTTTAGTTTGTTTGCCTACTGTACGCCTGCGGTTGCCGCCTTGTTCATCGGGATGCATGTTTTGCTCTGAGTGCATGGTTGGGTTGTGAACTTATTTGGCTTATGCAAAGCCTGTGCATATGATAATTGGCCTAATTTAAATATTTATACAACTTGATGTCTTCAGCCAAACCTGGTAAGAATAAGGAATGAAGAGAAATTTGAATTCCTTTGATTTTAGTGTAGAATGTGCAGGCAGGCTTAATTATTTCCCCCGGATTGCAGTGAACTTCATAAATAATCTGAATACATTTGCTTGTATTTACTCGGGTTATGTTTAGACTACATTCAGAGCCCACACATGATGATAGTGCTTTAGTCCCCTAAAGACATGCTGTCTGTGCAGCAAATGCCCTCATCAGGGTGCTGAAATTATGTGAAATAATGTTTCAAATGATCCTTGGAGAAGGCGAGCTTGGTGTGAGTTTGGGATATAACATTTGTACAGTAAAAGAAAGAAGGCATGCAGCGTTACAACAACACCAGGGTGAGTAAATGATTTTCATTTTAGGGTGAACTATCCCTTTAAAGAGAATGAAAAGCTTGTTTTAGTTTTAATTTGTGTGTGTGTGTGTGTGTGTGTGTGTACTTATAACTATCTTTGTGAGGACCAGTTTGAGTTTAGACCATTGGAGTGAGGATCCTCATAAAGATAGATGTACAAGAAAGTGTGTGTGTGTGTGTGTGTGTGTGTGTGTGTGTGTGTGTGTGTGTGTGTGTGCGTGCGTGCAACAAAATTATTGTTCGATGATCAAACATATTTTTCTCTGATTTGTGGGAAATATACATTTATAACTATAAACCAAAATTTACAAACCTCATGTAATTACTTCATAAAATATGTTTTGACGTCACTTTGACGATCCACATTTTCTTAATGCACCTTCTCTTACTGATCATTTGCTTAGAACAAATTTTTAATTTTCAGAGTTTCGGACCCTGAACCCTATGCATCGTGCCTTGTACAGTACTTTTCACATGATTTGGGTAACAGGCTGTGCATCAGTTCGTAATGCATGTGTCAAGAGCCTCTAGGAGACTGCAAGAAGAGGCGCTGTGATTGGCTGTCTTCCCTCAGCTGAATTTTATGGGTGGTCACACTTGCACTGAGGGAAAGCCACCAATGGGAACTGTTCTTCATGCACCCCCAGAAGAGACAGTATGTGAAGTACATGCTGCATAACAGATGACACACTTCTCCCAGATGGCGTGCAGTGGACTGTCCTGCTAACTGATTGTTCGGTTAGTTAAACACATTCTTACTGTGGTTAAAAATACACTGGCATGCCTTTAACCCTCAAGTTCTTATAATCAAAATAATATGCATGACTTGTTTGGAGACAGATTCTATGGCATAGTGAATTATGTAACAGTTACAATTTTCAGAAATCTGTTCTCTCAGAGTTTAACCTTGTCAAAATATGCATTCCTTTTCCATGATGAATAGATGAGGAGAATATTTTTGGAAAAGGGTAAACTTGTTTTCACGCTTTGTGGATACAAATATAGCTGGTTAAACATGGAACTCAGCCGGTTGGATAATGTTTTCAGAGCCAAATGGGGAATTATCCTAAACCCGAGCTTGCATTGTTGGCTCTGTAATAAAATTTGCAGTTGGTGCTCATGTTATTTAGTGTTTAGTAAATACTGATGAATAATAATGAACTACATGAACTTAATAATTGTGGAGCCGCTTGCAAATGCATGTTGTTTCTATTTGTACTTTGCTAATTAATTGTAACATCTAATGTGTGCCTCACGGACACTGTGATATAAGGTGCTTTCAGAACTGTCTTGTGATTCAGAGCTGAGTTCAGGAAAGGAAAGGAAAGGAAAGGAAAGGAAAGGAAAGGAAAGGAAAGGGCTCTGATTCGATGGCCTGATTTTCATACTTGAAGGTTTCAGTTGTAGTGATGGGGTTAAAAACAAGCTGGGATGCCCTATAGCCTGAGGACATTCTAGTATTTTATCCCTCTTTCTCTCTCTCCTTCTCTCTCTCTCTCTCTCTGTCCATCCATCCATCCATCCATCGTTCTGTCTCTGTCCATCCATCCATCCATCCATCGTTCTGTCTCTGTCCATCCATCCATCATCCATCCATCGTTCTGTCTCTGTCCATCCATCCATCATCCATCCATCGTTCTGTCTCTGTCCATCCATCATCCATCCATTGTTCTGTCTCTGTCCATCCATCATCCATCCATTGTTCTGTCTCTGTCCATCCATCATCCATCCATCCATCGTTCTGTCTCTGTCCATCCATCATCCATCCATCGTTCTGTCTCTGTCCATCCATCATCCATCCATCGTTCTGTCTCTGTCCATCCATCCATCATCCATCCATCGTTCTGTCTCTGTCTGTCCATCCATCCATCCATTGTTCTGTCTCTGTCTGTCCATCCATCCATCCATCCATCCATCGTTCTGTCTCTGTCCATCCATCCATCCATCCATCGTTCTGTCTCTGTCCATCCATCCATCCATCCATCCATCGTTCTGTCTCTGTCCATCCATCATCCATCCATCGTTCTGTCTCTGTCCATCCATCCATCCATCCATCCATCATTCTGTCTCTGTCCATCCATCCATCCATCCATCCATTATTCTGTCTCTGTCTGTCCATCCATCCATCCATCCATCCATCGTTCTGTCTCTGTCCATCCATCATCCATCCATCCATCGTTCTGTCTCTGTCCATCCATCCATCCATTATTCTGTCTCTGTCCATCCATCCATCCATCCATCCATCCATCATTCTGTCTCTGTCCATCCATCCATCCATCCATTATTCTGTCTCTGTCCATCCATCCATCCATCATTCTGTCTCTGTCTGTCCATCCATCCATCCATTGTTCTGTCTCTGTCCATCCATCCATCCATCCATCGTTCTGTCTCTGTCCATCCATCATCCATCCATCCATCGTTCTGTCTCTGTCCATCCATCCATCCATCCATTATTCTGTCTCTGTCCATCCATCCATCCATCCATCCATCCATCATTCTGTCTCTGTCCATCCATCCATCCATCCATTATTCTGTCTCTGTCCATCCATCCATCCATCCATCGTTCTGTCTCTGTCTGTCCATCCATCCATCCATCCATCATCCATCCATCCATCGTTCTGTCTCTGTCCATCCATCCATCCATCCATCGTTCTGTCTCTGTCCATCCATCCATCCATTATTCTGTCTCTGTCCATCCATCCATCCATCCATCCATCCATCCATCCATCGTTCTGTCTCTGTCCATCCATCCATCCATCCATCCATCCATCCATCCATCGTTCTGTCTCTGTCATCCATCCATCCATCCATCCATCGTTCTGTCTCTGTCTGTCCATCCATCCATCCATCGTTCTGTCTCTGTCCATCCATCCATCCATCCATCCATTATTCTGTCTCTGTCCATCCATCCATCCATCGGGTTTTTTTTTCTTCAAATTTTGTTAGAAAATCTTCCTTTGACTTGTTGACATTGTTCACTGACAGTGATGAGTTTTCTTTCTAACATTTATTCAAGCATCTCCAGTTTGACCTTTAAAGACGCGTTATTCTCGTGCATTTCACTTACACAGAACCAAAGCTTTCAAGTTTTAACTTTATTCTTTTGCTGTCTTAAAGCACTAGTATTTCCATCTGAAAAAGTAACTTAGTTTCTTCCACTGTTGTGTTTGATGCATTGCTCTCTCTCTGTCGTCCTGCTTCCCATCATGCACCACGTGTCGGTGTGATCAGAGGAGCATGCGAGGTAAGACGTAACAATTAGTTAATGGAACATGAAGAGAACAAAACAGTTCTCATCTGCTCCAAAATCCCCCCATAATCTGCTTTTTAAAATGCCCAGTTAATCCTGCAGTGGATTGGCAGTGGACAACAACGCCATTCGACCCTCTCATTCAATTAAATGTGTAGAGTCAGAGAGGAAACAGACGGTCATGCCATTTACAGGATTTACTGTAACCAGACAAGAGGGTCGGGAGTGACGCTTCCTCAAGCGCTTGTGCTGTTGTTCCTCGTGTGTGTGTGTGTGTGTGTGTGTGTGTGTGTGTGTGTGTGTGTGTGTGTGTGTGTGTGTGTGTGTGTGTGTGTGTGTGTTTGAGAGATGGACAGACAGGGAGACTAAAGTCGGATGAGTGGAATGGAAAAATGACATGTGGCCATTTAGGCTGAATGCCAAAGTGTGATTTCTGAGCATTCGAAGCAGTATGTGTGTGTGCAAGCCGTGTGTGTGTGTGTGTGTGTGTGTGTGTGTGTGTGTGTGTGCTGTTCGCCTTGGGCTGAGCAAACTCTCTCTCTGTAGCTGATGTGGGTTTTAAATAGCAGCTCTGGAGGTTCAAACCAACATCACAGACTCCAGCAGAGAAACACACACACAACCGCACATGCACAACCAGCACTGAACACCTGACAAGGTGCCGGCGCTGCTGAGATATAAAAGCTGTGTTTTTAAAACATATTGTATTGATTTGGAAGAATGTTACACTTGTGGAGTTTTTGCTTAAAGTACTTTCTTCCATCTTATTTTAATGTTCAGAGTCACTTTAACTCTCAGTTAGACCTCCCAAAAACGTTGTGCATCATCTTCTACAGTAGAATGAAATATATGCAGTGTATTTATACAATACCGTTAAAGTTCTTTTTAAGACATTAATTATTTTATTCAGGAAGACTGCATTTAATTGATCATAAGTGACAGTAGAGACTAAATATTTCTGCTTCAAATGAATGCTGTTTTTGAACTTTTGCGCTTTTGAACTCTCTATTCATCAAAGAATCCTGCAAAAAAAAGGTTTCCACAAAAATATGAAGCAGCACAACTCTTTCCAACATTGATAATAATCATAAATGAGCAGCAAATCATCATATTAGAATGATTTCTGAAGGATCATGTGACACTGAAGACTGGAGTAAATTCAGCTTTGATCACAGGAATAAATTACACTTTACAATATATTCACATAGAAAACATAATATTTCACAATATTACTGTTTTACTGTATTTTTCATTAAATAAACACAGCCTTGGTGAGCAGAAGACACTGCTTGGAAACAATCAATCTTTTGCTGTTCATTTGGTGCCTCTAGTGATGCAGAAATTTGCCCAGCAGCTTTCACTAAATGTCAGCTCAAATATACTACAGTACAGCGATGTGGGCCAAAGGTTGCGTCATGCAAATGACACCTGATATTTTATATCAAGTGCATGAATATAAAGACAGGAGAGAACTGAGCTGGCACATTTCGCTGATCTCTGTTTCTGCTGACATTCCCTGTTGAAACGAGGGAACAGCATTGAGTCGCTTTCCTCCGTCTTTATTTCCAACTGCATTGCTGTAATTAGATTCGGCTCCCCCACACACACACACACACACACACACACCTTTCTCTGTGAATCAAATACGCACTTCCCGTACTCTGTAAGTAACAAGCAATTTCACTCATATTTAATTCAAGTTTAAATATAAGGTCATGTGTATCTGCTGACAGATGTAGTGTTAGTGTCTGGACTGTATTAATCTAAAGACAGGATTCTCTCATGACAACTGAAACTAATAACATCTCTATTATGTTCCTGAAATCATCTCATAATGACTGCAAGCTCAACCTAAAACCCCTTTTCTTTGTGTTTCGTGTGTGTTGTGTGAGTCTGAATCGTGGCTTTGAGAGGAGATGTGTTTTGCTGCTGTAAAAGTGCATGTTTGGAGGTGATAATGAATGAGAAAAGCACAGAGACCGTTGTAAGAGCACTGAGAGCTCATGAAGAGGTGTGGATAGCGCAGTTTATAGTCAGACCGTGAAACAAGGCGAGATGAAGCATTTTGGTCGGTCTCACAAGCAGCTGGTAAGAAAAGCTAAGTAACGTTATGGTTGTGATGTGAAGTTGTAAGTGCTCTTTTATGTGTTAAAGCAATTAGTGTGAATACAGGTGTGTGTTAAATCTGTCAAAACCTTCTTTTTAGGATGTCCTTAAAGGTAAAAGAATACAGAAATATATTTCATAAATAGAGAAATAGAGAGAATGTGCATCAGTGACTCAACATGAGACACCAGTGTTCAACCAGACGGAAAGACAGGAGGAGAATAGTGTTAGGCTTGGTTAACATGTCAAAGTAATGAATTTGATGTTATTGAACAAAACTAAAGATTTAAAGCTTCCTCATTGTGTTTTTGAGTCTCCTACAACAGGTTTACATTCATCAAATGTCAAAAACACTTTAATTTCCTCATAATCTCCACTGCAGCATCAGCTCTTTTCTCTCAGTGTCTGAAACGCTTCGATCAAGGATTCAGTTTCTCTAAACCCCGCCTCTCTGAGAGCTGCTCTGCTCTGATTGGTCAGACAGCCCAGTCTGCTGTGATTGGTCAGAAACCAAACGCTCATTATCATATCTGAATCTCAGCTCTTGATCACAGTGATACGAACAGTAATGATGGCGTGGGTTTTACCGTATCAATCTCAGAAAACAGCGTCTTCTCGACATGAACAACACAAACCAAACTCTTCCAGTCTCAGATAAACTACAGTGTTTGAGGGCGGAGCTAAGAGACGCTGATCAGCCAATCAAGAGCATTATGCAAATTAGTTCTAAACCTATACAGGATCATCAGGAAGTGAGACTGGAATTACTGATGACTCGTTACAGTTCAGAATCACTTCTTTCTTTAGAAGACAAACACTCCATTCATCTGCACTTTGAGCTTTGAAACTTTGCAGAGCTTTTACATTCACAAACAGCTTTATTAGGTCATATTCGAAAACCATATTAGGTGCACTTTAAATCATGACCTTCTAAGTGGTCGTTTATATGCAAAAGTATTATTAATTGGTATGAGTTTATAAAACTTAATGTATGTTCCATTAAAGCAACACTATGTAGCTTTTCAACCTTCATAATATATTTCCAAGACCCTTGTGATGGTACATCGACTTACAATAGGTTGAATGACACGTCTGCCATAGCCTTACAGGGTCTGTATCGCTTTTACTGGCACTACATAACTTCGGGGTTCGGGTAGTAACCCGAGCACAAAAAGAACTACAAAATTCGACTGCTTTATGGCATACGTCACTTTTTCTGGTGAAAGTGTCTTGCCTCAGGCTATAATGCAAATCGATTTTTCAACTTTGCAGATTCATCTATGGTAGCTTGATATTATAATATTGACGATATATGGCTATTACCTACCACACAAACATTGAATTGAATTAGCATTCTGTAAAACAGAGCCAATAGGCTACTATAATGACACTGGCTTGTAAACGTGAGCTACGCGATCTTTTGGCGTTTGAAAAAAATAAAACCCATGAAATTATATTCATATGACATGCTGAAATATATGCCACTGTACCTCTGATGAAGACATTTCACACGCAATGCAGGCAGTTCAGGGGTATCGGCTTGTCAACAAATGCAGGTGTATCCCCTGGTGTAACCATGACAGATTTTACGACCGCAGTAGAAGACAATACTGTTTCCCTAGGGGGACCCTGAGAGCAAAAGTTACATGGTGTTGCTTTAAGAGGTGAGTTTAGATGAAATAGATCATAGCGAATTAATAAAAGGCCACAATGAAAATAGAAACACTTTTCAGTTTTGTGAGATTTTATATCTGGTCCACCTGAGGTAAAGACTAGAAGTCAATGCAATTAGCTTTATTTAAGATCAATGTAACTCATCTGTCCTGTCATGATTTAGACAGCCAGGTTAATGCTTTTGTTTATTGCACATCATTGACAGCAGAAATGTGAATGTTTCCCAGCCTGCATCAGTCAAGGTTGTTTTTATTGTTTTTTTACTGAAAGTGTGAAATATTAAAGAATGCTTAAAGCCAGGCTGGCTTACCTTGAGTGATCTGACATCTGCGGCCCATGGAGAAACAACACATTCAGAGAGAGACAGAAATAACACCATTTGCCTTTTGTTACGCTGCTCTTCTGGTTTACACTGGATATGATATCTGAGATACATACAGTTAGAAAGGCGGATAAAACAAGTCCTGTATCCAAGAAATGTGAGCAGAGTTGTTGCAGAATCACTTTTAAAGGATTAGTTCACTTTCAAAAAATAATTTGCTGATAATTTCCGGTGTCATCCAAGATATCCATGTCTTTCTCTCTTCAGTCGAAAAGAAATTAAGGTTTTTGAGGAAAACATTCCAGGATTTTTCTACACAGAATGGACTTCAATGGCAACCAACTATACCGATGTTCAAAGAAGGTTCAAATGTCCGTCTCAGTGCAGCTTCAACGTCTCGAACCGATCCCAGTCGAGAAATAAGGGTATTTTCTCGCGAAACGATCTGTAATTAATATATATAAACTTTTTAACCACAAATGCTCATCATGTACCATCTCTGAGATGCACCACGTATTGCGTCATCACGTTGGAAAGGTCACGCGTCACGTCATCTATCTAAGTTATTTGTCTGTGTACTCCGGTTCAGAAAGGCAGGGAAGGGCGAAAAATTTCATCTCATTTTCTCCTCCAACTTCAAAATCGTCCGACATCTTTGTTTTAATTTATTATTATTTTATTTTTTATTTTTTCCGTGACCTTTCCAACGTGATGACGTAATACGTGGCGCATCTCAGAGATGGTACAAGACGGGCATTTGTGGTTAAAAAGTTTATATATATTAATTACAGATCGTTTCGCGAGAAAATACCCTTATTTCTCGACTGGGATCGGTTCGAGACGTTGAAGCTGCACTGAGACGGACATTTGAACCTTCTTTGAACATCGGTATAGTTGGTTGCCATTGAAGTCCATTCTGTGTAGAAAAATCCTGGAATGTTTTCCTCAAAAACCTTCATTTCTTTTCGACTGAAGAAAGAAAGACATGGATATCTTGGATGACATCGGGGTGAGTAAATTATCCGCAACATTTCTTTTCAACATTTTCCTTCAATCTGACAGGATAAATGAAATATTCTGCATAATGTTTTTTTGTTTTTGTTTTTTTCTTCACAAAAGTGTCTAGAATATTGCAGTAATGTTCCACTCAAGTTGTTTTATTCAGTCATATTTTGTGTTTATAATCCCGTGGATGCAATATGGTTGCATTATTGAAGGGAAGCTCCAAAAATATTGTTTTAATACAGCATTTAAAACACTAGAGCTGTGCTGCACCGTCTCTGTCCTGTCTAAGCAATCTCAGTGTAATCTTTATGGGTTTATGCCTATCTTTTATCCTAAAAACATTAACCTAAAAGTATAGTTTGTTGGAGCTCATTTTTAGCTGTTGTCACTAAACGGATTTGGGCTGAATTTGGTGGAGGACAGCTGTTCCCGCCGGAACACGGATGTTCTCGTGTGTCTCACAACCATCTGCCACGTCACATAAGCTCTTCATGTGGTTTTGACATCTCCGTTCATCTCTCTCTCTGTTTGATGTGCTAAAAATACATCTCAAAGAGTAAACAAAGACAGAATCACTGTTGTTTTGTGAGTCGCGGAGCAGTTTATTGGATATGAAGTACTTGATGGTTATATCTCCACAAAACACATCAGATTGTGAATAGTAAATATAAGTAACATGTTTTATAAAGCAGGAAAGCTGACTAAAGTAAGTTGCAACACAATAAAATAAATGGCATATATGATATAAAACATAAAATAATTCTCTAAAACTCCAGGGTTTTTTGAGAGTAAACATCTATAGTTCTGAGTAATTCTCTATTAGATGAGCTGTGCTTAGAACTGTCGATAATGGGGAATAAATGCACAACACATTCAAGTCTCGAAGTTGTTTGTTTATTATTAATTGAATGTGTTTTTTTAGTTAACATTGGTGTCTTTTATCATATTTCTGTAGCTGTGTTTTAAGCAATGAGCCACAAGAGGCCGTGCATTAGAGGGATTTCACCACAGTTGAAGTTACCATGAAATCAAAATTGACGATTCTTATTTTTTTTATGGAATATTGCAGTATTTATCGCTGCACATCATTATTGTTTTAAATTCATTTTCCTTGTAATTTTGAATCAGAATAAGTTCCTCTTGCAGCATCTCTTCTCTTCTCTGATGAAGAGGGCGGGGCAACCTGTCACTCACATGAGATCAGCCAATAGAAAACCACAACCATCCAATCAATTCCTCACAGACACAATCAAGCCCCGCCCACATTTGTCCTTGTTCAAGAAGCGTTTCACTCGGATATACGTCACAAAAGAGAAGAGAAGACTAGGGTGACTTTTGGGTGAACTTTCCCTTTAATAAGTAACATTTACATTTGTATTCATTCATTTAGCAGATGCTTTTATCTAAAGTAAAATGTGGTTTGATTGTCCTGTTTTTGTTTCAGAGGTAGTGAATCAGACTGAATGATATGTTTTTGTTTATTTGTTTTCATTGAATGCATTGATTGGCATGGTAGCGTTTCTGTTGATTACTGACTTACTCTTTTCCTCACAGAGAGAGAGAGAGAGAGAGAGAGAGAGAGAGAGAGAGAGAGAGAGAGAGCTGGTGTGATTTGACAGTGAGATGCAGCTCAATTCTCTGCCTGTGGCACTGTTTACACTGATGACTGAGTGATTGACCACTGAGTGATAGTTCACTCAGTTTAAATCCGTTTTCTCACTTTCATGTCGTTCGAAATGTTCTTATTTTTCTTCTTCTGTGAAAGTGCCCTTTTCCACGCAGCTGAAATGGATGGATATTTATATTTAACATATGTATATTTAAGTCAATGATGACAGAATGTTCATTTTTGAACACACACACACACACACACACACACACACACACACACACACACACACACACACATACACACACACATGCATATTACAGACACTGGCGTTCATACGTTTGGGATCAGTATGTGTAATTTAATGTTTTTGAAAGAAAGGAATTCACACAAAAAATACAGTAAAATATATAATATTGTGAGATATTTTTACAATTCAAAACTGCTGTTTTCTATGTGTATATATAGTATTACTCCAGTCTTCAGTGTCACATGATCCTTCAGAAATCATTCTAATATGATGATTTGAAACATTTCTGATTATTATCAATGTTGAAAACAGTTGCTTCATATTTTTGTGGAAACCGTGATTATAGCATTTATTTGAAACAGAAATTACATTTATAATACTATTATAAATCGTATGAGTCGTTGCTGAATCAAAGTATTAAGTTCTCACTATATAATATCTTCCCGACCCCAGACTTTTGAACATTAGTGTATATAATCTGAACATTTCCATCTCTCTAATAATCTCCATCATCAATCACCAAAGAAGAGATGAATAGTTTATTGCGGTTATGTAAATTCATTAATATTCGAGAAGTAAACTCTGTGTCGGGTCACTTCAGGATAATCCAGACTGGAGTAGAAGTTTGAGGGTTAGAGTTTGGTTCAGGACAGAGCTTAAATATGTTTGAGGTAGGATCAAACGGAAAGGTTTGGGATTGAATCTCACTTCATCCCATCAGCTTCTGCAGAGAGAAGGGAGTCAAAAGGATAAGTATGCAAAAATGTTCCGTTTGTCAGGCATTTAATCCAAAGCAAGCACCCGTAGACTGTAGAGACTGATTCCTATTGGCAGCTCGAGGCGAAAAGCTTCTTCACAGATGAAAGAGGAGCAGGAACACGTGTGTGTTCAGACTCACAAACCTCTCGGTAAACAGAAAACCTCCAGAATTGGATCGATGGTGTGCGATACATTTTTAAAAAGTATTTCATTCGCAATATTTTTGATGATGGAAATCATATTAGTTACTTCTCTATAACATAATATGGCAGTTAAGTGAACAGTGAACATTCACTTTTATTTTCTTTCTCTAATTGAAAGGTTTTAAACATAAGTTGTTTGCTAATATTGTTTTAATTTTCAATCGATTTATTTTTTTTACCTCTACATGCGTGTCCTTGATATCACTTTCAATCCTTCTTTTTGTAAAATCCCTTTAACTAACAGCCAGTTCTTTGATGACATCATCCTGCAGGAAGTGACATCAGTTTAGGGCACAAACATCAGGAAGTGGATTTGACGGATTCTGTGATTTTTTTTTTTTGCAGCATTAGTTGGTTTGTATTTCTCTAGAATATTCATCTTGTTTGATCAAATGACACAAATCAGTTTGATGGTAATTTTTGCATTTCAAAAGATGTGCACACACACACACACACACACACACACACACACACGCGCATATTACAGACACAAGCTTTCAAAAGTTTCAAATCAGTTTGATGGTAATTTTCGCATTTCAAAAGATGCTTAAAATATGTTACTGCACAATGACTAACTTAAGCACTTTAGGAATATCTTCATTTTCTTGTCATTGTGTAATAAAAAAAGTGAAAACTATACTTATTTGGTGACACTTTAGATCAGGGTCCAATTCTTACTATTAACTAACTATTAACTATGATTTTTGCCTCAATAAACTCCTAATTACTGCTTATTAATAGTTAGTACGGTAGTTGTTAAAGGGGTGGTTGATTATGATTTGACTTTTCTAACTTTAGTTAGTGTGTAATGTTGCTGTTTGAGCATAAACAACATCTGCAAAGTTACAACACTCAAAGTTCAAAGCAAAGGGAGATATTTGCTTTTAAAGAAATGGCTTTTTAAGGACTACAACAAACGGCTGGTAGAGACTACACAACATTCCTCCCGGGTTAGTGACATCACCAACCCTAAAATTTACATAAACCCCGCCCCCTGAACACGATTTATAGATTATCAAGACAGAATATGCTAATCAATGACTAGAAGATAACTACACATAAGCTACATAAATTCACCAACTAATCATTCAGAAATGTCCTGTTGAGTCTCTCCATCATTGTCTGAATCCGGTTTGAACATAAAAGGCTAAAAGTTTTAGAAATGTTCAGTGCATGTCGTTGTGAGGTAAAAGGACAAGAGCTCTTGAAGCTCCGCCCCCTGTGCCGGGAGCAGCAGCTCATTTGCATTTAAAGGGACTGACACAAAAACGGTGCGTTTTTGCTCACCCTCAAAAAGTGACTATTTTAACATGCTATATAAAAATACAGTACTGTGCAAAAGTCTTAGGCATGTTAATATCCCCTCTAAAAAAAATGGTTTTAAGTCAGTTATTTATATCTTTTGCTGTAGTGTGTCAGTAGGAAATATCAGTTTACATTTCCAAACATTTTTTTTGGTCATTAATTGTAATAATCCAGTGAGATTTGAGTATGCACAAGGAGTCTGACAACAGCCGGTATGATCTGATCTCACCATCATCGAGTCCGTCTGTGATTACATGAAGAAACAGAAGAAACTGAGACAGACTAAATCCAGAAGAACTGCGGGAACGTCTCAGAGATGCTTGAAGAAACCTAGAAAGATTTCCAAGTATCATGCAAGTGGTAGCCTACATGTTTGTGCATGTGTTTAGATGCCTGCTTTAACTCAGTTCACTCTGCATCCAAATACATCGAATCACTTCAAATGAGTCAAACACTTCCCTCAGCTCCTCAGATCATGGCTGACATCATTCCCAACATCTCCTCCCAGAAGACATCAGTGTGTGTGTCACGACCTGCACGCTTCTACACGGGCAAATGAAGATGAGACCGAGTGTTTCTGATTCCACGCTATACTCTGAACAAGAGACTGGAAAATATCCAGCATTAGTCAGGACAAGAGTGTTCAGTTTAACTCAGGCTAGACATGTACAAACATTAAAACGCTTCTGTCCTGTTCCTCCAGTCACTGGTCTGGTAGTCTCATGTAGTCTGAATTTTGAATATTAGCATAAACGTTGCAGATTATTCTGTTCCAGAACGACCCACTTCAACATGTGTTTATGTGTCGTTTTAGAGGCGGGTTCATAAGTTTAGCAAAATTAAGAGTTCGTTCTTTCTTTCACATTAAGGAAAGCTAAAACCTCACTTTCTAACTTCAACTCTACTGTAGTTCATTTTGTGTTTACTTGTCATTTAGGGAGGAGATGTTTATGGAAAATAGATTTTACCACAATAATATGCAGCTCAAAGTGCTTTACAATGAAAAAGTATTGCAATAAGCACCAAGAACTTCACATGGAAACAAATAAAATACCATCATTTATATAAAATAAGATTGAAAAGCAAACCCACTTTATAATACGATAAAATAGTGAATAGCCAATAAAAGATGGATATCAAAATTAGGTGACACTTTATTAAGTAACACTTTATTTTACAGTGTCATTGTTATATATGTTACATGTAGTTACTATAGTAATAACTATGAATTACACAAAATTGCAAGTAACTAACCCTAACCCTAACACTATAGTAAATACATGTAGTTAATTAATATTACTCAGTACTTAAATGTATACTTACTGTGTAACACGGACACCTTAAAATAAAGTGTAACCATTTAAGGTGACATAGTTGCATTGTATTTACTCAAATAAGTACTAATATTAATTAACTACATGTACTTACTATAGAGTTACGGTTAGGGTTTGGTTGAGGGTTAGTTACTTGTAATTATGCATAATTTACTGTTATAATAAGTGCAAATAGTATGGTGTAACTACGTTACAGTGTTACCCTAATAATAATGTAAATAATAATACGTTTTTATTTGTATTTGAAAAAATTTAGTGAGCAAAAAAAAAAAAAGTAAAAAAATCTTACATTTTTTCACACAAGGCTATGACTTCTGAAGACTTTAGAGTTGTATAATCCACTTCTATTATATTTTTATAGTGGTTTTTTTCCTTTTATTGGATGTATAAATAAGAGCAGTGTGAACATTTTTCAAAACATCTTTTGCATTTCACTGAAGAACGAAAGTCATACGGGTTTAAAAACAACATGGATGTGACTTTAAATTTTTGAGTGAACTATTCCTTTAAAATTATATTATTGGCAAAATATTAGTAATTACAGGAAAGGGACAGGTTGATTTAACACACATGTAACGCGTCTAACATGTTTTATTTACTTGCTAAACGTCTCTAAACTGAATGATTGGTGTCGCTGTCCGTGGTGCTGATCTCTCTCTCTCTCTCTCTCTCTCTCTCTCTCTCTCTCTCTCTCTCACACACACACACACACACACACACACACACACAGATCTCTCTCCTCTCAGTGTTGGTGTTGCTCCCCTCGCGGAAGAATCTCGCAGTGATGGAGATCAGAGTGGCTCGTTTTCGCGTCCGCCGGAGATAAAGTGATTTTACGGAGAAATGCGGCGTGTTTCCTCTGATAGCCCGAGCTGAGCTCACATTGAGACGAAGAGCATCGCTGGGAAGTTTAATGTTTCTCAGGAGCCACGGAAGACAGTCAGCCGAACATCACAGGTAAAACCCCTCGATCTCTTGGACCTCCAGATATCAGAACACCAGAAGCTGTCGCGGCATTTACTCTGTGCGGTTTGAGTTGAGCTGTGTGTGTGCCGGTGTGTGTGTTCTGCGGTTGTTTTGCCAAGTGAACCCGTGTGTGTTTCTGTCTGATGAGGGGCTTGGGCTGTGTCTCAAAACCTAGTCAGCTGACTACCTGGTCCGTTTTGAGTCGAAACGCTCCTACGATGAACGAAAATGCTGCTGCACGGAACGCAGATAGTATGTAGTGCGTTAATAATGCTTTGAGACACAGACACGAGGATATTAGTTGATGCATTTGAGTTAATAATCGCTGAATGAAGGGAAAATGACCACTGTAGTCTAATCTCACTGGCCGGTGGTCATAACAGCATTATGAAGATTGTTGGTTTTGCTCTAGTTTTGAATGACTTTAGTGTTCAGTCGACTTGGACTTATTAAATGATGACAAGAGCTGATTAAGAAAGCTTGGGTTTAGTTCACCCAAAAATGTTAATTATCCCATCATTTACTCATAAACGTCGAGCCATCCTTGGTGTGCATGACTTTCTTCTTTCAGCCAAACACAAACAGAGTTATATTAAAAAATATCCTGGCTCTTCCAAGCTTTATAATGGGAGTGAATGGTACTTGAGATTTTGAAGCCCAAAAAAGCGCATCCATCCATCATGACAGTGATCCGCACGGCTCCAGGGGTCAATGATGGCGATTCACAGAGACTGACTGTGGTTTGAAGCTGAAGTTTGGGTTCAGATGGATCGATCGAGGCTTTTCTCCAAGGAGGTCGAGAATAGTTTCAGTAAAGTCCAAAGTAAAATGTTTGTGTTGCTGTATGAATTTAAAAAGTGCTGTATGAATTGAATGTCCTTTTCACAATCAAAATGCAAAAATAGGGCTTGATTCTGTCAGAAAAGCAGTTTGATCATCTCACGAGGTCAATACAAGTATTATTTGTGCTGTATTTCTTTTTAAAAAAAGCCCTTGCAAATGCTTTTTTGTTCAAACTGAACTCTCTGTTCTGTGACATTACTGTATCATCAGACGTGACTGAAGCTGTTTAAGCCAGTGATGGTTTCATTCAGTTGGTTTAGTCTGGTCATACAGACATCTTTAAGATAATGGATAAACAGAGCACATCTGAAGCTACAGCTCCACTCGTTGTGTTTGTGCTTCCAGCTCCATCATTCTTGTTCTTGTTCTTTTTGCAAAATGCCCCTTTTTGTGATTGCATGACGTTCACATCAGAAAGTTTGTCCACAACTTTTATAACTCTATACTGATCACTGTGTTGCATAACGAATGTCTATGCTTTCAGATGCTCAGATAGTTGTGTTCGCTCTCGTTTGTTCTGAGTTTCATCTGTCGTCTGTGACGCTGCTCTATAACAGGCTGATGGCTTGGCACATGCTTGATTCTTCTCCGGGAACATTTGCATGCACTGTTTTAGAAACTCGCAGAAGACCGAGATATCCTGGCTTTTGCTGCATTTGATACTGCAATGCATAATTCTTCAGCTTGTGCTGTATTATAGCAACGTTATGGTGTTTCAGGTTAATTTATGATGGCATAATATTGCATTGGTAACACTTTACAGTAAGGTTGCATTACTGCATTAGTTCATCAATGTGAACTAACAATGAACTGCGCTTATTTATTATTCTTTATGTTAATCTCAACATACTAAAACATTAATAAGTTCAAAAGTTAACATCAGTTAATGCACTGTGAACTAACATGAACGATTAACTAACATTAACAAATGTTAATAAATGCTATGTTAGTGAATGCTTTAACTAGTGTTAACAAATGAATCCTTATTGTAAAGTGTTCCCATTATATTATTAGCTAGTTTGTTCGTTTCTTCACAAACACTTGCAAATACACGTTCACCTTCAAGTTCACTTCACTGTCACTCAGCCCAGACATGGGAGAATGAAATTACATTTCTTGTAAGGTCATTTTGCATACCACATATCAGCAGAATATGTAGTACAAAGACAATAATCCAACAGAATACACAATATGCACAGTATACAACACATGCTGTAGGGGACATTAGAAGTGCATGTTCACATGTGCTTTTCCATTGTTTTTCAGTGTAAACACGGGATAGACGGATGCCTTTAACCGTCTTTTGCAGCAGCTGCGTCCAAACTTGCGTACGAATGCACTGTATTCTGTGCTGTTTTGTAGTATAAATGGAGTGAGTAGTGCATGTGTTCACACTGAAAATTCCCCGATGATGCACTTATTAACCGAAAGAACGAAGTGTGGAGTGATGGATGCTTCACTGGAATTTGTCCGAATTCGCCCCCTAAACCCTTAAATAGGGCGCTATTTGATGGGACAGTCATCAAGTGAACTCATTCAATCCCACAATGCACTGCAATAACTAGTGTATAACCGATGTACACTCAATGGCTAGAAAATAGAATAAGTGAAAAAATGTAATGTCCGCAACACTGCTTTAAACTCCCAGATTTAATATAAAGGCAACGTTTCGACCCTGCTGGGTCTTCTTCAGGCAAATGCAAAATAGAATACCCATAATGCACTGTGACAGTCGCACGTTGAATGAATTCCCGCGTCTGACCAGAAGGTGGCGTCTGTAACTGAATCATCCATCCATCCATTTTCCAAACCGCGGGTCCAATGTGGGTACAGCGTAATATCACACAGGCATAAACTAATTTTTACTTGATTATTATTGTTTAATTAAGGTTTTTACATGCTAGTTTCCATGACAGAGTTCAAGATAAATCTTTTCATTACTACCGGAGATGCCAGTTTGCTAAGTTTTAAGTAAATTAATAATGTCTGGAATCGGGGTGATTTCATGCACTCAGCTGTCGCAGATTTAACCGCATCTCGTGTTTTTACTGTAACTTGTTTTTTGCAACTTGACTGAGTGTAGCTGAGTGTCCTGATGCGATCAATGAAAGTGAAAAGTAATGCTAAGACTGCATTGCTGTCTACATCTACACGGCATCTGAACTGATGCAGAGCCTCATAAGTGACAGATTTGGAGCGCTCTACTTAGGCAGCAAATGTGTGTCATACAAATAACATCTCGCGTGAATACGAAGATATTATATGAAGTTATGAAGATGATGCAACATTCTTCGCAAATACTGGGTATCCATTTTTAATTTGAATTATTGAATAAAATACATGCAAGGCTGCTATAGATTTTGCTCAAAGGTACACAATTATTATGGTCATATTTTACAATAAGTTTCTGTTGCTTAGTGTTAATTAATTCAGTGGTTAAAATGAAATAACAATGAACAATACTTTATTAGTAATCTTGATTACGGTTAATTTCTACATACTTATACAATTTTAAGTTGTATTATGAACAAACATGTATTAACAATGAATAATAGTGTATTTATAAATTAACATTAGCCTAATTTAATAAATGCTGTAACAAATGTTGGTTACACTTTATTTTACGGTGTCATTGTTACAGTGTAATTATATATTTAAGTGCTGAGTAATATTAATTAACTACATGTACTTACTATAGGGTTAGGATTAGGGTTTGGTTTAGGGTTAGTTACTTGTAATTATGCATAATTTACTGTTATTACTATAGTAAGTACATGTAGTAAACATTACCTTAAATAAAGTGTTACCGGTGTTGTTCATTTTACGTTCATGATGCCTACTGCATTAACTACATTGAAATTTATTTAACTTTATTTAACATTATTTTAATAATTATGTAGGTTTTGGAACAGAGCCGAGGTGTCAGCGCATGTTAAAGCGACTTTAAAGTTTGAGATTAAATTAATTTGTGCATGCAGTTTATTGCTGGAGATCTGTTGCATGCTCTAAACTCGACAGATTTGTAGTATTTTGTCTTACAACTATGGACTTATTAACTCCAAGTTTTGCTTTATATTGTTGATGGCCCGCACAAACATTGACTCTGGCTTTCATTAGAAACCTCCAAACAATCTTATCAAAGGAAAGCCCTCAAACAGCAGTGAAGTCTCTATCTTATCTCAGTCTGCCATTGTGAACGCACACACAGGCTTCTCTTGAATGGGCGGAAGTCAGTGCATCACAGCGAGTCAATAAGAGAGCGAGGGCCAACAGTCTCAGCAAAGGCCATGAATGGACTGCTAATCATAGCCAGATCAATAGCCTTTTCAATAGCGCTTACTCATATTTAAACAGGGCTCCGGCTGAGAGCTCTTTCTGTGAGCTGAAATGTGACACAATGTTCGCGTCTCGCAGTACCAGCTGTGTCTTTATGCCACCAAATTAACATTCACTTTAGCAGCACTATTTCAGTAACTGTGTGTGTGTGTGTGTGTGTGTGTGTGTGTGTGTGTGTGTGTGTGTGTGTGTGTGTGTGTGTGTGTGTGTGTGTGTGTGTGTGTGGTGTTTTTCCCCTGGCCTGAATAAGCCCCACCTCACTGCTTTAGCGGCCTCAATATGCGCTTGTGCTTAAAGAAAAATAAGAAGCCGAACTGGAAGCGATGATGTCTCGAGGCCGTGAACGAGGTTCACGACACATGCACAATTACTTTTTGCATTGCTCAGTTTAGCAAAATAAGTTTATACTAATGCATTGCTACAGTGTTGTTTATGATTAGGAACAACTGATGTCTGTACATGTACATTCTTGGAGTAGAGACCAAATAAATTCACAAGTTAAAAAGTCACGTACATTAAATCTCTAAATCAAATAATGGTATTGCAGGATGGCGATGATAAAGTGGAGGTCATAGAAATGTGGTATCAGTCAAATGAATGTGCGCCACGATGCAATGGCTTTCTTCCAGTGTTTATGAGAGTATTGATCTGGTTTTGTTGTGATGTTACACATTCGATTTGAACACCAGCTCCGTCACAGACACAGTCGCACTCGTATAAGGCTGTCCCCCAAATATACTTCAGTTTGTTATATTTTAAGTTGGCAATGCATTCAGTGGAAAAGCCTAATTCAAGGTTATTGTAAATAAATATCATTATTTTTAAATATACATACATTATTAATATATACAATGTTAAATATTACGATATATGTATTTATTTATTTATTTATTTATATATATATAATTATTTATACACGATACCGTTCAAAAGTTTGGGGTCAGTATAAATTCTTAATTTTTATTTTTGAAAAGTCTCTTATTCTCCCAAAAAAAATCCCTTTATTTGTTTAAAAATACAATAAAACAGTAATACTCTGAAATATTATTGCAATTTAGAGGAACTGTTTCTATGTTTTGTATGTTAAAATGTCATTTATTCCTGTGATCAAAGCTGAATTTTCAGCATCATTACTCCAGTCTTCAGTGTCACATGATCCTTCAGAAATCATTCTGATATGAGGATTTGATGATCAAGAAACATTTATTATTATCAATATTGAGAACAGTTCTGCTGCTTCAAATTTATGTGGAAACAAACCTTGATACAATTTATTTTTTTTTTTGCGAGATTCTTCGATGAATAGAAAGTTCAAAAGACGGCATTTATTAAAAATTCAAAAGCTTTCAAATCTTTTTATGAATGTTACAGTCAGTTCTGGTCAATTTAATGCATCCTTGCAGAATAAAATTTTCTAATTTCTTAAAAAAAAAAAAAAAAAACTTTTGAATTAGCTATAATATTTTAAAATGACAAAAATGGCCTATTCTACCCACTACTTTCCATGAATTGTGAAAGTAGTGAGATGATGAAGTCAGCGAGTCAGTAGGTTTTGCAGCAGAGCCGCGGTGACGTCAGTAAATCAGATTTGTGTTTTTGTTTTTAAGCGTCCTGTCGTTAAATCCATCAGCAGAAAAGATGTTAATTCTGAAATGTCACTGTTCTCTCTGGTGTGTCACTCAGACCCCGGAGAAAACGCTCTCCTCGAGCTATTTTAGATTTCAAATGACCTTCTAAATCCCAGCAGTGATTTTTATATAAAACAAATCACAGCTCTGATGGTTCTAACCTACATCCGGGAGGACAAATAGGCCTAATTGCCCATGAAAGACTGCTGTGTGTAAAAGTGAAGGACGTGTCATTGTGACTATAACACTATCTGGACCGAAGCGGCCCGCTGATAAAGCAGAGCGTCTACATTATTCATGCTCTTCCTCGTATTGAATATCTACAGAAATGAAGACGAGCTGTTCTGTAGATCGACTGCCAGATTTCCCAGTGTTGCATCAATTGGGACGAGAGAGAGATGCAAAATAAGAGTCGAAACACTCTGTTCTGTTTTCTTTATGACACAATTTTCCTTACAATCCCCTGCTGTGCTGTGTGAGAGGGATTGTAGATGGGAAAACTATGGATAGAAGAACACAAAGATACTTTGCCATGGTGAAACTTGCTTAAAGGCAACATGAAATGGAAAGTGAACCCGTTTATTTTCTTGATAGACATTTATGGTCAATTGTACGTTATTCCAAAGATGTTTGTCTTCATAATCTTTTGTCACAATGAAATTGTGCAAGTCCTGAAATTACTTTCATTTTCAACTTCATTTAGGCCATAAATATGGAATATTAATAACTATTTCCTCATTGTTGTAGGCTACTATTGTCTCATGCATCGCTCAGAAATTGATTATGGAAGTAATGGGCTTTCATGTTTTTCATTTCATGTCGTTTTTAAAGATTATAAAAACACAGTGCATGTCCTGTTAATGCGTCTCTATAGCACGCATTGTGTTTATCGTGCAATTTACACGCGGAAATTAGTTTTTACGCGCATATGATACGCAGTTTTCAAGTGCATGTGATACGGACTTTATTGCGTGTAATACAATGTATCATATGCACGTAAAAACCCTAATTTTCGCATATAAATTGCACGATAAACACAATGCGTGCTATAGAGACACATTTAGTGTGACCTGGGGTGCGTTTCCCGAACAACGCCGTAACTCGCTGCTTCACTGCCATATTACGATGCATCGTTGAAGAAATCAACTAGCTAGTCACGACCATAGATATCCATATAAGGCTAGATGTCTTACGGCGGAGTCTCGAACGGCATCACACCGGCGGCCATCTTGTCACAGGGAAGCTTTCTGGAGAGCTCTGTGGTATCTGAAGTAAGGTTGAGTGATCAGCACGAACACAAATCCTCTTATCTTGCTGAAATCTTGACGGATTTACAAACGGTTTGGTTTCTTACAAACGTTATTAACGTGGCTATAATTCTGAATGCTTGAACATGTTTAAATATATAATATTATATTTATTGATAAGTATGCAGTGTCATAGCTACATCTCTGACGTTTATAACAAACCAAACCGTTTGAAAATCGGTAGAAAATTTAGCAAGTTATGGTTATTTAAAAAGTACATGCACCATTAACACAATGTTATGAGTGAGCGAGCTCCCTGTGGCAAGATGGCCGCCGTGTGCGGACGTCGACCTCCATTGGCCAGCAGTGCGGACGAGACATCTAGCCTTTATTATAATATCTATGGTCACGACTGTTTCCCGAAACTGTATTGTCGCAAAGTGGTCGTTCAACCACGTTGGTTTATGACGTCACGCACGTGGTGGAGTAATAACTTCTTTTAATGAATCTGTTTGAGATTGAATTAACACTAGATGTTTTGCTATAAATTACAGACAAGCATCTGAGGACTATTTCTCATTTTTCTCAGTTATTTTGCTTTATTTCCAGATTCAGTCATAGGCTCGTTCTTACACACTAGGGCAAGTTCGCACATGTGCAAGTTAAAAAACGGTGCTTTAAATCTCTTGACAAACTAAAAGATGTAAATGACATTTGTATGTATTCTAAATAAAAGACACAGGTTGTACTGAATGTCAGCTTGCTTAATTTGCTCAAGATAAGGATTTTTTAAGTCCACATGTCATGAAAATTAGAAACTCTTCTTCTATCCACAGGTCGAGAGCTGTCACTCCAAACACACGACTCTGCGATGCTGTTTGTGATTGTTCGATAGAACGATGGTTTCGGGAAACACCGACTCGTTGAACTGCTGATAACGACGGAACTTGCGAAGATAGTTGGCTAACGATGCTTTTTGGGAAACGCACCCCTGGTGGTTATATTGTGCCGCTTCGTTTGAAGTACTCAAAGTACATACTGTATCTGACCGACTCATGGTGAAATATGGTGATTCTGACCTTTCTATACGGCCCATATTTTGAGGAGGAATTTATTCTAGACAGACAGAAAGAAGGACATGAGCAGGAAAGAGAAAAACTGCCAGAAAAAGAGAGAAAAGAGAAAATAACATGCTCTATTCATTTAGCGGCGGTACCCTTTTGGGCTGTCGGCTGTATTGTCAAAAGTGTGAATAATTGAAGCTGTGAAAATGTCAAGCAGGCTGTCCTGAAAGCCCCGAGCTGTTTGTCTTTCTCAAATTAGCACTGAATGAAAAATCACACTTTTGAAGAAGGTAGAAAGAGAGGTCTGGGCTGGTAAATACATAATTTAGTTACAAGCTTCTAAAGTTTATTGGGCAGTGTTTGTGAGCGCTGGTCCAGTACAGCTCAGATTATCGGTGAGGTTTGAGGTTGTTCTTATCTCATCAGTTGCAGCTGCTGCTTTGTTTTTTGTGCTCAGAAATATAGGAAGTTATTCATAATGGAGTTAATTAATGTCCGGTAAATCTGCAAAATGCACTAAAATCATATTCCCTGTTGATCATGCTGTACACAGTCACTCAGAAACTTAGCATTTACATTTATGTAGGCTCTGTCGTATACACTACCGTTCAACAGTTTGAGGATGGTAAGATGTCTCTTCTGCTCACCAAGGCTGCAATTATTTGATCAAATACAGTGGAAAAAGAGTAATATTGGGAAATAATATTACGATTTAAAATAACTGTTTTCTATGTGAATATATTGTAAAGTGTAATTTATTCCTGTGATCAAAGCTGAATTTTCAGCATCATTACTCCAGTCTTCAGTGTCACATGATCCTTCAGAAATCACTCTAATTTATTGTCCTTGTTGAATAAAATTAATAATTTCTTAAAAATATATATATTTATACGCACACACACACACACACACACACACACACACACACACACACACACACACACACAGAGAGTGGAGGTATATTACATTTTTCTTCACTAAAATATTAATAATGAAATTTTCACGTTATTTTAATTTAGCTTTTTTACGTTTAGTATCTTTATTTTCATTTTAGTTTAGTTTTAGTATTTAAAGGTGTAATAATTTATGCTAAATGCAAAAATAATGCCTGTTTTTAAACATGTTTCCCAAACATCTTCCATTGGTTGGACAAACAGATAGTCCCGCCCCAAACTCACGCCATTGGTCGAGCTGATGTTCCTGGGTCCAGGCTGTTCAAACCAGCAGATCAGTGATTTGAAAACATTACAAGTTACACTTTTTGGGAATTCATACTACAAACGACATATTGACTGAATATTAGGCTAAGAGTCTCCTCTCCTCTCCCCTGAGCTTCATTGCCCATAATAACCCATTGCCTGGACTCATTATGCTTGATTACTTCCAGCTGTGTGTCATTATCCTGTAAAGCCCTGTGTTTTCACTCACTCTTTGCGAAGTCTTGTTAGTGTCACACTGCATGTCTGAGTGCTCTCTCTTGTCTCCTATGGTTCTGACTCTGGACTCTTGAACTCTGTCAGTGTTTGGATTATCTTCCCTGTGGTTTTGACCCTTGCCTGTCATTTGAATTTCAGTTGTGGATTATCCCATTAACTCTCTCCCCACCATTGATGGAAATTTCCGTGTCTCCACTGTTATTCGGTAGGGGGCGCTATGACGCATCTTCTGAAAGAGTACTGAATCTCCTGATCAAAACACATGCGGAAAAAACTGCAGGAACAAGCGATCTTATGTGGAATCATATGTAAAATAACGCTATCATCAACATTAAACAGCATAAATCAAAACTGCCTAATGTCACTGAATGAAATGTCGACCCAGGACGAGCTATAGGACCGTGAGGCTTTGAGGGTGTCGATGGACTCCATCTGTGTTTCGATCATCGATCTGAATCCTGTCCAGATGTAGTTTTTTTTATACAAAAACGAGATTTTCTCAGCTTTTTGCTCAAAATGGTGATTTTTTTTTTTAATGAAACTTACCCATATTCAAGTGTTGATTAAAAAAAAGAAGAAAAAATCCGTTTTTTTTTTTTTGTTTAAAATCAGAGGGTCTGTTCTTTTTCTTGATATACAGGTGCTGGTCATAAAATTAGAATATCATCAAAAAGTTGATTTATTTCAAGAATTCAACTTAACAGGTGAAACTAATACTGTATATAGACTCATTACATGCAAAGTGAGATATTTCAAGCCTTTATTTGTTATAATTTTGATGATTATGGCTTACAGCTTATGAAATCCACGAAATCAAAATCCCAGAAAATTTGAATATTACATGAAATCACACAGTAATTACACAGTGGTTTTTACATGGTCATTGAACCAGGTTTTGGTTCTTTTGGCAGTGTGGGCAGGTGCAAATCCTGCTGGAAAATGAAGTCAGCATCTCCATAAAGCTTGTCTGCTGAAGGAAGCATGAAGTGCTCTGGAAATGTCCTGGTAGAGACGGCTGCGTTGAGTGGACAGCACAGTGGACCAACACCAGCCGATGACATGGCTCCCCAAACCAACACAGACTGTGGAAACTTCACACTGGACTTCAAGCATCTTGGATTGTGTGCCTCTCCATTCTTCCTCCAGACTCTGGGACCTTGGTTTCCAAATGAGATGCAAAATTTGCTCTCATCAGAAAAGAGGACTTTGGTCCACTGTGCTTTATTAAATCCAGAGTCAACGCAGACGTCTACCAGGACATTTCCAGAGCACTTCATGCTTCCTTCATTTTCCAGCAGGATTTGCACCTGCCCACACTGCCAAAAGAACCAAAACCTGGTTCAATGACCATGGTATCACTGTGTAATTACTGTGTGATTTCATGTAATATTCAAATTTTCTGGGATTTTGATTTCGTGGGTTTCATAAGCTGTAAGCCATAATCATCAAAATTATAACAAATCAAGGCTTGAAATATCTCACTTTGCATGTAATGAGTCTATATAATATATTAGTTTCACCTGTTAAGTTGAATTCTTGAAATAAATCAACTTTTTGATGATATTCAAATTTTATGACCAGCACCTGTATATTGCATGTTCAGATATTCGTACAACAAAATATTCAGTGGGCCGTGAAAATTTGGTGAAAATGATCAGAAACGCCGGCGGTGGCTGGCAACTTTTTTTAAAATAAATGGTTAATAAAGTTAATAAATGGCTGCATTTAGTTCTTCATCACGTGTGTGTTTGTGACACTAAGACAGAGGAAAAATTTAAACATTGAAAAATGACACGAATCACCTTTAAAGTAAACATGAAATCAACATGGTCTCTATTGTACTTGCATTAGAAGTCACATTATGAGAAGTAGATGTTTGACATAAAAATGCAACACTTGAACACGTTTTGTCCCTGTGTCAGTCGCACCGATACACAACGGCAGAGCGACTCCGCCACGAGCCGTGTGTTTAAAAAAGATCTTCTATTTTCAACCCCACGCTGTGTCATGCTGAGACCTTCATTACCAATGTAGATTAAAATGAACAGAAATGTGTGCAAGCCGGAGCCTTTTAGCCAAACCACTGAAACCATCAGGTGTGATGGGAACATGAGCTGATGCTGGACAGTAGATGGACTGTAACTCTTATTTTCTTTATGATCTGTTCTGATAGCTCTAACAGTATATTAAACTCTTGTGATTTCTGGCTGTAGAATGAGTTATTATAGCCGTGTAATAGGAAAAAGCCTTTATTAAAAGTCTAATTCACCTAAAAATTTAAATTGTCCCATAATTTACTCGTCCTCAAGTCATCCTATATGTGTATATGACTTTCTTCTTTCAGCCAAACACTATCAGAGTTATATTATAAAATATCCATATTTATAACTTTATAAACTACAATGACAGGCTTAGATAATTCTAATTTTTGGGTGAACTAACCTTTTAACAATGTATCGTTATTTTTCATCTTTTATTGTTTTTCATTTACTTCTAAAGTTAAAACATCACAAAAACCTCACCTTGAAGGTCTAATCTTATTGAACTATTTGCTAAAAAAAAAAAAAAGTGTATTCACAGATTTCACACTGAAGCATATGAAATGTATTAAATATCATGAGCAACAAATAATACAATTCAGCAGTATTAATAAATCAATAGGATCAATATTTATAATGAAGATCATTCAGCTCATATTGATCAGGTATTAGACATTATTGTGCAGAGAAATGGATGTTAACTGAGGTTTTATCAGTGAGTGTTCTGATAATGGCTTTGGGAAATTGTTTGTGTAACTGTATGTGTTTAAATATCAAATTGTCTTTACATAACTTAAGCTCCAGCAATATTTTTATACTTAAATAACTAAAATAAAGTACTCTGACTGTGTCTGTACTGGGAAATACAGTAATAAAATTGCACCTTTTTGCACACTTTTTGTGATTGCTTTTACATTACCTTGAAATTCATTATTTCACTTTTAGTTCAGACTTTTTGAAACTTCACTGGCAACTTTGGCATCACATTTCCTCATTATATCTGTGGGCGATATCTGCCCAGAAAAGCATGCATGGATGTATAATTCAGTAATCCACTAAAATAGTGTACCATCTGGACACCTTTGGCATATTATTTTCAGTGTACTGTGATCTGAGATGCGCTAATCCTGGTCTCACACACTATAATGCTATGCTAATTGGGATGCAGCCTAACTACTCCAGGCATTTAATTAAACTCAACAGCAAATTGGCTGAATCAAATATCCTGCTCTCTTGCTCAAAATCTGCAGAAGTGCAATCTATTCTGTACCTGTTCAGATGAAGCGATATTATCTCCAGTGGACCAGGAGAGTGTGTTAGACAGCTAAACGTGTGTGTGTGTGTGTGTGTGTGTCTGTGTGTGTGTGTGTGTGTGTGTGTGTGTGTGTGTGTGTGTGAGAGAGAGGGTGTGTAAGAGAGTGTGTGCGTGTGAGAGAGTATGAGAGTGTGTGTGTGCGCGCGTGTGTGTGTGTGTGTGTGAGTGAGTGAGTGAGTGAGTGAGTGAGTGAGTGAGTGAGTGAGTGAGTGAGTGAGCGTGCGTGTGTGTGAGCGAGCATGCGTGTGTGTGTGTGTGTGTGTGTGTGTGTGTGTGTGTGTGTGTGTGTGTGTGTGTGTGTGTGAGAGAGAGAGAGGGTGTGTAAGAGAGTGTGTGCATGTGAGAGAGTATGAGAGTGTGTGTGTGCGCGCGTGTGTGTGTGTGTGTGTGAGTGAGTGAGTGAGCGTGTGTGTGAGCGAGCATGCGTGTGTGTGTGTGTGTGTGTGTGTGTGTGTTTTAGTTAGTTGACATGTAGTTGCAAACTTAGTAGAATGTCTAAAGTTGATCGTCAAAATAAAGTGTACCCACATTTTCAAGTAGAAAGACTGAAACAGTATTTTCTTGTAAAACATTCTCAAATAGTCTTGTTTTAATTATAACTTTTTGTACCTTTAACCATCGTTTGGACTATAAACAATATAATTGTCTATATAAAATGTAAATGGGTTGTGTTTTCAGCATGTGTTTGGCTCTCTGTGAGTGTTTTGTCCTCGTCCAGCGTGTGAAAAGTGTGTGTGTGTGTGTGTGTGATGAGAAAACCTCTGCTCAACAAGACAATCATTCATGTCTGGAATACGTGCTGAAGTTTTAGTTTGTTCAAAACCTCAAAAACGATCCAGTATGAAAACGTCTACAAGCGATGAAGGATCCACAAGCCCTCGGGCTGCGCATGAATCTTTCAGGAGCTCACCTGCCTCCAGCAAGAAACACTCTGAAACTGAAGAGACACAAGCGTGACAGGCCGGATGAGAGAGGAGGAGATGTATTTTTAGCGGTCTGACCGTGACCACAGCCCACATCTGCTAGAGAACCATTATAAACTGGTTTGTCCTTCTGGAGAAGCTGTAAGATCATGTCATTTGTTCTGGGAAAAAACAACAAGACAAACAGAAAATCATCCCAGTTGAGTAGAGAATCCATTGAGTCGCATGAATCATCTCTGGTGAACATGAAGCAGTGCTGATAAACATGTTACCTCCATAATGTGACGGATTTCTCAGTATAAATACTTGAATACTTGAACAAAACTTGATTTTATCCAACAGGAATTGATTTGATGGTGAAAAGGCAAGTCAACTTTATTTATATAGCGCTTTATACAATACAGATTGTGTCAAACCAGCTTCACATTGATAAACAGGAAAATAATGACTGATGAACTTTAAAGAAATTCAGCTGAAGTCAGTTGATTCAGTTCAGATCATTGACACTGTAAAATGAATCGATTATGAAATGAGTTCACTTCAGCTTCACAGGAGACAATAGTGAGTCAGTTCAATGTTGATTCAAGTGTTTATATGACGGTCTGATGATGTTAGATGAAATCGAAAGTAATTTCAGAACATGTTATTCCTTTTTGATTATAATTTTTTTTTTTTTTTTGAGTGCATTGATGAAATCAGGAAGATTTTATAGTCCGATTTTTTAACAAATCATTTAGGCTGGTTTTGTGAATCAGTTCAATTGATTCATTGAAATGATCCGACACAAAATAATGAGTTGTTCACAAAATATAAATCACTAATGTAGCTGTTCTGCTCATTATGACTCACTGTGAGTCAAATACAAGAGACTGAGTTGTTGACTTGTTTGGACCAATTCAGTCAGACTTGTGAAAGAATCATTTAGGTTGGTTTTGCGAACCAGTTCAGTTGATCATTTTAAAAGAACAGATTAAAAAAACTCACTGTGAATCAAATATGTCTGAAAGAGACTGAGCTGTTCACTAGACTAGTACCGCTTCGAATGAGTCAGTTCAGTGAAACTGTAAAATGAATCAATTATGAAATGAGTTCAGTTCAGCTTTACAGAAGACAATAGTGAGTCAGTTCAATGCTGATTCAAGAGTTTATATGGCAGGCGATTCACAGTCTGATGACGGTAGATGAAAAGGAAAGTAATTTCAGAACATTACGTTTTGATTACAACTTTCTTTTTGAGTGCATTGATTAAATCAGGAATATTTTTATAAAGTGAATACGGTCTCTTTCGAGTTTATATCAACTTTAATTACACAAGAGATCCTTTTTTCCCTTTATTGAATCACTTTTAATCTGCGGTCCAAAAGAAAGGCATTGAATCTCTTTCTTCAGAGCTGTTCCCAGGGACCTTTGAAACATCTTTTCTCATTTTCATGTCCTAATTGTGTGTCTTCCCAATCCTTTTCATTTCATCCTGATTGTGTTTTAACTTTACACTTAACGGAGGAGCCGTACGTCACCTGAGCGAAACATCAGCGAGACGCGATCAGCTGATTGGGTTATTTGTGGTTGTTTATTCTTCTCTTTTAATTACGAAGCAGCTCCACTTTTGGCCAGATGTACAATGCGTAATCAAGAGCAATGCATGGCATTTCTCAATAATAATGCAAATCAACGGATTTAAATCAAATCAAAGACATGCTACTGTGTTTGAAACGGGATTGGAAATGAGCAATTTCTTCCCGAAGAGTTTTTTTTTCCCCCATTCACATATCACTGCGTGCAGCTTTCTTTTCATATTCAAATTTAATTAGTTTTTGTGTGAAACCTTGTGCCATTTTAATGAGTATTTAATCTCAAGGCGAGGTTTTAACTGTTTGTTTCTCTCTGTGCTCTGTAGACTGAGTGCATGTGAACTGATTTATTGGTAGACCTTCACATTGGTGACGACCTTCACAGTGTTCATACCTCTAATAAATCAGTCACAGATATTTTGCACATTCTGCCTTCTACCAGGATATTACTGTCAATATAAAAAGTCCGTTTTACATTCCTGTAGTCGCTCGCTCTTCGGTCGTCATGCATGGATGGGTGGATTGATGGAGAGAGAGAGAGAGAGAGAGAGAGAGAGAAATGAACAGAATGAAAGAAACAGACAACAGAAGGCAGAGTTAGAGAGGTCAGAACAGCCAGGCTTTGGTTATACAAGAGCATCAGATAGATGAACAGATGAAAAGTGAGTCGAAAGAGGATATATATACATGTCTGCGTAAGTGTTTTTTTATTTATTTGGACTGTGAACAGATTTGAATAATTAATCAGCTCAAAAGAATGAGTCGTTCACAAATTGAATTTCACTATTACTCAACACGAATCGGCTCATTATGAATCGGACGATCAGTTCTGACTCACTGTGAGTCAAATATGTGTAAAAGAGTCGTTGACTGTTTGTGAAGAATGATTTGTGAAGAATCATTTAGGTTGGTTTTTTTGCCAACCAGTTCAGTTGATTCTTTTAAAAGATCCGAGTCATTAACAAACTGAATATTACTAATGTCACTGTGCTGCTTATTACGAATCGGACAAATATGACCGAAAGAGACTGAGTTGTTGAGTACCACTGGACCGATTCAGTCCGATTTGTGAACAAATCATTTAGGCTGGTTTTGTGAACCAGTTCAATTAATTCATTGAAATGATCCGACACAAAATAATGAGTTGTTCACAAAATATAAATCACTAATGTAGCTGTTCTGTTCATTATGAATCGAACAATCAATCCTGACTCACTGTGAGTCAAATACAAGAGACTGAGTTGTTGACTAGAGAACTGTTTGGATCAATTCAGTCAGACTTGTGAAAGAATCATTCAGGTTGGTTTTGCGAATCAGTTCAGTTGATCATTTTAAAAGAACCGATTAAAAAACTCGCTGTGAATCAAATTTGTCAGAAAGTTGTTGACTAGAGAACCGCTTGGACTTATTCAGTCTGATTTGTGAACAAATAATTCAGGCTGGTTTTGTGAACCAGGTCAATTGATTAATTGAAAATATCGGCTCATTATGAATAAGACAATTAATCCCGACTTACTATGAATCATATACTATATGTCTGAAAGAGACAGAGATGTTGACTACTAAAAAACAGTTTGGACTCATTGTGAATCGGCTCACTACGAATCGGACAGTGGGATCTGATTCAATGTGAGTCAAATGTGTCTGAAAGGAGTTGTTGACTTTAGTACCGCTTGGAGTTATTCAGTCTAATTTGTGAACAAATCATTCAGGCTGGTTTTGTGAACCAGGTCAATTGATTCTTTGAAAAGATATAACACATATATACAGCTAATATAGCTGTTCTGCTCATTACGATCAATCCTGATTCACCGTGAGTCGTTTCTGAAAGACACTCTCAATTCTCCTACTTATACTACGCCCTAATGTATGTACTCTTTTTGTGAAGAAAAAGTGCATACTTTTGAGTGTGTAGCAGAAGAGTAGACAAGCTTTGGGACAAACTATCACGTCATACAATTGTGTCTTTAACGGTTGTTCTCTGTCGCATCTTATCACAGTAAACTGGCCTGTCAATCATCTTGTCACAGTTAAAATCTTCCGCACTTCATTTCCTACCGTATCGGAGAGAAATGCAAAAGCACGTTGATCTGCAGTCGCGGGTCTTTCATGCGGAGACTCTCCTCATATTAAAGGTGTGGTATAATGCCCTTTTCACAAGATTTAAAATAAGTCTCTGATGTCCCCAGAGTGTGTGTGTGTGTGAAGTTTTAGCTCAAAATACCCCACAGATATTTTATATAGCATGTTAAAATTGTCACTTTTTGAGGGTGAGCAAAAACGCACCGTTTTGTGTCTGTCCCTTTAAATGTAAATGAGCTGCGGTTCCGGCACAGGGGGCGGAGCTTCAACAGCTTGCACTCACAGAGACATTTTCAAATGAAAATCACTGAAAATTTCAAAAACTTTTGGTCTTTTATGTTCAAACCGGAGTCAGACAATGATGGAGAGACTCAAGAAGTGACAACATGTAGAAGCAACAGGATATTTCTGAATGGTTAGTTGATGAATTTATGTAGCTAATATGTAGTTATCTTCTAGTCATTGATTAGCATATTCTGTCATGATAATCTATAATTCGTGTTCCGGGGGCGGGGTTTATGTAAATTTTAGGGTTAGTGATGTCACTAACCCAGGAGGAATGTTGTGTAGTCTCTACCAGCCGTTTGTTGTAGTCCTTAAAAAGCGATTTCTGTAAAAGCAAATATCTCCCTTTGCTTTGAACTTTGAGCGTTGTAACTTTGCAGATGTTGTTTATGCTCAAACAGCAACATTACACACTAACTAAAGTTAGAAAAGTCAAATCATAATCAACCACCCCTTTAATGCAGAATGATGCATTTAAAAGTTAAAGGGTTAGTAAGTTTCATTTTGGGGTGAACTAACCCTTTAATGGCCTTTATGATCTTTATAAAAGTCCACATTGTTATTGCAGATGAAATATAACACGGATAACATCAAATAAATATTTTTTTATCAGGTTAAACTTTGATTAAGACGGTTGCGCATATCCGCCATGTTTTGTAGTTTTTTAACACTCTTTACTCGTGTTTGTAGTTCCTCCTCCAAAGCGCAATGGGTTGTGGGTAATATTAGCTGTTATAATGAGCACGGATCCACACTTCGAGAATCCACCGGGAATAGTAGACTTCTGGCATACTCTTTTCAACACACAAAACTTTGGGACACACTGATTTTAATCTCACATACTGTGTTTATGATGGATAATGTGGACATTGAGATGTTGACTAGAGAAGAGTTTGGACTGCTTCAGTCTGATAACCGATCATTCAGGCTGGTTTTGCAAATCAGTTGATTCTTTTGAAAGATCCGACTCAAAAGAATGAGTCGTTCATGAATTGAATATCACTAATATAGCAGTGCTACTCATTACGAATGAGACAATTGATCCTGAGTCAAATATGACTGAAAGAGACTGAGTTGTTGAACTGTTTGGACCAATTCAGTCTGATTTGTGAACGATTCACTCAGGCTGGTGTTGTGAACCAGTGCAGACTCAAAAGAACGAGTCGTTTATGAATTGAACATCACTAGTATCGCTGTGCTGAATGTAGTTAAGCTGCTGGTTGTTCGTTATTGATCGTTCTAATTTAGGAATGGCATTTATTCTATTACCTTACAGTATGTTTGCAAAGTACAATGAAATCATGAAACATTTGATCGCTCATGAAACAAGCCCTTTAAGGTGTCTGTGAACTGTATTGATTTGCGTCTGCTCGGTTTTGTTTGCTTCAGGTCTCCATACCGAGAGTCGCACAGAACGTTCCTCTTGTAATTGGCTAACTGCATGCTGAGCTTTAAAATCATGTCGTTCCAGCCGGTCTGTGCGCTGGCGAGTCTAGGACACGGTGTCTAATTCCAGAGAGACTCGTGGCTCCTTCGGGAGCATATTAAAAGCAGTACATTAAAGTTTGATGACTTCCATTCACTTCTCTGGCCGTGCAACTCGACAAATCAGGCCAATTACGCTGAGATTGGGGACATTCAACTGGGTGGCGCTGGCTTCTTCACATGTGCGGATACATCCAGGCCTGATTCTCAAGCACACGTTACATCTGTGCACTGTCAGTTACAAGCATTGTGGTATTTTAAGGCAAGGCACTACAGGCAAACACGTTTTTTCATGCACTGGTTGGCTTTTCATAACGTGTTGCTTCAGATTAGAGGAAAGAAAACATCCAAGATATACTTTTAACTGTTTATTTTATTACATTTCATTTAATTACATTTGTATTTCAATTACAATACATATCTTTAAAGGCCATTTTTTTCTGCATTTACACCAAACTTTATTCCTATATCTATTGGATATTCTGGTGGATTTTACAGAGGGATTTGTTCATATATCATTTGGTGATTTATATAACTTTTAATTCCTAAAATAATGGATTTTTTTATTGGATGCTTACAGTATTTTGTCAAACTGAGATATCCAAAATGCCCTTCATGAAAACCCCTGGAAATGTATGCATATTAGTGCATGCATATTTAAAGTCCCCCTGTGGTGAAAATCAAGCTTTTAATGTTGTTTATATGTGGCTTTTTTTTTAAAAATGTAAACCATGTGTAAATTCATAAGTCGACACCATTGCTGAGTATTTTCTCCTTAAAACTGCAGTGAACCAAAGACAGTCTCAAACACACGCTTTGAAATCGCTGGTGTTTCTGACGTCACAAACTACCTTGTAACCAATCAGATCAACGTGTGATCGTCAACCAGTGGATCTCTGAGCTGAGTGAGTGAGTGGAGGCGGGGCTCATTTGCATATTCATAGAACCGTGCATACTAAATGAGGCAAGGGTGTCGAGTTACATTCAAGATATTTAAAGCCATGAAGAATTTTTTTTCAAGGAAAAAACTTTTAAATGTGTCATTTTGGTGATCAAAGATGAGTTTTAACTCATAAAATGATTGACTACAGGGGGACTTTAATAGTAAAAAAATATTGATTTTATTAACAATTGCAAACTTTTTTTTTTTTTACTATTAAAGTATGGTGATATCTATTAATTATTTTTGTGGTTGTCTTGCCTTAAATAGAATTACAAGTTCATGCAAAAATCTGCAGTAGAACCGGTTTAAAGAGGTTCGGCTGCTCGTACAGAGTTATTTATGATCAAAATCAAAATGTTTCCTCTGCGCTGTCATTTATGTCACTTTGGATGAAAAGGCATCTGTTAAAATAACCTCTTGGTCTTTTTGCCTTGCTAATTTATTTAATAAGTCAGGTTTGCGATGAGTCAAAGATTACTGTTATTATACTGTGATGTCGTTCTCTGTGACTCTGACCTTGACGGCACTGTTGTGTTTTTGATAAAAAAGATGAAGATGAAACACTCTTCAAGGTTTCTTATCAAGCTGTGCAGAACAGCTGCTGTCTCGCTTTAAAGACCCGACTACAAAATCTGCTCAGTTCAGTCTGATCAAAGAGACGCAGGTGATTTGCATTCGCTATCATTCAAAAGTTTGGGGTGGGTACGTTTTTTTTTTTATGTTTTTGAGAGAAGTCTCTTCTGCTTATTGATAAAAAATACAGTAAAAACTGTGAAATAATATTACAATTAAAAATAGCCATTTTCTATGTAAATATATTATAAAATATTATAAAAGATGAATTTTCAGCATCATAACTCGTCTTCAGAGTCACATGATCCTTCACAAATCATTCTAATATTCTGTTTGAAGCATTTCCTATTAATGTTGAAAACAGTTTTGCTGCTTCATATTTTTGTGGAAAGGGTGTCATTATTTTCCGGATTCTTTGATGAATAGAAAGCGTTTATTTGAAACAGAATCTTTTGTAACATTATAAATGTCTTTACTCTCACTTTCTATCAATTGAATGCATCAATTAATGATTAAAAGTAGTAATTTCATTTTTTCAAACCCTTACTGAACCTTATTGAACTCTGATTTTTTCCCGCATGGATATGAATTATCCATTTGTTCTATGTGTAGTTTGTCTGTTGTGCTCTCTTTCAATATCTGTTCCTAATTGTGTGTGTATTCATATTCACATAGTACATAAATGCTGTGTCTCAATGTCCTATGACTATCCACCATAAACAGATTTTTGAGATTAAAATAAGTTTATCCCAAAGCATTGCATGTTGAAAAGAGTATGCCAGAAGTCTACTATTCACAATGCTGGGTTGTTTCAACCCAAATTTGGTTCAAATATGGACAAACTCAGCCATTGGGTTAAATTGTTAAATTAAAGTTTTTAACCCAACGGTTGAATTTGTCCATATTTGACCCAAATTTGGGTTAAAACAACCCTGCATTATAATTTTTTTAGAGTGTATGTTCTTGTTATTACAGTCAGTGTGCGTTTGTGTCCTAATTCTGCAGACTTCTCAAAGAAGTTCTGTGTCTCCGTCAATCTCCGAACGTTAAGGAAAAGCCCATGGGAGAAACGAGCATAGTTCAGAAGTTCAGGTGCCATCATGAATCGAGTTTAACATCAGCGTCGAGCAGATGAGAGCTGGTGTTCGTGACCGAACGTGCGTGAACTCTCAGACGACGGCTTTGCTTTCAGGGAATGCTCTTTTTTTACTCTTTCCAGCAGTTGATGAAGAGATATGTTAATGGTTTGAGGTATGAGCAATTCTTTTTTAATCACATTTTTGCATCAATGTTCATCAGCTATCGCTAAATCACCCAGCCATATATTGAGACTGCTTAATGCAGGCATGTTTTAGTCTGCTAGAATATTCATTGCATTGTAAGTTCATGTTGAAGGTTTCCTGAGACGGACAGGAATAACCTCCGATGACCCGTCTGTGAAACCATCAGGCACATTAATCCATTTTCATTTGTCTGGAACAGGCTGAAACCTCTGATGCACTCATGGGTCAATGTATTCATGTCTGTGTAATGATTATCCGACCCTCGTCGAGTCTTTTTGGAGAGGAATCAGTCAAACGTCACGCATGTGTGTCTGAGCGGGTCAAGAGCTTCTTGTTTTCCTCCAGTTCCTCTGTATGGAAGATCTTCAGGATGTCAGCGTTGTGTTAGAGAAGGTTACTTTGCTTTGATATTTAGAGTAAAATGTGAAATATGCCTCATTTGCTTGGGATTTGTCCATAGCTGGGTGAGAAAATGTCCTCAAAAACATTTCATGGTACTAAATGTGGCAGCATTTACCAGTAATCTTCGGGAACATAATAACTTTCTTTCATTATTGTTATTATTACTGCATTAAAAAATGAAGATTTTAGCTCCACTGTAAGAATAAAAGGTTGAATAATGTTTATATTTTTCATGAAAAATTTACTTTTGTTGAAAACGTATTTACAGTAATGCTAATTTATTGCTCTTTCATGATAAACTGCTTGTGGTTTCTCTTATTCGTGAGGCACTTTGGATTAAATCGTCTGCTAAATTAATAAATGTAAATGGGTTACAACATCATAATGTGACACATGCAGTTTCCAGCGTGTTTGAACACGAGCTGTCAGACCCGCCGAGTGCTTTCAATGCTCATGCCACTCTCCGAACAGAGAATAAAGCTGAGCTTGAGACATGATGTGTGGAGGGAATCTTTGGCATTCGGTAGGAAATAGTTAATAAGCGAACAAAACTGTTCTGCTGTTTTACTGTGTACCTTTTATTTTATTTTTTTATTTTTTTTGTTACGGGGTTAAGGTGGGTTAGGGTTAGGGTTAGGGTTAGGGTTAGGGTCAGGCTCATGTCATCCACATGAGAAGCAATTACCATCGGAATAGGGCATATAATGAAATTATATTTGGTTACTGTGTTTTCCAAGTTTTTTTTCTCTATAAATAAACAAACAGATACGTTGTATCATTGTATAAGTCACATTTTAATTACAACAGTCAGAAATAAATGTAAAATAATGGTAAATATATATTTTTTAAATCATTATAAACATGTATTTTATTTCCACTCACCCCACAACAAATCCTTTAAATTTAACAGTATTCAGAACAGCTTAGTGTTGTTTACAGTGGCATTCATTAAAAAAACAAACATTTATTAAAAACACAATGTTTTTTTGTCCGTAAAAATACATTTGCATGGCACCTCTGTGATAAAACTCACGCATTCGACCGGGGATTTTAATGCAGGTGTTGGGAGAAAAACACTGACCTTTTGGATTCGGACAGTAATATAATCACAGACTAACCCCTGTAAATGTTGAAAAGACCTTACAACCCCATGAGAAGCGGTTACTGTGCGAAGACAGTGATGGTGTAACTCGTGCACAAACACACAGGCGAGTAAATCCCGTCGGTGTAAATGAGTGAGTGGGTGAAGCATCGACTCATTCATGTGAACTGTGTTTCAGAGAGGAACAGGGCCAGGACGCCGAACCCCAGTCTGAGCTTGTGTAAGACCCTTCATGACTGTCTGAGAGCATCTGGTGTGGGATATTTCTGAATCACTCTGTGTGTGTGTGTGAGCGGAGATGAGGAGGACGTGTGTTGATTTGTGCAGTTGAGAGATTTCATGAAACCCAAACTGACTCTGTTTGCTGTCTTAATGCATGTTCCTGGTCTTATAGTGAATGATTCATCAGCACATGTCATTACAAAGAACATTTGTCTTTATAATCTTTCTTCATACTCTAATAACTCTTAAAGTCCCCCTGTAGTAAATCATTTTATCACTTAAAACTCATCTTTGATCACCAAAATGACACATTTAAATGTTGTTTCCTTTAAATATCTTGAATGTAACTCGACACCCTTGCCTCATTTAGTATTCGTGGTTCTATGAATATGCAAATGAGCCCCGCCTCCACTCACTCACTTAGCTCAGAGATCCACTGGTTGACGATCACACGTTGATCTGATTGGTTACAAGATAGTTTGTGACGTCAGAAACACCAGCGATTTCAAAGCGTGTGTTTGAGACTGTCTTTGGTTCACTGCAGTTTTAAGGAGGAAATACTCAGCAATGCTGTCGACTTATGAATTTACACATGGTTTGTCTTAAAGCATATTAAAAACACCACATAGACAAATAAACAACATAAAAAACTTGATTTTCACCACAGGAGGACTTTAAAGGGATACTCCACTCATTTTACAACTCCCCCAGAGTTAAACAGTTGAGTTTTACAGTTTTCGAACCCATTCAGTTGAACTCTGGGTCTGGCGGTACCACTTTTAGCATAGCTTAGCATAGATCATTGAATCGGACAGGACCATTAGCATCTCTCTCAAAAAAATGTTTTTCCCCATGTAAAACTTGACTCTTCTGTAGTTACATCGTGTACTAAGACCGACGGAAAATGACAAGTTGCGATTTTCTAGGCTGATATGGCTAGGAACTATACTCTCATTCCTGCGTAATAATCAAGAAACTTTGCTGCCGTACCATGAGTCCAGCAGGCGTAATGATATGACGCAGCGCCTGAAAATAGGTCTAATAGGTTAGACAAACTTAGTCCCAGTCACGTTGGAAGTTACCGAGCTGGGGACTATTTTCAGGCGCTGCGTCTAAAAATATCGAAACTCTTTGGTCATTTTTTTGAGAGAGATGCTAATGGTCCTGTCCGATTCAATGATCTATGCTAAGCTATGCTAAAAGTGGTACCGCCAGACCCGGAGATCGGCTGAATGGATTAGAAAACGGTAAAACTCAACTGTTTAACTCTGGGGGAGTTGTAAAATGGAATTCTAAAAAGTTATTATTAATCAAATTGAATCGGAGGTACACTATACTATCCAAAGTTTTTCGGTAAGATTTTTTTAAAGAAATGTATACTTTTACTCAGCAAGAACATATTACATTGATCAAATGTGACAGAAAAGATGAATTATTTAAATTTTAAAATAAATTATTTTATTTTTATTTAGCCTGCATTGATTTACATTGATTTCTGAAGGATCATGTGACACTGAAGACTGGAGTAATGATGCTGAAATTTCAGCTTTGATCACAGGAATAAATTACAGTTTAACAATATATTCACATAGAAAACTGTTATTTTAAATTGTAATAATATGTCACAATATCACTGTTTTATTGTATTTTTAATACACTGATGAATTGTTCACAATAAGACCAGGAACATGTATTTTAGTTTCATTTCATGGCAATTTCAAAGCAAATTACATGTGAAAGGTTGTTGTTTCATTTATAAAGATCACTGAATTTTAGTCTTTGAATGCAACTCGCTGTGATTCAGACTTGCTCTTGCTTTGATTTGAACGCAGACGCTGATATTGGACCATTTGTAGTCTTTTGCGAGAGCGAGGAAGCTTAAAATAGGCCCAAGTGTAAAGCTTGACCTAATTGTTGTTGCCGCAGCTGTGACTTGAAAGAGAGAGAGAGAGAGACAAGAGGACAAGAGCAGTCAGGCTGAAAGAGAGAGAAAGACTGCCGCGAGACGAAGAGGGATATATAAAGGGCAAGAAAGAAAGAAAGGCTGATGTTCAATAGGACCCTGATGGCCACTGAATGAACTGTGTGATAAAAGACCAGCGTAACACACTAGAATAGACCTGACTGCATCTCTTCTTGCTCTCTGGGGATCGAGCGGCATATCTGGGAGGTTAATTCTGTAATGTCTCTGAGGTGGACAGTGGATCAAGAAACTAGAGTGACACTATACTGGTTTTACTAGTTTCCCAGTTTATACATGATAAAAGCCTATCATACAAGCCTATCATTGCTCATGAGAGTGTCCAATAAGCACTTCAAATTATTAAGTATTCCATGCGACGTGTGCTATATTCAAAGTCATATAATGCTCTGTATGAGGAGCAGGAGAAAATTTAAGATGTTACGCTGTCATTCTTCACATTCAGACTCGGTTCTTTGAAATCAGTTACATGCAAAAACACCAATGCTCTGCTGAAGGGCTTTGAATGAGTGTGTGCTTAAAGTTTACTATAAATGCCTTCTGTGTGTGAAAAGTATTTGCATATTTGCATACATGACGACACATATCATTGAGTCGTGATGTGATGTTTCGTGTCAATCACCCAGGCATACTGTATTTTCGTATTATTTCTATACTTTTTACTATTTTGAATAAGCTTTTATATTATATATTTTCCATTTTTATTTTTATTTTAGTTTTAGTAATTTTGTTGTGTGCCTTTTGTCAGTTTATTAGTTTATATATTAATAGCATAAATTTTTTTATTTTGGTAATTTTAGTACTTCAACTTCAACTTATTTCAGTTAATTGCAAATGCAAAATTTCATATTTTATTTTACTTTTTTACGTTATTTTACTTTATTTTATTTTATTTTATTTTATTTTAATGGCTTTAGTTTTATTTGTAGTTGACGAGAAGAACACTGCACTCACTCACTCACTCACTCACTCACTCACTCACTCACATCAGTGAGAGCCAGACTATCATTACAATTCAATTTAAACCATGCATATTTATATCACAATAAATTACAGCCGGTGTTTACTGTCATTCTGCACATTTTATTATGCATAAAATCCACTTGAACAGGGTTGTTTCAATCATAGCAAACAAAAGCCCAAATATAAGACATGTTGACACGGTGATATGCATCACTTTTGGATAGAAACACAGTTCATAAACGGCTGTAACGTGTCACATTTCTGAGTTGAACCAGCAGTTGCTGTGATAATGACTGCAACACCGCGTCATTGTGGTGAAAACAGCGTTCCGGATCTTGCCGTGATCTCCTGACACAGCTCAGACACGTTTAAGGGGATGTTTCCTACGGGTCTTAAAGGGGCAGGTTTAACAGCTTTTCCTTTTAATCCTGCTTTAATCCTTCCTGTAGGCTCAATAAATCTCCTCAGACATAAATCGTTTTATAGACTTACAGAACAACTTAGTTATGCTTTACTTTACTGTACTCACAGATGCTATTGCAGGTCAGCTAGATTAAGCATATCATTGCAGATCATGCATACAGTAGCAGAAGATGTTCTGTACCTGATATTACAGTGAGAGATCTTCAGATTGACATGTACAGTGACCAACCACAGCTCGATGTGATGTTCAGGTGTGCTGAAGATTTGATGCATACATTTTAGGAATTTTGTTATGTGCTTTTGTCATTTTATTAGTTTTCTTGTATTTCTATAGTTTAAAAAAAATTATTTCCGTTTTATTAATATTAGTACTTCAACTTTAATATTTGTAAAAAAAAAATTAGTGCTGGGCAACGATTAATCACAATTAATCGCATCCAAAATAAAAGTTTGTTTTTACATAATATATGTGTGTATACTGTGTATAATAATTTTTTTATATATAAATACACACATATGCATGTATATATTTAAGACATTTGTGTATGTATATACACTGTATATATATTTATACATACATAATATTATATATAAATATAAATATTTTATATATAACACATTTTTCTTAAATATATTCATGCATGCCTGTGTATTTATATATACAATATAATTATACACAGTATACACACATATATTGTGTAAACACAAATTTTTATTTTGGATGCGATTAATTGTGATTAATCGTTGCCCAGCACTAATATATATATTTTTTTTAGCTTTAGATTTGATGCGTAAAGCCAGCCAATCAGAATGAGTCTGGTGAAGTCATATGTGTATGAAATGTGCATCAGACAGTCAGTGGATGCTCTGTGGAGGCTGAGACTAGCTGTGAAGTGAATGATTCAATGACTCATTGTGCTTATACACACATTTAAATGCCTGTAAGTTGCAGAAGACATGTAGTTGCAATATTCAACCACTGTAAATATGTTACAAATAGACATTTTAGACCTCAATGGAATGATGTAACCAATAGGATCTTGCAATCCTGAACATGCTTTTCACAGAGATTATCATGGAGTGACACTCTGATGTCTTGCGGTGTCTTTAGTAATTGTCTTTTTATATGTCTGTTTATCTTTTTCACTCATTATTCTATGAAGCCTCCCAGAGGGTTTTGTTGCTCTTTACACAGCTCATGAAACTTATGAACTTTGTCTCAGATGTTTCGCCTCAGGAGAAATAAAGAATAGACCCACATGAGTCAGTAGTCGTCATACAGTAAAATGAATGTGAATAGAAGCTCCGATCATTTGATGAGAAATGCTTTTGATTGCAGACTTCGGTGTCTTGGAGATTCTGAGCACAGTGTGAGACATGCTTGAGATCTCCTCTGAAACTGTGAGATTATTGGGGTGTTTTTCCCAGAAGTAAAAGTCTGAGAAGCAGAAGACTTGAGCTAAAGTCTCAGTTTTGTGATTTTTGAAATGTAGACCTTTGTAAAGTTTAATCTTCAGAAGTGTCTGAATGTGGTTTGAGTGTGTTTTTAATGAGTACAGCGACTTCCAATACTTCTAATCTAAGTATTAGATTAACGTTACTGCAAATGTTCAGTATCTACCTGTTATATTTTATTTATTCAGGGTTTGACTTGTTAACATGCACATCTTAGACCCTGCTGGCACTGAGATGTTTTGGAAAGTCTGACTCATTGTATTGAATCGTTTCTGTGAATAAATTCCGATTTAAATTAAACAAATTAGGTTGTATTCTAGTTTATATCTACACCTTTCTCTCTCAAGCCCCACCCCTTTCTCCAGCAGGCCCCGCCGCCCCCATTGCTGAACTCCGCCTCCTAAGCCTCATGCCACACCCCTTTCGATTTCCACCCACAGGCTCCGCCCTCATCCAAATCCAACCAATCCTCACTTGTCAGGCCACACCCCTTATGACACCCCAACTATAACATTTATACTGTATTCTGGTTTATTTGTTGTGCCGTTTTCTGCCAGATAATTTCATTGCATAGTCATTATAATTAAAAATATATTTTCCCCTTAAGTATCTTCTCCTTATTTTTGTCAGTAACTTGTAGTGGAGCAAACAATGCTGTTTTAGCTTGACAAACTAGAGATTCACAGTTGCTTCCCAGATAGAGTCTCACACACACACACACACACACACACACACACGCTTGATGATGACCCAGATCTCGTCCCCTCACTGACCCAGAGCTGAAGGGCCGGCCGGGTCATGTCTAAATCACCAGGCTTGTTAATTAGTGCCGTATCTTGTGCTCTGAGAGATCAGAGAGTGTCGAGGTGCTGCAGCCTAGATTCATGAACGCTGCAGACGCGTATATGAGTGTGTTTGGTGCTGTTATGAAGACTGCCACACTACTGTTTCTGCAGTATATAGTCAGTAGCATATACTGTGCACAGTTTGTACATTTACTGTATTCATGGAAAACCTGCATGACTTACTGTGTATTGCATGCAATACTGTATACCACAATGCAATGTGCTTGAGTTGAGTTTCCATTTCCAGTCACAATTTGACTTGTGAATTTTGACAAATTTTTTATCTGACTGCAAAATTTAAGACTTTTTAAATTAAAATAGCAATAAAAAGGCAATTTAACCGTTTTTATTTACAACATGATAACTGGACGTGTCACGTTTTGGGTTTGTTCTTGTCATGTTTCTGTGTCATGTCTTGTTTCCATGTCTGTCATGTGATTCCCTGTTTGTCATGTGATCCTGCCATGTCTTGTCATTGGTTAATTGTCTGATCATTGTTCACAGGTGTCCCTTGTTTTGTCATTAGTCTGTGTATTTAAGCCCTCATGTTTGCCATGTGTCTTTGTCAAGTATTGTTTCCTGTAATTCTGTTGTAGTGTAAGTTTTATGTTCATGCCATGGTTTTTGTTTTCATGCCACGTCATGTTTTTGTTTCATGTTTTATTTTAGTTACAATAAACTGCACTTGGGTTCTCGTTTCTCAACTTGCCTCCAGTGGATCCCTTATTACAGGACGCCACTTGCTGAGTAAAATATTGTCATGCTTTCTGGTTCAGATGCATTGTTCAGCAAATGCACTAGCACAGTATTATATAGCATAAAACACCCATATAAATCGCTAGCATATACTTGTCATTTTACAAACCATTTCAACTTCCATTAAGAGCATGGAAATGAAAATAATCATGATGTTACTCTGTTAATAACATGAGGTTTTCTGAAGTGATTTGATGGATTTGTGGAGTCATGACCACTGTTTATTTACAGTCTGGCTTCACGATGTTAAATGAACGACTGTGCTGAAGGGTTAATTGCACACTACACACATGACTCATGGGTTGAAAGCACTCGCGAGCTGGAGAGAGCGTTTATGAATGACACGGGCCACAGGTGTAATACAGGGGAGTTTCTCGCTTTTCACCCTAAAGCTTTTCACTCGGCCCCTTGAATGTGTTTTCCGGTCTCGTCCTCTTTTCGTGTTTTGCTAGTCTTTCTCTCTCATTCTTTTTTGTCTTCGTATTACTTCTCCAAACCTAAAAATACAGGTGTGGTGTGTGAAATCCACAATTTGTTTCTCTCAAGCCACACCCCTTTCAATTTCAGACCCCACCCATTGACGACCAGCACACAGGCTCCGCCCCATAAGACTACAACCAATCCTCACGTGTCAGGCCACACCCCTTATGAGCACAGTCTCCGCCCCTTTTTCAATCAGCCCAATCCTCTTTTCTGAAACCCCTGCATCTTATATCGGTCTTCTGTTGATTTTTTTAAATCATAAATACGGAGAATATGTAAATGGAAATATGTTTAATCAGTTCTAATGACATTAATAAAATGTCTTTCATGTGGTTTAATTGGAGGGAGATTGCTCAGACTGATAGAGCTAATGGAGGGCTTGGATTAATGCAAATGTTGTTGGAAATTACTTGGGCAATAAAATGGAACAGAAGTTTCATGTCTTGTCTAAATGTGATGGCAGCTTGGCATGAGGAGATTATAACAGGACGGCTTTGTTCTGCCAATAATAAAGAGACACACAGAGACGAGAAGAGCAGAGAGAGAGAACGATTGAGAGAGGAAGTGTGAGAGGAAGACAGCTGTATTACAGTAATCTAAAAAAGATTATGGAGCAGAGACAGAAAGGAAGCCAAACCCATCTCAGAGCCATCACTTCCTGTGCGCGCGCGCGTGTGTGTGTGCGTGTGCGTGCGTGTGCGTGTGCGTGTGTGTGTGTGTGTGTGTGTGTGTGTGTGAGAGAGAGAGAGAGAGAGTGTGTGTGTGTGTGGGGGTGTGTATATACCTTCTCATTCTTATTCTCACTCAGTCTCTGAAATTACTTCCTACTGCTTGTCAAAAGAGATTCATATAAGAGGGAATCTCATAAAAACACCTCCAGGTCATATTTCAAAAACTGAAAGGTGAAAAAAAAAAATGTTTTGCATTATGGCAATTTTATTGCTATTTCATAATTATAATAATATTTACTGTTATTACTGTATTTTTGATCATATAAATGCAGCCTTGGTGAGGAAAGAGACTTTTTTTTAAAACATTTAAAAAATCTTACCAACCCAAACTTTTATTTGATATAGGCTATATATATATATATATATATATATATATATATATATATTAAATAATAGTATCTTTGTTATTATGATATATTATTTCATTAATATATGTGATGAAAATTTCAGTGATGAGAATTAGATTTTGTTTACATTATAGTATTGAGTATTTTGTATAAAAATCTGTTTAATTGTTATGAAAATACTGTCAAAAAGTTGTTTTTTAAAAATTAGCTTCATATATTTATATACAAAATAGAATTTCTCATTTCTTTCTTATGATTGTGTGGTGTAATATGTCTGGCACATGTTCTCGACAGGTTTCGTGAGGTTTACCTGTAGTGTCTCTCTCTACATCATGGGCTCATGGTTGTGTCCTCATCCCTTTCACTCTGTCACCATCTCTGGCCTTTAGTCACGCTGACCCCCCCAAACACACACACACACACACACACACACAGCTTGAGATGCATCCTGTCTCCATGACGATGGCTCAAGGCTTCTCTGCTCATTTCAAGGTCACCCCTGTGAGAGACAGACACATGTGTTTCCGTGTTGTTTGCTGTACAATATGGACTGAACGTAGAGTATAAACAGTTCTATCATGACGACAACTCTCGGAGTGTTTGGTATGCTAATGTTTATGACAATGGTGATATGTTTAGTCTTGGTGGAATAAATCTGCTACGCTGCTGCTGATATTATTGCTGTCGCTGCTGGTCAAGTCTGAACTTGCTACTGCCAATACATACAAGACACACTGCTGTGAGCAAGTAAGACATTGTAACGCTGAGGAAGGGATGAAGCGGAGAGAGAATCCTCATGCAAGCACTACTTTATTAAAGGTGCTCTAAGCGATGTCACACGTTTTTCGGCCGAAACATTTTTTGTCACATCCAGCAAACATCTCCTCACTATCCGCTAGCTGCCTGTCCCCTTAACACAATGTGAAAAACGCGGTCTCTGTAGACAACTCCTGGCTCCACAAATGGCAACAAAAACAATCTGGCCCAGCCTGGACCACGAAACATAAAAAACAGTGTTCCAGCCAATAACTGACAAGAATGAGGGGGGGGGGGAGTGGAGGAGAGAGAAGCATGAAGAGGGAAGTTAGCTAGAGGAGAGATAATGACAATGACAATGACAATGACCATTTATTTGTATAGCACAATTAAAAACAACTGTTGTTGACCAATGTGCTTTCCACATATAATCCACATAACGTCACAACATTGAGTCACATAAATTTCACTTAAATATACAACATCAGACCAAAAAATTTAAAAGCACATAGAATCACACACATTTGTAACAAAGAAAACAAAACAAATGTACTAATCTATTTTAACATAAACAAGTTTAATCGAAGGCTTTTGAAAATAAAAAAGTTTTAAGTCTAGATTTAAAAGTAAACAGGGATGGAGCTTGTCTTAAACTAATAGGTAAAGTATTCCAAAGCCTTGGAGCAGCGACGGAACTTGAGCCTCGATTTTGGGGTAGATAACAGAGCCTGATTATTTGATCGGAGTGCTCTTGCCGGTTTATATTCGGTAATCATTTCAGAGAGATAAGTTGGTGCTAAGCTATTTAAAGATTTATAGACTAATAGAAGTACTTTGAATTCTACTCTGAACCGCACTGGTAGCCAATGTAATGAGCGTAAAATAGGGGTAATGTGCTCCCTTTTTTTTATGCCGCACAAAAAGCGTGCCGTAGCATTCTGTACATACTGCAAACGAGCTAATGTATGCTGGTTGATTCCTAAATATAATGAGTTGCAATAATCTAGCCTTGATGAAATAAAAACATGAATTAATTTCTCAAGGTCTTTGAAGGAAACAAACGGCTTAACTTTTGCTAGTAGACGAAGCTGATAAAAACAAGTTTTTACAACTGAATTTATTTGGCGATCAAACTTTAGATCGCTATCAAAGATGAAGCCAAGATTTTTAACCCACGGTTTTCGGTACACAGACATTTCCCCTAAATCCAAATTTATAGATTCTGAGCGCTCAGATGGACTAAAAACAATAATTTCTGTTTTATCTTCATTAAAAATAAAAAAAATTAGAAGAAAGCCATGCCTTAATCTCCTCTAAACATGCTTTAAATGACTCTAATTCAGCATGGTTTCGTTTAACAGGCAAATAAACCTGTGTGTCATCTGCATAGCAATGAAAGGATAGTCCATATTTCGTAAAAATGGTCCCTAGAGGAAGCAAATACAAAGAGAATAATAGTGGCGCCAAAATAGAGCCCTGCGGAACTCCACAGAACAAATGTGCTTTACTCGAATAGTGGTCGCCCATCTTAACTGAAAAACTCCTATTCGTTAAAAATGATTTTAGCCATTTTAGTACCGTACCTCTTATACCAACACTATTTTCCAGACGATCAATAAGAACAGTGTGATCAATAGTGTCAAAGGCTGCTGTTAAGTCAAGAAGCACAAGGACTGCAAAATCGCCAGAATCACAGGTACTTAAAATATCATTATAGACTCTAATCAGTGCAGTTTCTGTAGAATGACATTTTCTAAATCCAGATTGAAATTTTGAGAGAGATGTCCTAACAATGACAACGACTAACGTTAGAATTGTATTCTCTTGAATTTTGATATGACCGACACACGACCAAAGAGACGACGTTCCGATGAACAAATAGCAAAGAAGAGGGAAAAGGAGAAGGAACAAGCGAAGTCCCGAATTTACTTTGGAAAAGCCTGTTTCAGGAAGCATGGAAGGGAGGGGGAGGGGACGGGATGAGGAGGAAGGAGGAAGGAGGGTTGAGCTAGCCTCCGTTTTGTTTTTCAATACTTCAAACGTCAACAAGATGTGACGTCACCCAACATCGCTTAGAGCACCTTTAACAATACAAACACAGGGAATCCAGGGCAAACAAAGAAACTCAGGACAGGAGCATTTTACAGCAAACAACGACTGAACAACCACAAGAGAATTACAGGGGCTATTTATGGTAAAATTGGTCAATTAAAAAAGAAATTGTGCGCACATCCAGAAAGACTTTTGGCAGGTGCTCGATCAGATGAAGCATCAAACTCAAAATACACAAGAATCGGGTCACTGCCACCTCTGCCAGGCCTGGCGAAGAACCTTTGGGTCGAAATGTTGTTCATTTTAATAAATCCTTGGGAGCAGAAGTGGCAGTGTGCCGATTCTTGTTCATTTAAAATTGGTAAATTGTCATGGGAACACACGAGGGTAAAGGTCGTTGCACACTGAGTCTGGTATCAGACCCTGTATTGATTTATTACTTTCTTCTGTAACACAAAAGAAGATATTTGGCAGATTGTTCAGGCTGCTATTTTCCATACAACAAGCATGAATGGCGATTTATACTGTCTATCTATAAAAAGTACAACTGAAATTTAATAGCAGTTTCTAGTGAAAATTCAGTAACACTTTATTTTACAGTGTCCTTGTTAATGTTGCATGTACTTACTATAGTAATAACAGTAAATTATGCATTTACATGCAACTAACCCTCAACCAAATCCTAATCCTAACCCTATAGTAAGTACATGTAGTTGCTTAATATTTCTCAGCACTTAAATATATAATTACACTGTAACAATGACACCGTAAAATAAAGTGTAACCGAAAATTCTCTGAATTCCTTGTGTTTTTAAGTCATATTATGTTGCTTTGAGTGAGGAATAGCCTGATATTTTAGGCTGTTATTGACTGAAAATCTTTCACTGTAGTTGTAACATCTCATTAATGTGTTGAGTTTAAAATGGTGCACCAGATTCATCATCATCATCATCATCATCATGATCGTGATGCAGCGATTTTAAGAACAAAACCACAAATGAGATTTGAGAGCTATAGACGGGAAGATTTCCACAGCTCTCATGTGACTTCAGAGGAGACAACATATGAGTCATATAGTCTTCTTTTATTGTGTTTTTTTTCCCCGTTTGGGTTTTGTCAGTTTGAATCAACATTCACATTCACTGTATCAGAAGCTCACACACTCTGCATCATCTCGTGTGTTTCAAAGAAGAAATAAAGCACAAGATCTGAACCACATGAGCAAGTGTGAATGATGACAGAATTGACTTATTTGGGTGAATTATTCCTTTATTCCATTTCAAAGTGTAGGTGATGCATAATGTTATCTACCATGTTATCTAATCAGCATCCAAAACTTTAAATTAAAATGTATATGAAATGTATTTCTTTTAAATTCAACATTTTAAGCCCTTTTGTCTGGTTCATTTTAGTCCTGCCGTGTGAAAAATTACTTTTTAAGAGTATAAATATTCTCTCTATTTAATATGAGCTCATAAAAGCTGCATGCAGAATAATTATAGGAGAATTAAAGAAATGTTGCTTTAGATGAACTATAACATGCCACACCAGGACACGTCAACTCCCACATGCTTTTCATTTCGACTACACACATTCACATTTACACATACATTTTTTTTAAAGCTAGAATAAAAGAAAAAAAATCAATATGATGTATAATAACATAATGGTTTTTAAAAAACTGAGCGCACACACATATAAAGTGGAGCGGGCAGCATGACCAGAAGGTCAAGCTGTTTTCATGACTGACAATGACTGACTGAAGCTGAAGTGTGTGTGTGTGTGTGTGTGTGTTTGTGTGTGTGTGTGTGTGTGTGTGTGTGTGTGTTTGAGTTTTAGACCATTGGAGTGAGGACAAAGAGAGTAAAGTGAGGACATTTTGGCCGGTCCTCACTTTCTGAGAGCCTTTAAAGGCCTGTTTGAGGGTCAAGACTTGGTTTTAGGGATAAGGTTATAATGAGGTTAAGGGTCGGTTTAGGGTCAGGGGTCGGGTTAGGCACTTAGTTGTGATGGGTTAGGTTAGGGTAAACGGCTAGAGATTGCATTGTGTCAATGAAAGTCCTCATAAAGATAGATGTACAAGAATGTGTGTGTGCGTGTGTCTGTGTGTGTGCGTGCGTGTGTGTGTGTGTGTGTGTGTGTGTGTGTGTGTGTGCGTGCGCGTGTGCGTGTGTGTGTGTGTGTGCAGGTTAGTGCCACCTGGTCCCCTGATATCCGCAGAGCGATCGCAGAGATTGAAAACCTTGCTTCCACACTGACACGTTTATATGTCTCCTGTCATCAGCTGGCAGAAGTGCACGAACACACGGCGTCTCTTTGACTGAAACGACCTCAGTTTGCTCAGTGACCGTGTGACTGCAGTTACCTGCCATTTAGCAAACACTTTTCATCCAGTGTGACTTTCAAAGCATTAATTACATGGCCAGACTCTCCTTTCTCTCACATAGCCAGACTTTTGACTTCTCAGGTTCACACTGCAGATTATTCAGGGCCATAACTGCCCACATGATCCCATAATCAAATTGTGTCAAATGCAAAACACATGTCTATGGACGGATTGGATTTTTTAAGTGTTTTCAAGTCTCTTTATTTCGATGTTTTCGTCCATTATGTCGTGCAACGTTGTCAACATGAACTCATGAAATCTGATGCCTTCTTTACTGCTGTTTTTACGAATCTGCACATGAAAATATCATCCGTGTTCGTCACCAACATGTGCACTTCAGTCAGAGTGGAATAGATGACATAAAAATGTTAACATGCCTGTTTATTGCGATTAAAACCAGCATACGCCACATATTTTACTACGCTTATGAGCTTAATTGCATCATGAGCAATTCATATTATGAGTTTATTTGCATTATGAGCTTAATTGCATCAATTTGATCTAAGTTTTGTATAAATGAGGTAAAGTTGAATCTCAATATTGCCTAAATCTCATAATCGCATTATGAGGGCGCATGTAAACGTTGTCATTGATTAGAAAAGCTTTTGTAAACAAAAATCTCTTTTCAGTGAACTCAAACAAATGAAACATCTTATGACGTTGGACACGCACCTGAGGACACATCAGCGAGCTAAAAGAAGCTCAAAGAGGACAAACGCGACCTGAATGAGATCACAAAACTAGAGCAGAAAGTAGAGCAAAAAGTAGAGCTATGCCACGACGACAAAGCCGAGCGCAGATTCCCTCGGCTGAGCGTTTCCACTGCGTGAGCTCACGGGAACGCTGACCATCAGCCGTGCTGAGAGAGAGAGCCTGCGTGTTCTCCAGTGTGTGTGTGTTGAGCCGTGTTTGCAGTCGAGGCGTGCTTATTATGGAGAAATGGTGCAAATGGAACAAATGAACTAGCAAATGCACACACAAAAAAAACTAAAAAAAATCAATGAAACTGGATTGATGCACCTGTATGTAAGAAGAAAACAAAAAGATTTTTGCACAAAATAAAAGCAAAATCTTTTTACTAATGCAAACCTGATTTTCAACAGTGATATAATGGTTTGTGACAGTATAATGATTTATACTAATGAGATAGATAGATTGATAGAAACACAGATAGATAGATAGATAGATAGATAGATAGATAGATAGATAGATAGATAGATAGATAGATAGATAGATAGATAGATAGATAGATACACAGATAGATACACAGATAGATACACAGATAGATAGATAGATACACAGATAGATAGACAGATAGATAGATAGATAGATAGATAGATAGATAGATACACAGATAGATACACAGATAGATACACAGATAGATAGATAGATAGATAGATACACAGATAGATAGACAGATAGAGACACAGATAGATAGACAGATAGATAGATAGATAGATAGATAGATAGATAGATAGATAGATAGATAGATAGATAGATAGAAACACAGATAGATAGATAGATAGATACATAGATAGATAGATAGATAGATAGAAACAGATAGATAGAAACACAGATAGATAGAAACACAGATAGATAGATAGATAGATAGATAGATAGATAGATAGATAGATAGATAGATAGATAGATAGATAGATAGATAGATAGATAGATAGATAGATAGATAGATAGATAGATAGATAGATAGATAGATATTGACTATAGTTGATTCAGTAACTGAGATCCTCAATAACCATAAATGTGTATACTGGCATGTTGATTCGTCTGGCATTGATTATGTATCCAGAAATCATATTATGAAGGCACAACATCTCTTGTAAATGTTAATGAGAATCTCCTAATTGGATTGTGTTTGACTAAAGTGCATTGTAGATTTTCTCAGAGACTAATCTAACTAATATTCCTTTATAGTGTTTCGTGTTTTTAATGTCGTCTTGTCAGTCCTTCTGTTCCTTTGCCATGTTCAATTTCTCACTCCTGGGTTAAGAGACCAGAGATGTTAGTCTGTTAAATGGTCTGTTGGGATGTTTTGCAGTGTTATTGCTCATTTCTTTATGGTTTCACGTCAGAATTTGAACCTCACTAATTACTGCATGTAGTCATTTATGCAAAATGCTCATCAAAGCACAGACTGTTGTAGTAATCCTTCGGTTAGTTTGTTTGAATGATCTGACATGCAATTACAGCCTAGTTTCAAAACATCCTATAGTCATCATATCTGTTTTGATCTGTTTTAATTATGTAAATGCATTAACTGATGATGTGCTCTCTCGACCTATCAGCATACAGCTCAGACACGTTCTCCAGCCTAATGAAGCGTCCGTCTGCGCTTGCCGTCAGCCTTTAAACTGGTTGATATTTGCACACACTCTTTCAGTTGTCAGGCGATTCCAATCTGATTCTGCCGTCCTAATTAAATTGTTTCATCTCAGTGGCGTTTCTGATCAAATGCCTGTCAAACGATGATTCATGTTTTGGTCAATTAAACAGCCACATGATCCATGAATTCACCCAGTCGAGTAATAAACGCGAGGAGATATAAGCTGATTGGAGGAGTGCGATTCCTAAAATTGCATTTCTTGATTCGTGTGGTTGAGATATCGTGAAGACCAGAAGGGCTTTTATGCTCAAATGTGTTTGTTATAGGGCATAATTTAGTAAAAGATTGAGAAGAAGTTGTATCTGGGTCAACGATATGACAGTTTTTTCTGTATCTATTTATTAACTCAAAAACAAATTGAAATGCAATCAATACAAACAATGACTGGAGTACAGCTCTTTTATGATGAGCACAACATATGATTGATATGTTGAATTTTTAAGAGGACATTTTTCTCCATTGCATTCATTTTAATACAAAGTTTATATAGATATTTTGGTAATATATTTAGTTTTATTTTATTTTATTATTTTATTTTATTTATTTTAGCTAATTAAGTGATTTATAGTGATAGTAAAATATTAAAACTACTATTCAACCGTTTTAGGTTTAGTATGATTTTTTAATTACTTTATTATTACAGTTAATAATACGAACGGCATTATCGAAATAAAAACAATGGAGAAATATAAAACTAATCATTTAAGAATGTTGATTATATATAAAAAAAATAAATAAAAAAAAAGATATATATAAATATATTCCAAGTTTATTGCAAAATATGTATAAATATTCAAATATGTAAGTATTTTGAGAGCATAAGGAGACCGACTCGATTGGTGCTTCATGGGAGTGGGCGGAGCAAACGAGATTGGCATGTGTTCCTTGTTTTGACTCTCTGATTGGTGGAATTTTCTGTACAGCATCATGGGTAATGTATAGGTTTTAACCACAAATTCTGCTGTTGAAGTATTATTTTAAAACTAAGTTGAAGTAATGCAGGCTAACGGCCTAACAGACCTATGGAGAAAATGAATTGAGTTATTTGAGGAAAACACCAGTGTTGTGCTCTATAATACTGACTAGTGATGGGTCGGTCATGAACGATTCGTTCATTTTGAACTAATCTTTAATATGGGGGGGGGGGGGGGGGGGGCATATTGGCCACAATGAATCAACGTCCATCCCACCACCATAATAGTAACATACAGTATGTCCTTTGATGATTGAAAAAAAAAAAAAAGGTTAACACAGAGAAATCGATTGCCAGCTATATCTATAGCTATGTGGCTAGCTATCTAACGTAACGTTAGTTAGCACCTCTCGCAAAACACACGTGCCATTCAAAGTTCCATTGTTGATTTAATCGTCATATGCCTCGTATCCATAATTCAACTTTAAAAAGCTTGCTAATTTCAACCGCTTGACTGAGACTAATTTACCTCATACAAAGTCGAGTCTTATTCCAGTTCAAAGCTGGTGCGCACCGGTAACGTATTTGTATGTTCCTAGTGTAATGTTAACTTCTCTCTACCAATCAGATGCTCCGACTGTAGGTGAAAAGTGAAGAATATGAAGCTGGTGATTGGCGAATGGTGATTATTCAAACACAGCATGAAAAGGGAAGGTTTGAGCTATCACTCTGGGTTTGACTTGCTGGCAAAACCGGATACCTTCTTTGTCGCGCTTTCAAAATAAAAGTTCCAGATGGACAGTTTTTGTCCCTGCGGTATAGGCAAATTTTTGGGTGGGACACATTCAGCATTTTCCAATATTGAGGGTGACACGTCCCCCCCCCCCCCCGTCTCCCCCGGTTCCTACGCCAATGCCCACTACTAATCCTGACCTCAGCGTCACCTGTCTCTCAGGGTTTAGGTGTGGAGAACAAAAATTGTAACTAAGGTCAGACAAAACTAAATAAGTGCTTCACCGGCACAAGTGGGAATTATGTGTAGCGGATCAGCGTGGAGGCTGATTGAGCCCGGATCGCCTCGGGAATGAGACACGGAGACTCTGAGGTCAGAGGTTGTAATGGTTTGTCCTTGCACAGGTTAGGCGGCGTGTGAAATAAATTGAATTCAGCGGAGCACAACTAGCTGCAAAAGACCTTTGTGTTCCTGCGCTAATGTGTGAGATTCCACCGAGATGAATGGTGTTCGGCAGGACTCGATTTCTCATTGATCTTGTATTTTTTTGTGGCAAGCTTCTCAGAAAAATGTCTAAAGAGTTTGTTCAGAACAGTCCGTCTTGGCTTGCGGATGGACAGACAGCGCTGTTGATATTGACAGGCTTGAGTATTTTAGACCGAGCGTTTGTCCTTCAGTTCGAGGCGTATTGATCGACTCGGCCATGAACGTCTTAAACGAACAAGCTAATGAAACGATGACCTTTTCGGGGAAAGGTCAGGCAAACAATGTGTGATCTAATGGTCAGACAGTCATTTAAACAGCTCAGAGATTTCTTTCAACTTACGAAAACACTGAATTTTTATGTTTTCATTCTTAATTCTTTAAGTCAGTGTTTGTAGTATTTCTTGGAAAATGACTTTTGACTGAAAATCAGGAATCAGGAATCAGACGCAGGAATTCTCCTGACATCTTAGCAACTCAAACTTGAATTCAAATACAGTGATAAACTGATGCTCAATAATACGATAAAACAAACAACACATAGACTTCTGAAGCCACTATTTGTCTGTTCAGTCTGCAACAATAATGTAATCTCTATGAATCTTAATTTAGGATCTTTTCTTAGCAAATATTGATATGCAGTATATATTGTATAAATATTGATAGTTTTAATTCAAATTTAACATGTAATTCATTTTAATATCCATTTTATTATAGTTGTAGATAATTAAGTGATGTAATATTAAAATGTACACTACATTTCAAAAGTTTGGGGTCAGTAAGATTTTTAAAAAATGTTTTATTACTTTTATTTAATCAGGTATGCATTTAATTGGTCATTAGTGACAGTAAAGACATTTATAATGTTACAAAATATTTAAATGTCAATTTAATGCTGTTCTTTTTAACTTTCTATTAATCAAAGAATCATGTTTCCGCAGAAATATGAAGCAGCACAACTGTTTTCAACATTGATAATAATCATAAATGTTTCAAATCAGCAAATCATCATATTAGAATGATTTCTGAAGGATCATGTGACACTGAAGACTGGAGTAATAATGCTGAAAATTCAGCTTTGATCACAGGAATAAATTACATTTGAACCTATATTACAATAGAAAAAGCTATTTTAAATAGTAATAATTCTTTTTTTTTTACAATATTACTGTAGCCTATTTGTTGATCAAATGCAGCCTTGGTGAGCAGAAGAGACGAAACAGAAGAAACATAAAAAATAAAAAATTCTCACAGACTATAATCTTTTAAACTGTATGTAATAAAATGTACATGTCACATTTGGTCTTTGTTTGAGTTGGTTTTTCACTGTTTTCTTTGTTTGAGTTTGTTTCCTTGGTTACTCATTGTTTGATTACGACCTGCACCTGTTCCTCGTTTTATTGATTTTCCTTTGGATTGATATCCCTTAGGGTACGTTTAACAACAACGATATGCTTAAAACGGAGAAGTTTTCCATGTACAGGCGACACCATTGTCAAAACTATCCCCATTCACACGGATCCGTAAAAACGACTGAAAACACTGTATTCTGCTACCGGGCCAGTAGATGGCGATGAAGCACGTCGTCTTCAGAGATTCACTTTTTTGTTGTTTACACAGAGACTGTTGTTTGCACTTTGAAACCCGTTTTCAAAACTTTGCATTTTTCAGCCACCCAAAACGCCATTGTCATGTAAACTAACGGACAAAACGAATAAAAAGTTTTACGTTTTTAGTTGAAACCGGTGTCGTGTAAACAGCCCCTTAGTTTGTAGTCTTGGTTGTCCAGTCTCGTGTGCTTTATTGTGGTTGTCCTGTTCGTGTTTTTTGGGAGTCTAAAATAACCTGAGCATTTTGATTTTGGTATTAATAAACTGCTGCACTTAAATCCTGCTTTTTCATCCGTGCTTCAACCCCGAGCTGACAGGATAATAGTGATACATACACTAGTGATGTTTTATTTGGTGTTTCTTCTAAACATCATTCGCCTGAACCCACTCAGTAAATCTGCAGCACGTCTTACATGACAGACAGTGGCTTCGACATTCAAACACACAACAGTGTGTCCAGTGTGTGTAAGCAGCATTACTTTAACATGCTTTAATCTGCTGGAGGCTTATTGTGAGACAAATCCATCCAAAGCTTAAAACCCCAGCCTTTTATAACTGCTCTCTCTACCATGTATTTTTCTTCAAGGAAGACTCAAATGCGTAATTTGACAGATTTATTACAGAGCATGTTTGCATGCATTTATGTACAAACCCAGCAATTATTCAATGGGCCACGTTCATGTAAGACTCCACTTTCTGCCTGCCAGTCTGGATTTCATATATCATCCTCACTGTCACGCAGGGCGACGCCAGGTTCGGAAAACCCGCAGGCAGGGTACATGACGGAGCGATCCCTCTGACAGAGAGGGAAAAACACTAAGTGGAGTTGGGCAGCAAGTAGGACGCGTCAGTCAGGCCGGTTTGTACCATTTCTTTACAAACATGAATGGCTGAATGACTTAATTTTAAGACACAACCAGGTGGAACTTACAGTTCTGCTCAGTTCTGTGTTCATTTATTACTGTCTTATCAGCATATGGTTTCTCTGATGTTTGCTTTAGTAATATTAATATTTATTTAAATTTCATATTATGTCCAGAAAAAAAAAAATCTAGTTTTCCAGCGACAGTTTACAATAAGGTTTAATGTTTTACACTGTAAACCCTGATAAAAGATGGGATAGCTCCAAAAATGATATAACATCAGTTATATGGCACGGAATGGAACGCTTAAGCAACGATTTGGCCCAACGGTGGAAAAGCAGCTTTTGATCGCAAGTTTCGTCGGTTCCAACACAATTCAATGGAACTTGTGACCATAGTTGGCTAACAATGTTTTTGGGAAACACACCACAGACCGAGCAGCACAGCACACTTGTAGCCTATCAGCATTAGGGGGCGTGTCCACTCATAATGGGCGAGGAGAGTGTAAGCCAATCAGTAATAGGGGGCATGTCCACTCATAATAGGGGAGAATAGAGAGTGAGCCAATCAGCAATAGGGGGCGTGTCCACTCATAATGGGGGAGGAGAGAGAGAGAGTGAGCCAGTCAGTAGTAGGGGTCGTGTCTGCCTAAATTTTTTAGGAGAGAGAGTGAGCCAATCATCAGTAGGGTGCGTGTCCACTCAAAATGGGGGAGGAGAGAGAGAGTGAGCCAATCAGCAGTAGGGGTCGTGTCTGCTTATAATTTGAGGAGAGAGAGTGAGCCAATCATCAGTAGGGGGCGTGTCCACTCATAATGGGGGAGGAGAGAGAGAGTGAGCCAATCAGCAGTAGGGGGCGTGTCCGCTTATAATGGGAGGAGAGAGAGTGAGCCAATCAGCAGTAGGGGGCGTGCCCGCTTATAATGGGGGAGGAGAGAGAGTGAGCCAATCAGCAGTAGGGGGCGTGCCCGCTTATAATGGGAGGAGAGAGAGTGAGCAAGAGGGAGATTTGAAGAAAGACTGTAGAAAGAGAGATGGCTGATATATTACCAAAGATGAGGTCAGAGGAATATAGTTGGAAGAAGAAGGGTTACGATCAGGCAAGATCTTTAGGAATCTCAAGAACTGAGAACTGATAAGAATGTAAAAATATGTACCTTGAAATGCAATGTAAGTCGCTTTGGATAAGTGCTCCAGTGCTGGAGAGACGTTAGAGAGCGAGAAGACCTGAAAATGTTTCTGGCCGATACATTAGCAACATTGGTGTTTTGCTTTTTTACAGAACCAATATATGCTGTTGGTGTTGTTGAATGACAGCTGATTCATCTATACCTACATTAGGGCCAGCTGTTGCCTCGGTGTGCATAGTGTGTGTGTGTGTGTGTGTGTGTGTGTGTGTGTGTGTGTGTGTGTGTGTGTGTGTGTTATTTTTGGGGCGGGGCAATGAAGGGAGGGGTGTGTTTGATTGGGTGTCGCTTTCAAATATCAGAAATCACTTACTAATGTTAAACAAAGTGTTACCAATTTTCCTTTACATTCTCACTCCTTTTATGCAATCATAATTGAAATACAAGCTTAAGCAAACAAAACAGATATCTGAAATCGTGAAGACCCTGGACTCTTCCTGTGTTCAGGGTGTGTGTTGTTGGATGGTGATAAAACATCAGCCTCCGGTCTCAGTCCAGCTGTTGAGGAGAGATAAGACGTCGATCAGCTCGATCCACTGAGCTCCAGTGTGTGTACCAGAGAGAGAGGAATGTCCTGAAAGAGATTGAATAACTACGTTTAACCTTAAAGATGACATTAAACAGCATTTGTAACACATTTTAACTTCTGTAATGTGACATATTCTGATTTGAAAATAACAGAAAAAAATTATATTCAGGAAAATAACAATGGATGGAACCGTATTTCATCCATCAGGAATTGATTATGGTTATTATTCGACCACTTACCAAATTAACTCAATAGCATTCAAAAGCAATCTTATATTCATTAATATATATTCTTTATATTATATATTTGTAATTTGCACAGCTATTGTAGTTCACAGCCTGTTTAACCTAAGAGTACTGGCAACTAGGATATTGTAATGAGGTTAATTATAATCACTAGAATATGATTTTGTAGATGCTAACACGCTCCTTCCATTATAGCCATTAGCATAGAAGCCTTGGAGTGTTTTTGCCCTGCAAACAGACCTTTAGCTAGTAAACATCTCGCTGATAAATATGCATGCTCTGCTCAGAGGTGTGTTGCATGAGAGGTCATCGTCCAGCTCTTTACAGGCTTAAATTATACTTCCATTTTGCTGTTTAGTTTGTTTGCTTTTTTCAGTTCGCTAAATATTGAGTTCACCCTTTTCTGCCATCGATGCAGTGCCTCTATTATAGCCGAAAGCTTGATTGATTGGAAAACGTGTGTAGAATTTGTCATCCAAATTTCCATGTATAAAAGTAATGAATACAAAATATTTGATGGATATAACTCTGAAAACAAGAAGAAACAGCTGGTGTATATCTAGCTTCCTAAACCTTTCAAACACATTGGATATGCATCTGGAAACTTGCAAACATGACTTTGTCAATATCTGCCACATATAACGTGTGCATGACATAGCTGTGATATTAAATTCAAATTAAACTGAACCTGCGGTTAGATCAGTGCCCGCTGTCCAAACTCTCGTGTGTTTGACGTCTGTTGAGCCGGAGGGAGTGAATTCATTTGACTAAAGCTTCCGCCGCTGTGATGTTTACGTGTCAACACTGTGCCAGTCATTTAGAGGACGCGGATGTCACAAATACAGCACGCTAAGCCTTATTAAATTATTCCCTTCCAAAACACACACACACACACACACACTAAAGAATATAAACCAGTCAATACACTGTCAGGCCAAACAATCAATTACAGGCAAATAATATAAATGCTCCTCTTATGTTAGTCTCTTCATCTCTCTGCTGACGTAAACATACAGACGTATATAAACAGAATTTTCATTTTTGGACGAACTCTCTCCAAAATAAAAGATTATTATTTAAAGGGGTGGTATAATGCCGTTTTCACAATATGTAAAACTGATGTCCCCAGAGTGTGTATGTGAAGTTTTATCTCAAAATACCCCACAGATATTTTTATATAGCATGTTAAAGTTTACACTTTTTGAGGATGAGCAAAAACACACCGTTTTGTGTCTGTTCCTTTAAATGCAAATGAGCTGCTTCTCCTGGCACAGGGGGCGGAGCTACAACAGCTTGCACTCACACAGACATGCACTGAAAATATCTAAAACGTTTAGCCTTTTATGTTCAAACCGGAGTCAGACAATGATGGAGAGACTCAAGAAGAAGTGACAACATGTAGAAGCAACAGGACATTTCTGAATGGTTAGTTGAAGAATTTATGTAGCTTGTGTGTAGTTATCTTCTAGTCAATGATTAGCATATTCTGTCATGATAATCCATAAATTGTGTTCAGGGGGCGGGTTTATGTAAATTATAGGGTTAGTGATGTCACTAACCCGGGAGGAATGTTGTGTAGTCTCTATCAGCCGTTTGTTGTAGTCCTTAAAAAGTGATTTCTTTAAAAGCAAATATCTCCCTTTGCTCTGAACTTTGAGCGTTGTAACTTTGCAGATGTTGTTTATGCTCAAACAGCAACATTACACACTAACTAAAGTTAGAAAAGTCAAATCATAATCAACCACCCCTTTAATGAAGTGATACTCTAAATAAGAAACTAAAACTGCCAGTAGGTGGCGGTAAATGTCTAAATGAGTAAGTCATTGAGTCATACATTCATTAGATTAATTCAAACGGCTGATTCATTCAGGAATGAAGTAAATTACTCACTTTATTGAATCACCCGATTAATTCGCTCAAAACGCAGATTCATTCATTAACGAAACATTGCTGTGTGTTTCTCGGAGACGCACAACAGTTCTGCTCTGGTTTTACAAGAAATATTTGCGTTGGCAAAATTGAGCTGTAAACAGACAATATTGTGTCTAAAACTCAATATCACATTTGCACTATAACAAAAACAACAGTCGTGTGATATTGCTCTTGTTACTCGTGTTATATTGCTTGCCTATAGGCCTAAATATGATGGGACAAAAACTAATACAGGGGCATTTTCCCAGATATCTTAAATTTTAGGGTCATTCTACATGCATTCTATAAGCTTCATCACACAGTGAGCTTTTGCCCTGCATCATGTTCGTCACAATGACTTACTCATTTAGACATTTAATTTTCTTATTTAGAGTATCACTTCATTAAATAATAATCTTTTATTTTAGAGATAGTTCGCCCAAAAGTGAAAATTCTGTTTATATACGTCTTTGTGTATGAAATGTAAGATGACCTTACGATGATGTAAGTCTGGGGCAGATGCGTTAAATGCGTTAAATCATTTTAATCGTGTTACTCTTCCATAACTAATTAATTAAATTAATGCATTAAATTGACAGCCCTAGTTAATATATTAAATAATCATGTGGTAATGCCTATTTTTGGATATCCCAGTCCATTAAATGCTTTACAAATAAAAGATGCTTCATCTCCAGTGATTATTTTCGAGTTTTATTTGTATCATGACCAAAAAATCTGATTATTCATAACAAATCAATCATAATTTTCACATTATACCACCTGAGTTAAAAATATAATACGCCTAAACTGTAACACTAACGTTTCTTATTTTCATATCAATCGTTCCTCTCATGTTTTATTAATGTAAAGCAGTCCAGCCATGAACGTCGGGAACAAAAAACATTTTCCCAATTTTCCCCATTTCCTGTATTCTGGTGCCTTTAATTAAACAATTAAGGGATAAATCATGGATAGCTGTGCAGTAAACGATTTTAATGCACGACGTGGAGGCAAAGAAGTGCATTAAAACCGTTTACTGCACAGCTAGCCGTGGATTATCCCGCGAATACCATGGTAATTTGCCGGCATGAGCCTCCTGTGGTGAAAATCAAGCTTTTAATGTTGTTTATGTGTCTATGTGGTGTTTTTAATATGCTTTAAGACAAACCATGTGTAAATTCATAAGTCGACACCATTGCTGAGTATTTTCTCCTTAAAACTGCAGTGAACCAAAGACAGTCTCAAACACACGCTTTGAAATCGCTGGTGTTTCTGACGTCACAAACTACCTTGTAACCAATCAGATCAACGTGTGATCGTCAACCAGTGGGTCTCTGAGCTGAGTGAGTGAGTGGAGGCGGGGCTCATTTGCATATTCATAGAACCACGCATACTAAATGAGGCGAGGGTGTCGAGTTACATTCAAGATATTTTAAGGCATGAAGAATTTTTTTTCAAGGAAAAACGTTTTAATATTTCATTTTGGTGATCAAAGATGAGTTTTAAAGGAACACTCCACCGTTTTTTGAAATAGGGCTTATTCACCTTCTTTCCTACATTTAGATAGGTGGGCAAATGCATTTTTGTCTCAGTGCATGCATTGTTTTAGTTTGACAGGGTCGGCGCTAGCTTAGCTTAGCATAATGAATGGAATCCTTTGTTGCCAGCTAGCATGTCCTGAGTAAAAGTGATATAAAAAAATTAAAAAACCCACCTAATTACTTCTTGTGGCCTGCGTATTCACAACAAGTACAAATAGCGATGCAGATTAACACTAGACGATTTCCTATGCAGATATTGACTTGGGACTATATTAGGGGGAAGCACAGGTGAAGCACTGCTACTTGGGCGCAGAGATATCACGCCCAAGTAGCAGTGCTTCGCCTGTGCTTCCCCCTAATATAGTCCTTAATATATAAGTCAATATCTGCCTAGGAAATCGCCTAGTGTTAATCTGCATCACTATTTGTACTTGTTGTGAATACGCAGGCCACAAGAAGTAATTAGGTGGGTTTTTAAAAAAATGTATATCACTTTTACTCAGGACATGCTAGCTGGCAACAAAGGATTCCATTCATTGTGCTAAGCTAGCGCCGACCCTGTCAAACTAAAACAATGCATGCACTGAGACAAAAATGCATTTGCCCACCTATCTAAATGTAGGAAAGAAAGTGAATAAGCCCTATTTCAAAAAACGGTGGAGTGTTCCTTTAAGGGATAAAATGATTGACTACAGGGGGACTTTAAAAAGTGGGTGTACTGTACAGTGATTCCGACACCCATGAGTCCAGCCCATTATAAACTGAGCAACCCAGGCTTTTTGGACAAACGTGCCTGTGGCGACATTTCCGCAAAACAATATTGCATGTTTCGCAAAACTTTCGAAGTCAAATGTCCAGTGAGTGGAGCTAAAAGCGTGTTCAGTTTGATCAGAAACATGAATGTGATTCTGGCAATGTTTTATTTATTACATTGCTTGTTGGGTGTACCAGGTGAGCTACTGAGGGATGCTAGACACTACAGGGATTTGTACTGTATATATTGGTACGTGTTTTGACTTCAAAAAATTGTTTCAGTGATGTTCAGTGATTCATTTTGTTGTAAAAAAAGTTATTAATTTAGGTCATATATACAGGTGCTGGTCATAAAATTAGGATATCATCAAAAAGTTGATTTATTTCAATAATTCAACTTAACAGGTGAAACTAATATATTATATAGACTCATTACATGCAAAGTGAGATATTTCAAGCCTTTATTTGTTATAATTTTGATGATTATGGCTTACAGCTTATGAAACCCACGAAATCAAAATCCCAGAAAATTAGAATATTACATGAAATCACACAGTAATTACACAGTGATACCATGGGTTTTGGTTCTTTTGGCAGTGTGGGCAGGTGCAAATCCTGCTGGAAAATGAAGGAAGCATGAAGTGCTCTGGAAATGTCCTGGTAGACGGCTGCGTTGACTCTGGATTTAATAAAGCACAGTGGACCAAAGTCCTCTTTTCTGATGAGAGCAAATTTTGCATCTCATTTGGAAACCAAGGTCTCAGAGTCTGGAGGAAGAATGGAGAGGCACACAATCCAAGATGCTTGAAGTCCAGTGTGAAGTTTCCACAGTCTGTGTTGGTTTGGGGAGCCATGTCATCGGCTGGTGTTGGTCCACTGTGCTGTCCACTCAACGCAGCCGTCTACCAGGACATTTCCAGAGCACTTCATGCTTCCTTCATTTTCCAGCAGGATTTGCACCTGCCCACACTGCCAAAATAACCAAAACCTGGTTCAATGACCATGGAATTACTGTGTAATTACTGTGTGATTTCATGTAATATTCAAATTCTCTGGGATTTTTATTTCGTGGGTTTCATAAGCTGTAAGCCATAATCATCAAAATTATAACAAATAAAGGCTTGAAATATCTCACTTTGCATGTAATGAGTCTATATAATATATTAGTTTCACCTGTTAAGTTGAATTCTTGAAATAAATCAACTTTTTGATGATATTCTAATTTTATGACCAGCACCTGTATATCTATATATATATACATATATATATAACCGTGAGGTCATCATCCAGCTCAGTTCAGTTCTCATATAATGGTGTCAATGCAGGCAGATCAATATTATTGTTGAATATTAAATTAAATGTTAAATTGAATGTCCCCAGCTAAGCAAGCCAAAAGCCAATGGCAACAGTGGCAAGGAACCAAAACTCCATCAGTGACAGAATGGAGAAACCCAGGCTCAGTCGCTCAGTTCTCCTCTGGCCAACGAGTGAACAGTGTATGATTATGATCCAGGCAACATTACAGGACAGAAGTCCGATTGGATTTCAGAATATTATCCAGTTGCGTCTGGCTGGAGGTGGGATCATCTCGCCGGTGTGGAGACGGGTTTGTTGAGGATCAGTGCCGATGGCTGTAGTGTCGATGAGGCCTTCGGTCTAGTTGACGATCTCTGCTGACACTTCAGGGATCATCCAGCGCAAACCAGCTCTAGTACAGAGAGATGATGGAGGGTGTGTGAGTGCATGTGAGCCTCAGACGCCTCAGCTGAACCTCCTTCAGGTTCACATCTGTCAGAATGGTGCAGCTGGGACAAACTCCGGAGACCTGCGGGGAAACACGGTCTTCTTTTATCCACCGTAGAGCAGGAGTGTGTGCGTCCGGATGGAGTATAAAGCTGCCGTGTGTGTTTTAACCTCCGAGGGATGTGGTTTTGTCTGTCCCCTTTGACCTGGCAATAATTCTACAGTACAAAGCCCACCGAAAACACTCTTTTAGCCCTCTGGATGGTACATAAATGTGCTCTAGTTCATCTCATTCTTCGTGAGAGCAAAAATGCAGAGTGTGGATGATGTTTGGATGATGTTTGGTGAATTTAACACATGCAAAGGAATGTTTTTTGCATGTGATTATTGTTTATTGAATAAACGTATCATGCATTTGGATTGGTTCAGAATATCTGATAACTGAATGATGATTCTCATAATGTCAAATTTAACCCCAAATTCAATTTGAAGTCTATTTAAGGACCATGAAGGTTTTTTTTTTTTTTTTGCATTGATGTTTGAGTTTAGATTATGTCACTCAATCAAAAACATAATCGATTTGTAATATGCAATGCCTGTGATGTTTAGATCTGCATGCACACACACACTCACACACACTAGTGATCAACATGATGATTTTGAGTAAATGATGTCGCTCTAGTGTTAGCCAGAATAAGAGCTCTTCCTGTTTTGTGCTGCTTCCCAAACATCCTGTCATTCCCGTTATAACAGGAAGTGTTGCTGTCTGTTATATGTCAGAGGGAGAGAAAATGCCAGCCTAGACAAACACTTCTCAGATGGTGAGTTGAGAATGAGATCCTTTCTGAAATCTGTTTTCATTCTGATTTATAGCTTTGTTCTGTCTCGTCTCATTTTTGTATTTCTATGAATAAGGTCAGATGATTTGATGCTTTAGATTCCCGAAAGCGAGATTTAATTGATTTATCTATCAGTTTTATCACATGAAGCTTTGTGTTTCAGAACTGGCTCTTTTGTAGCATGTTAGTCATGATAATTTTCCAATCTTATGATTAAACGGGCTGGTTTTGCTATTGTACCTTTAAGTATTCTTTATTTACGTAAGTTGCCTTTACGTTTTCACATGTGAAATGAGTAACAGCATCCAAACCAAGTTGATTCATTTTAAATAGGTGTCAAAATGTAAATATGGATGATCATATGTTAATGAGGAAATGTAATCAGGGTTATTATTGTTAAATAAAACTAATTAAAAAAAAAAAAGAATAAAGCTGAAATAAAATAAAACAAATATAAGATGAAACACTTCTAATGAAAATTAGAATTAAGATACGTTTAAATTAAATAAATAACATAAAAACTAAAACTTTAATATAATACTATAATAATAATGATGATAAAATGACAAAATTTTAATAAAAAATAAAAAAATAAAAAAATTATATATATATATATAATAATGACAGCATTTAAAAGTATATAATTAATACCAAAATAACACTGGATGCAGTGTGATGAAGATTGTGGTTTAGTTTCATTGAATATTCTGTGTGAACTGGAGAGGGAGTTTTGAGGGAATGTTGCAGTCGGTTTATATGGAAAAATGCTGCCGTACTTTCTAGGCATCCCATAATCAAGGCTTTTAGTGTAACCGTAACGACTGACTCCACATTTCCTTATCTACATTCTAAAATCAGTATTGAAGAATTAATCAGCGAGAGCGATAAAGGCATGACCCCCCGAATGATCAACAGAACCGTGTCGATACTTGACTTTGACTCGTTGTGTTTGTGGCTCGTGCTGCTTTGTGTTTTGTGTTTTGTAATCAGGGATTTTGTATTGATGAGCTCTAATTGCTGGGAAGCCTCATCTTGTTTAATTATCTTTGCACATCAAACAGGAAACGGCTGTTGGATCACAGACAGACAGAGATGACGGTGACTGGGATGTTTGTGATTGTTCATTTGTCATTGATTTTCATAATGCAAAATACTTACTGGTCCTAAAAATACGACTCATTTTCTATATGCAAAATAGAAAATCATTCTTTCTTTCTTTCGATTTTGGGATGATATGTATTCTGATATATAGAAAAGGTAAGGTATGTTGGTGACTGAATTTTGAATGTAATGCTAATGTGAGCACTTTATTGTTTTTCTCTCTGTTTTATGTAAATACATGAATATGTCAATAATAAAAAATTTAATGACCATAGAAAAAATATATATTTAGTTTAAACTAGAGAAAGTCATTCACATTCAGCAACATCTTTGATCAAATTGTTCTACACATTGAACATTCAGGTTGTAAAAAATATTTTAAAAACATGACTTTATTTTAAGTATCTTGTTTAGTCATTAAAATCCAGAGGGCACAGGCTGATTGATCCTTTACATGCAATCTGCAATCAATCACATCATTTCTGCATGGCTCTGCTGATTGGCTGATCCTTTGCTGATCCTGGAGCCAATGAGATTGCTTGCTCAACTTTTAAACAATCTGGGGTGCGTTTCCCGAACAACGCCGTAACTCGCTGCTTCACTGCCATAGTACGATGCATCGTTGAAGAAATCAACTAGCTAGTCACGACTGTTTCCCGAAACCGTATTGTCGCAAAGTGGTCGTTCAACCACGTTGGTTTATGACGTCACGCACGTGGTGGAGTAATAACTTCTTTTAATGAATCTGTTTGAGATCGAATTAACGCTAGATGTATTGCTATATTACAGACAAGCATCTGAGGACTATTTCTCATTTTTCTCAGTTATTTTGCTTTATTTCCAGATTCAATCATAGGCTCGTTCTTACATAGTCGAGCACGTTCACACATGCGCACTCTTCAAAAACGGTGCTTTAAATCTCTTGACAAACTAAAAGACGTAAATGACATTTGTATGTATTCTAAATAAAAGACACAGGTTGTACTGAATGTCAGCTTGCTTATTTTGCTCAAGATAAGGATTTTTTAAGTCCACATGTCATGAAAACGAGAAACTCTTCTTCTATCCACAGGTCGAGAGCTGTCACTCCAAACACACGACTCTGCGATGTTGTTTGTGAATGTTTGATAGAACGATGGTTTCGGGAAACACCGACTCGTTGAACTGCTGATAACAACGGAACTTGCGAAGATAGTTGGCTAACGATGCTTTTTGGGAAACGCACCCCTGGTTCATTGTTTGCTGTAAACTAATCCTGCAGCGCACTGAGTTCCTCTGAAACCCTCCACTTCCCCAGCTCCACCTGCCTACATCTGCTATGGGATTCATGCTTGTCTATTTATGCAGCAGCGGCATATCTTACATGCTCACAGCAGCGCGTCTGTGTATCGTTTAGCAAGTTTGAATCTGAAAAGTATAAATGTTTCCTTGACTAACTGCTACATGGTCAAGCTAAAGACATAGTCTTGACAGAGTGGCTATGTTTAAGTTTATTTCACATTATATGTTTATGTGAAACTCATTCATAATGTTGATCTCGCCGGCATGTTCTTATACTGCGGACCATTGGTGATTCTAATCAAGATTCCCATGTACTGGTCTTTACTGGCAGGAACATGTTTTGGGGGTTTTAGAGACCCCGTCAGGTGTCAGCTGAAAGAAGAACTGGTACAATTAGCGCTTGACCTTTTGTTAACTCGCTGATTGAACAGATACATGAAACGTCTGAGCAGCGCAGCTCTCCAATTATTTCTGATTTCATATGACAGATTTCATCAAGTACAACATGTTCCTGAATCAACATTCCAATCAACCAATCAGATTTGAAGGACACGTTTACAGTTTATGCTAAGTTTAGGCTTACAACCAGGGTTAGGCGCTTCTACATCTGTGTTATTCACCGATCATTTCCCTCTGATTTTTGGGATATGTTACAGGTAGGGTTAGGTTTAGGGCAGTGGCGGCTGCTGGTCCTTAAAAGAGGGGAAGCTCAATTTTGTTTAATTCTAAGTTTCTCCTCGTAAGGAAGACTTTCAAATGGCTTCGCCAAAATCAGGTCGACAATATTAGCACTGTCTGCCATCGTGTGCAGTTTGCTAGCTGGCTAGTTCACCCATAGACAGTAAAAGAAATGGACACAGTCCACAGTATTGGATTCAACGGAGAAAAGTGAAGTCAATTAGAAGCTCTCACTTCCTGATGGCTGAGCGTACTGCGCAGACTCAAACTGAGCTTGATGACGTAGATGTGACGTGAGCGACCCGTCTGTCTTCTAGTAGCTGTGCCAAGAGAAATCTGAATCATTCCCTTCCGAAACTTGCAGAGACGGAGAGTGGGAGTAGGAGGTGTCCATGAGCTGGAGCAGGAGCAACTTTTGCTAAGTATTATGATTAATAATTTTGTCAATTTGCCTCCACGTCCCCCCGATTGCCCGCGAGCTTCTCCTCCTGTCCATACGGTAATCTCTCTACTGTGCGACAGAGAGTCACGTGGTTATGACGCAATCGTTAGCCTATTTTTACAAAAACTGCTTCTACGGAGCCATAACGTAAGATACAAGGTAATGGAGCCTTTTATACATTTTCGTGTTTCTTTAGAAATAAATAATGGACAAATGGAGTCTTTAAACGCCTCAGATGTAAAGTTATTCGCTGTCAAAGTGACGCCAAAATGAATGGGAGTCAATGGCATGCTAACAGCAGGTGAGGGTCCGCTAATCAATGGCGGCGCCCGGGGAAGCTTCGGTTTCCGGCTGATGGATTACCCCCTTGAGTTCACCCCTACGACCCTAGCCTACTGTATGAATGAATGAATGATCTAAAAAAAAAAGGATTTTAAACTCGACGGAGGAAATGTGGGAATTAGGTTAAACTGAAACAAGGAATGTGGTGTATAATTGTGTGAAATGTATGATGAAAATTGGCCTGCAATTTCGCCAAAAAATAGGTTGCAGCAGTTTGTCTTTCGACTATACTTGCAAAATCCGTGATGGGACTGAGCTCGAATAGCTTCAGCGTCGGCGATTTTTTATATAGTTCAAAATCTATGTCAATCAAAAGGGGATGCAGTCTTTCGACAGACCCTCCAATCATCACGCAGAAGCCCGGAGTATAATCGCAGCATTTATCCACTGACCGTCTAGTTTCAAAGCACTGAAAAAACCTGTTCAAATTTTGAAGTCGATGGACGCTAGGCTTCAACAGGGAAATGCTCTGTGACGCTACGGGAATGTATGAGAAGGAAATCGAGTCAGCTGACCTGCTATATGTAGCTGATTCTGAGCAAACTCGTCTTCGAGATGAACGTGTTCTAACGCATTTTTAGTACACAATAGTACATATTTGACCATTCATTTTTTGACATTATAGGGGAAGCCGAGCTTCCCTGGCAGTCTTAAAGAAATCCCCACTGGGAATAGTGTTAGGACCAAATTTCTAGACAGGAATGTTGTTCCAGGATCAACAAAATATGCGAAATATGTTAAAACATGCTTGACACGCCATACTTTCATCTTATATTTTAAGAGCAATGTGCTCAGATATAGAACAAATGCGATAAATACTATTTCTGTACATATACTTGAATATGTATTATATATACAATACAATATGCATTGTAAAATACAGAGCCACAAAAACATGTAGAACATACATTACCATTTGGGGTCAACAAGTTATTTATTTATTTCCTTTTAAACTAATATGTTCATTCAGCAGGGATGCATTAAATTGATCGAAAGTGACAGTAAAGACATTTATATAGTCTTTCTAATGTGTTCACATACTGTAGAAAACAGTTCTTTTAAATTGCAGTAATATTACTTTTTTTAGTGTATATTTCATCAAATAAATGCAGCCTTCTTTTAACAACATCTTACAGACTGCAAACCCATATATAATACTCAATACACAGTACGGTCCACAATCAGTGTAATAGATAGGGAGTCGAGAGCGACATTAGAGATCTGAACGGGCATTAAGTTGAAGCCAAACCGGCTATAAATGAGATTCTCTGACCGACACAGAAAATTTTATTCAACCCAAACCCAAAATAACCATAATCTTTTTATTTCCTCTCCAGGCGACTAGAGTTTCTGACATGCTGGAATTACAGTAATATACAGAAGTGCTCTGATATTCACAACGTGTTTGCAATGATTTGGCAAAAACTCAACGCCTTGAATTTCGCAATGATTTTTTAATGCACCTCTCATTTTCAATGTCAGTCTTTGACCTTCAATATCACTAACAAAATGTCAGATAGTCTCTGTCAGATAACTTTCATGTTTTAAAAAGTTTTTGTTGTAAAATGTTGTGATTAGATTGCTTTACTATATTTTACATTAAACATTTTGAATCAATCTGCCAATCCACTTATAGTCGGTTTAAATTATGGTTTCTCTAAGAAAAAATTAATTGCATACATTTTTCATCAATATCATACTATATAATGTAGAGACCATTTATAAAGTCTGCGTGAAACAGAAGTTGCATTAGTCTTTTCTTCTCTATTGTGACGTATATATCTGAGTGAAACGCTTCTGGAACAAGAACAAATGTGGGCGGGGCTTGATTTTGTCTGTGAGGAATTGATTGGATGGTTGTGGTTTGCTATTGGCTGATCTCATGTGAGTGACAGGTTGCCCCGCCCTCTTCATCAGAGAAGAGAAGAGATGCTGCAAGAGGAACTTATTCTGATTCAACATTATTAAAACAATAATGATGTACACTGATAAATAATTTCGAATAAACACTGCATTATTCCATTAAAAAACGAATGATCTATTTTGATTCATGGTCACTAGGTTTACTGTAAGAAACATTGTGGTACTGTAAGCATGATTTGCGTGTGTGTGAGTACAGTTTGCCGGTGTGTCGCTCCACTCTGATGACCTTTAGCTCTCAGTGTCAGTCTCAGCGCATCACATCAGCCGGCCCACAGAGACACCAACTGCACATCCGAACACCATTCAGCTCGGACTGCCTCTCATCCTGCCCTAAGTGACCTGTCAATCAGTCAGTGCTGCCGAAGCTCTCGCCTGACCTTTATCACGGCAGCCAGGAAAACACGGATAATTAGATGACACGCGCTTCTTCAGGGATTCATTCTAATGCTAGCGCTCAGCCTTGAGTTATACGCAGCGTTTAAGATTAACGATGAGCGTGTTATTTTTATGGCTTATGTAATATGTCATAAAGTTATTTGTGTTACATATTCATCTCTCTATGCATCTAAAATTTACAAGATTTCAAAGGTCATTTATAACAAAGACTGAATTAGACACATGCTAAATTATTCATTAAAAAAATCCCATAGAGAATATCTTTATATCGTTTTTTATTATAAAAAAAATAAAAAAAATGTTATACAAGATAAGAGATTTGACCCTGTTGACTTGGGCCAGTTGGAAAAGTTGAAACAATTTGAGAACATTTTTTGTAAAATATATGTAAAATAATAATGATAAATAATCAAATAAAAGAAAAAAGATTAAATAAAACAATAAAAAGTATTCAAAATAAATATGTATCTAACAGTGCAGAACTATAGTGAATAGAAAAAACATTATATATTTTTTTCGAAATAATATTTTACACATATTTACAATATATATATTGGGTCTTTATGAATATAGCTGGATGGGGGTCCCTCGCATGAGGATGATTATACTTAGTGGTCCGTAGCATCTTAAAGATTGAAAACCTTTTTTTATAACCTGTTTTTGTATTTATGTCTGACTTATTAATTTATTATTAATAATCTGATATTCTGATTTGTCTGTCAATCAAAACAGAAAATGAGGCGAAGCACCTTTTATTTGTAAACTATTGAATTCAGTGCATTCTAAAAAAATAGATATTACCTCGTGGTTATTTTTTCATTGAATTACCGCCGTACAAACCTCACATCGTAATATATCCCTGGTATAGATTGTAAAGATGAGTGAAACAGCAGAACTGAAGTGAATGTTCCAGCACGGACTGAGACTGAGACGCACGTTTGTCACGGACTCATTCACAGCATTATCTTCTCTGAACACCGTATCTGTGTTATTGTACAACTCGACGACAGTGTCTGTTTGTTGCTGTAAATGACTAAAGGAGAGGTTTTATTGCTCAGATTTTGCTCGCGGTCCATCAAACTCTGGGCGTGTATAATAACAGTTAACGCTGAGAAAAGCGTGGCTCTGTATTTGAATGGTTGTGACAGTGGCTTTAGGGTGTAACGTGTTGGATTCTCGGCTGTCTCTTTCTCTGGTGCGTTTGATGGAGCGTCCTCACTGAGAAACACCAGCGAGACTCTCTCTCTCCATCCGTCACTGTGGTTATCGGCGTGGCAGACGGGCTGGTACTTTGTCATGTTAATGTAACAGTCCTGTCTGCAGACGCTCCTGTAAAGCAGAGACCCACAATCCCAAAATATGTTCATAGCTCATTCTCGTCATTCACAAGAAGACTCAGGAATTCATGTTAATTCACACACATTTCATGATGTTGATATGAATGCCTTACACTCTTTAAGTACACCTATTATGCCCTTTTACAGTCTTGATTGTGTACTAGAATGTTCAAAAAACATAATTTTCCTCATATCATCCATTGTTGCAGCTCCTCTCTTCCCAGTCTGCCAGTAACGCTCTGTTTAGTTCCTGTCTCTATGAAGCCCCTCCTTCTGAAAAGCACACTGTGCTCTGATTGGTCGGCTGGATCAGTGTGTTGTGATTGGTCGAGCGCTTCGAGTGTATTTGGGAAATGTCCCGCTCTTACCATAACCACCAGTTTAACACACTACTAACTAACTCAACCAGGCCCCGCCCCTTTATTCTGCGTATTAATTATTTAAATGAGGAATATTGTGACGTGTTCGTTCCCGGGAGAAACTCAAGACTACAATGGAGGCGTTTCAGGAGTTCAGAAACACTGACACTGATATAGAGAAGAACTGCAGCTTTGCAGAGCTCAAACAGCAACATTACACACTAAAGACAGATGAACATTGAAAAAAAACATTAAACTGTAGGTCCTCTTTAAAAACAAAGCTTCCAGTTGCAGCGTTTGATTTGACTCAGATTGACTGATTGGCTGGTCAGATAAACATGTGCAGGCCAGATTATCCAAATGAAAATTTGATGGTGGCCAAATGTTAACTTGAAAAACAGAAGTACTTAATGGGAAAAAGTCCCTACAAGTCAATAAATGCTCAGTAAACACAGCAGGAGTCGTGATGATCACAGACTTTGGTTTAACTGAGCTGAGTGCTGCTAAACCCGTCTCACTCACAGATCATTACGATTCAGATGTGTCTGAAGATGCTGAGCGAGATGGACCATCCGTTTCCATTAGTTTAACCCTTTCAGGCTGATTAGTGGCACTGCCTTGTCTCACATGACTCGTCTCACATGACTCACATTCACCACATGCTACAGTATCTCAATAAAACCACAATGGTCTGAAGTAAGGCAAAAGAGATTTTTTTTTTTTTGCTTTGTTGATTATTTATATTTATTTATGCATTTATTTATTTGTTTGTTTGTTTGTTTGTGCATTTATGCATTTATTTATGCATTTGTTTATTTGTTTTTTATTTATGCATTTATTTATTTATGCATTTGTTTATTTATTTATGAATTATGTTATTTATTATTTATGAATTTTTTATTCATTTATTGATAACAGGAAACAAATGTGATGTGACCACCCTCTGAAAAATATTTCGTTTTATTTTTGTACTGTTTATTGATTTATTTATGCATTTATTTATATATCCAAATGGGGAAGTTTTTGAAAAAAATATATGTTTTTATTTATTTATTAATCACTGCCTCCCTATTGGTGAATACACTGGTGGTGTGTGCATGTACTCAGTTATCACTTTTTACCAGCACTATAGATTCCAATGGGAAGAGCGAACAACAATCAGCTGCTTTGGCTTTTATTTGCATAAAATTAGTAGTTGTACAAATACATCTAATTTGATAAAATGCAATCAAACATGTGAACCTCAACAGTAGCAGATCATGTTTAGAAAAACTAGGGTCAAAAGAACTTCAACTCTGGTCACAGTCTGATAATAATGATGAGCACTTAATTAATCTCTGTGCCGTATCAGTCAGTATGTCACATATGAGACCACAACACCAGTCACATGGGTCACAATTTTGAAACTGAGATTTATACATCACATGAAAGCTGAATAAATAAGCTTTCCACTGATGTATGGTTTGTTAGGATATGAAAATATTTGGCTGAGATACAACTATTGAAAATCTGGAATCTGAGAGTGCAAAAAAATCAAAACATTGAGAAAATCTCATTTAAAGTTGATCATTTATGTTCATGATTGTGCTTCATTCACTCACAAAATAAATGTTTTATATATTTACGGTAGGAAATTTACAAAATATCTTCATGGAACATGATCTTTACTTAATATCCTAATGATTTTTGGCATAAAAGAAAAATCGATAATTTTGACCCATACAATGTATTGTTGGCTATTGCCACAAATATACCAGTGCGACTCGTGACTGGTTTTGTGGTCCAGGGTCACATATGTTGTTTAACAGGTGTATCGAGGTGCTAGCAAACCTAAGCCAAAGTCATGGGTTTGATTCCCTGATACAATGCTTTGGATCAAAGCGGCTGCCAAGAGCACTGATGTAAATCACCCTGCACAGCTTCGTCCTCATTAAGCGTGTGATCAGCTGTCACCAGTGGAGGTTAAACTCCAGCAGCAGTTGGTCAGACATGTGGTCCGCTCTCTCCAGAGCTCAGTGTTTAAACCCAGTGTGAAGACCACACGCTGAAGCCCGTCACGCTTCTCATCATGATTCCACAACACGCTCAAGCATGCGTCGCTCATTAATCTCACTAAACGTGCTGGCATGGTGTGTTTCTACTGTATTCTAACCAGTGGATGGATTACTCTATTCTCTCGTGAGCTTACAAACAACAGTAACTGGTCTAGATCGGATTTTGAAGTTGTCAGATGCATATGAGTTTTTAGAACCACATTTTAAAGTTGCTAGAATTGTTTAAAAATCTGTCTCGTGTGTTTGTGTCATTCATAGGCATGCAACAAGAATTAAAGTGGACCTATTATGCCCTTTTACAAAGTCTACTAGAATAGTTTTCCTGCTTGAATGTTGATTATTTTCCTCATATTCTCCATTGTTGCAGCTCCTCTCTTCCCAGTCTGTCAGTAACGCTCTGTTTAGTTCCTGTCTCTATGAAGCCCCTCCTTCTGAAAAGCACACTGTGCTCTGATTGGTCGGCTGGATCAGTGTGTTGTGATTGGTCGAGCGCTTTGAGTGTGTTTGGGAAATGTCCTGCTCTTCCCATAACCACCAGTTTAACACACTACTAACTAACTCAACCAGGCCCCGCCCCTTTATTCTGCATATTAATTATTTAAATGAGGAATATTGTGACGTGTTCGTTCCCGGGAGAAACTCAAGACTACAATGGAGGCGTTTCAGGGAGTTCAGAAACACTGACACTGATATAGAGAATAACTGGAGCTTTTTCATGCTCAAACATCAACATTACACACTAAAGGAAGATGAACATGGGAAAAAGCATAATAAGACCCCTTTAACTTGTGCCAAAAACTGATTGCCCTCACAGTGTAAATTCACTGATGTTTAAGCTAAAACATGAATTTGTTTGATAATACATTTGGAGTAGTTATATAGGGGAAATGCTCCTCTATTGTGTGCATTATATTCACATCCAAAGCCTCCTATTCATTTCAGATGTTCTCTAGAAAAGATGTTCTCTAGAAAAGATCGATTGACTAAGTGCAGGAATGGTGATATTTTGGAGCGGCACAGGTTGAGTTTCAGCACATTAGACTGCAGTCGGTCTGTCGGTCGTATTATATATCTGGTTCAGACTCAATCACACTCTGGGTTCAGACTCCATTTTGGCTCGTGCCTCACGGGACGCCCGCAGAACGCAGCTGTAGATCCAGAGATGTGGGACAGAGAGACACACATCCCTCACTATTACAGAAACACCCTGAGACTGCATGCACAGTGAAGACTAGCGGAGGAGAATGATGCATCGCCTGCGCTCACCTCACCATTCCCCGGAGCGAAGACAGTAAGAAAGAGGAAGTGGAAAGAGAAGCTCCAGATAATAATGGAAATCTGAAACATTTCCTGCTCAGCTATTTGTATTCATACTATTACGCTGATCTATTATTGTGGAATAATATATGTTTGAGATGAAGCACAGCAAACTGGGGTTGGTCTCTGTGCCTAAGTGGGAATATTTGGGGTTCAGTTCAGGTAAAGCTCAGCCGAAGACATGTGAGGCATAATCAATTAATACATTTCAACTCTTCCCTCTTTTACTTTAAAAAAAAAAAAGTCTACAGTGATGTACATGCAGTGGAGGTCAAAGGGCAAGGATTTTAAAGCAGAAAGGTGAAGCTTATTGTTTTATAAATGCATATACATTCATTATTCTGGTATTATTTGAGCTGTAAAGCTGTTTAAATCATTTTTACAGTCATTTAAATGTTTTAGGCATTACATAACTTCACACAGAAAAGGTTAGTAAGCGATTTTTCACACTAAAATCATGTTAACACTTTTTTTTCTTTTTTTTTTTTTCTTTTTTACATCTTGTGGCTTTACTATTGAAACAGGGAATATTTGAATAATAGTAATATTGGCCCCATTCTCTTCCATTGTCTCAATGTAACCCAGATTTTCACTTTTTTTTCAATCATTTCCAATATGGCAAAAAGCATGTCAGTTTCGCTGAACTTGACCTGAACCTGGAATATTCCTATGGTCAAATATACACATGTATGTCTGTGTGTATGCGTGTGCGTATGTTTATGCATATTTATATGTTACATTTTAAAGAGCTTTGTAATAAAGCTTTAAGCTATAAGTCTCCATCTGGATCATCATATAGCCTTTCTTTCAGCATTCCCTGAATTCTCACTGCCATTTGTTTGCCACAGTTCCTGATAGTTCCAGGAAGGAGTGCAGTGAATGGACGGGCTCTGCTCTCTTTGGGAAAGTAGGGCATGCGAGAGCCTGGGGACGCGCAGGATTAATGCACTAATTCCATTCATGCACTATTCAAAACGGCAAAGGTGCTTTCATCAGTAATCTGCCGAGCAGTGGCCCAAACCTCACTCACATTACGCCGTATCATCACAAGCCATCTGCAGAACACTTCATGCTAACACGAGCCACTTCCCACGGCTCTTCTGGGTTGAAGATGTTCGAGGTCTTTATGTGGGCTTACTGCAGATCTTTGGCCTTGTCCACACTAATACGTTTTCGTTTGACAACGCATCTTTCTCTCTCCGTCTTGGCCTTCCGCTCACACTGACACTGCGTTTTTAGCAACGAAAACGAAGCTTTTTGAAAACGCTCTCCAAAGTCGATACATTTTTAAACGTGAATGTAAGAGTCAATTTAATATTTCAATAATTTGTATATTAGTATTGTTTGCTTGGAGTGTTGATTTTGCAAGCACAAACTGAAGGTATCATATCTGTATCTTTCTTTGAGAGGCAATTCGGATATTTCCTGTGTTTATTTATATATCAGTATTATTTCCTATGTTTTCTGATGTATAGGCTAATTTCTGTTCTGTTTCTTTAATGGTTACGCCCACTTGGGGCGGAAGATTGAACTTGAAGTAGTTCGTGTATAGGAAAAAGGGAGAAACCGTTTTCTTACCGTTCGTCTGTCATTATGGATAAAACTCGTGTTTAAACGTTTAAGGTAACACAAGTTAAAGGTTTAACAAGTGAAATCATAGGATAGGCTACTGGAGCCAACAGGATTTTGTATATTTTTGTAATTTTGTGTTTTGATTAAACTCGCACTTGTTTATGGATTTCTTGACTGACTTCTGTGACGAGTAAGAACGATATTTCCTGCCACTGTACCAGTGAAGTTAACATAGGACTTTGCATCTACAGTGAATATCTATGGATTCAATACGCGCCACATGACTAAATCATAGTTTTTAAATACCACCAGTTTCACAGTCCACACTACAACGTGAAAACTGAGGTGTTTGAAAACGATGATTTAGTCATGTGACTCGTTTTGAATCCATAGATATTCATGTTTATACCAGTATTGTGTCTGTTATGTGCTGTTCACTTTCACACTGTTGCTACTTTGCACACTCTTCATATCACAGTCCATACCGACAGGTCTAAAACACACCTGCAAATGTGAGTGAATGTTCTGTCATCTTTGCAGGACTGTGATATGAAGAGTGTGCAAAGTAATGGTAATAGTGAGTGCGACCTGGTGATTGGTGGGATATTTTGCTAAATAAACTGATCCTGCCAGAAGAAGTGCGTGATAACTTGATTACGTCTTGTTCCGTCTGCATCATCCCAATGAGCTTTTGTGAGAGTTTCAGTGTGGATGAGAAACTTTTGGAAAACGCTAGTGTGGACGGCGAGTGTTTTGAAACGAAACCTCCGTAAACATATGCATAGATGAATTGTTCATTATAAGACCTATAACATGCCTTTAGAAAATAGATAGTGTTCATCTTCCTTTCATGTACACTCTCACTTTTTTTCGTAGATTGTGGATTGCGTATACATATATTTTAACCTGACGTCGTCATACTCAGATTCTAGTCAGAATATGAGTCTGAAACTGCTCCATTGGGCTGTGATTATGGGGCGTGTTTCAACCGAACCAGGAAGGAAAATGCCTCTGCACTCAATTGGATAGACCTACAACCAATCAGAGCAACGGAGTAAGTGACGTATGTTCTTCATTCATGTTTCCGATCTACAAATGCCTTGATCACGGTTCTCTGTTCCTCTTTTAAAATGAATGCGCTGTCGATATCTTCTATAACAGACGCGATGGCGGAATCTACACATGATGTTTCATAAAGTTCGGGAGGAGCACGTTCAAATAATCAATCCAATCAACTTGTCATCAAACAATTACCATGTCTACTCTATCAGCGTGAGAGGAAACATATATTCACTCTGTCAACTCACCTAACATTCCTTGACAGTTTTCAGCATCCCTCCACTCACTCTTGGCCTGTTCTTCCACAGCCAGGAATACGGGGGGAGTACTTTGGGTTCGGGCCGAATACCGATCCCGGAGCCTCTCCTCGGACAGCACGCCGAGTATGCATTTATTCTATCTGACTTATTTGTAAGTGTGAAATCTCAATTCTCCAGCGGCAGTCATCTTTGTTGTAAACGAATTCAACCCAAGCGCTCGTTGGTGACGTGGATGATTACGTTACTGTTGATCATCTGTCCATCATCGTATAAAGCCCGCCCTGACAATTTGATTGGTCCGAACAGCTCTGGTTCGGGCATAATAGCTCCAAGTCCAGACCGAACTTCCCGACCTAAAAATGTTGTGGGCGGAGCTAAGTCCGGCTGGCATCTAGGCTACATATATTTTGTCTAAACGCACAAATCTGTCCAAATGCTAATGTTACACACCTTTGCATGTGGAACAACAAATTTTCCATGCTTATAAAATCTGTCATCATGAAAGCCGTGTTATCAGCTCTCTGCACGTCTCATCCTGCAGATCTGAACTGAGTCACAGCGAGAAGGAGCCGCTCATCCTGGGCTTTATTCTGCTGAGTCATTCTGCTGTCGAAAATGACAGACTAACTTCCTTCCTCCTGATGGCATGTAACCAGAGATGTTTTTTCCTATCTTTCTCTGTCCACAATCCTTTACAACATTGCTGATTTATGAGAGCATTTACACTGCTGAAGGGAACCCAGCGACTAACAACTACAGGCAATTTGGCAGATTAAGAGCTGGCAGAGACTGATGGAAGAGAGCCAGAAACAATAGTTTAATGATATATTGACACTGCTACTGAGAAGCATTGATCTTCTTTTGATGGCTTCGGTATTTACAATTAAAATGAGGGAATATTTTGAAAAATGCCAGAGTCTCTGTATTCCATACAACGAAATTTCCTCCGGAAACTCCTTAAAAGTTGTCCATGTGATTCATGCATACTGAAAACAGTTATTCGTTAATGTTTAGTGGAAGAAAGAAAGTCATACAGGTGTGAAACAACTAGTAAATTATGAGAAAAGTGTTGTTTTTGCGTGATATTCCTGAACTATTGGTGCTCTTCAGTCACTTTTGACCAAAAGATGTAAAAATTGTATTGGTTTTATTGGTGACTTTTGTAGGATTAGCTATGAACAAATCATAGACATGAATCAAAAAGGTTAAATGATCCCAAAAAATCATAGTCACACTTGTATTCCTCACGGTCAAAAATTACCGCCATAGAAAGGAATGGGAATAATGAAAAAAAAATTAAAATGCAGAGAGTTTTTTGGCTGTGAAATCTACAAATCAGCCGTGATTCAGAAAAAAAGCACACAGCAATGAAGGGGTTAATTGACAAATCATTTATAAAATAGAAAGAAAAAAAACATTGTATGGATTGTTTAACTTCTTACCCACATTCAAGTGTTGATAAAAAAGAGAGAATGCATGAAGCTAGAATAAAACACTGTTGTAATAGTAATAGTTAATAAAAGTCAATTTTACAATATATTCACGTAGAAAACAGTTATTTTAAATTGTAATAATTTTTCCCAATATTACTGTTTTTACTGTATTTTTCATCAAATAAATGCAAAAGAGACTTCTCGCCAAAACATTTTCAAAATCCTTTAAATGCCAGTGAAGCTTCCCAACAAAATAACAAGTTTCTATTTTTTCTGTAACCTCATGCAAACTCCATTAAAAACGACCTTGCATATTAAGATTGATAGTTTGTACAGTCACACTGTTGCATAAGTGACTCAGCCAATATCCACAGTGTGAAGATTGCTATTTAATTATATTATTTAATTATGAGTGTTTATGATTGTGGCTGATATACGAGCGGCTGTCGTCTGTGGTGATTTAGCCACTGAGTCGCGCTGTGACAGACACCACTGTAACGGTCATGAACGTGTCCCTGTGCACTTTATGCCATCTACCCCACTATGATAATTGAAAATAGTTGTGGGTTTAATTATCATTCGGAAGCAGTAACTGTGTTTACCCTAGTAGCAGAAGCTAGAAACAACCGTGCTAGTTTACGCCATGAGAACAAAGGCTCTTGGGATCTGGAGTCCCTTGGGATACTGGAAGAAATGAGATTGACCGCAAGGATAGGATGATAGATATCTCTTTTGCCAGCCACGTATACCATAAAGGCCTTTAAACTGCATTAAATCAGCTCAGATCCGGTGGGACGATAGCAGGGCTGCCCAGCAGCGCGCGCACACACACACACACACACACACACACACACACACACACACACACACAGTGTCGTACTGTAATCTCTGTAGGGCCTGAAAAGGCAGCACTCTGTTTATATGGCACGCTGATCTCTGAGGACGTTAATCTGTGCGGTCTCTCAGAGCTGGTTACAGTGCCGTCTACATGACATATGCTGGAGGACGCTGTCAGTTCGTGCCGTTATTAGTTTGAGTGATGTCATTTCTTCAAGTCTTCATCATTGCTGTAGTTGTGCTTGGTTGTGTTGTTAGCGTGACTGCCAGTAACGTGCACATGGCAAATGAAGTGATTCTGAGTGTCATCCGGCTTTGAGACTATAGAAGAACTAGTGCATGTGCATGTGCTCTTTCTTATACTGCTGTGTTAAATATTGAAAAGGCACGTCTTTAAAGGAAAAAACTGAATAACATTTTGTTTACAATACAGAAAATTTAATAAATAGAATGACATACTATTATGAAACGATATGAAGGGAGTAGTTATCTAACAATCAACATTGCAATGGTAATGCATACAGTACTGAGTAGCACACATTTCTCCATGTGATATTAATGAAATGACAAGCCATATATTTCATTTTTTAATACTTAAGTCTTTCCCTGCCACTGAGGGAATTTCCTGGCAATCCGTGTTTTCACTGTTATACGGTAGGGGGCGCTATTACTCATCTTCTGAAAGAGTAGAGAGTCTCCTGATCAAAACACAGGAGAAGAAGCAGAAACAAGTTATAGAAGCATTGCTGACGCACATATAAAATAACGCAATCATCAAACATGAAACATCATATAGATCAAAACTGTCTATCGTTACTGAATGAAATGTTGAACCCATGAAGAGGAAACGACTGTGAAGCTTTGAGGTGTTGATGGACTCGATCGACTCCATCTGTGTTCTGAATCACGTCCGGACGAAGTCTTTGACAAAAACTATTTTTTTTATATATATATTGCATGTTCAGATATTCATACAACAAAATATTCTGGGGGCCGTGATTTGAAAGTTTGTTTCTGCCACAGAAAAAAAAAAAAGAGAGAGAGAAGGAACTTGTGACTTTTTATCTCACAATTCTGACTTTTTCTCTGAATTGCGTGAAGTAAACTCGCCATTGTATGAGAAAAAGTCCGAATTGTGTGATTAAAAAGTCACAATTATCTTTTAAATTGCTATATTCCTTGGTGGAAAGAAGCTTCAATACCATAAATGTTTTGAGAAAATGATTAAAAAAAATGCTGGTGCTGGCTCTCAACATTTCTTCTTCTTTTTAAGCTGGCAGGGAAAGAGTTAATACGGCTGCATGATATACAATATGGCTGATTACCATTATCAAATCATACAGGCTACAATTTAGTTAAATAAATACACATACTGTGTGTTGTTTAGCAATATTACTATTATTATTATTATTATTTTATAGCCATATATAATCACTGCATTGTGCAATTGTGCAAAATTTGGAATTTTTTAAATCCCATGTTAAATGGCAGAAATTTGCAGTTTGATTTTTCCCTCAAATCGTGGAAATCTGTGAGTAATTTATTAATAGTTTGACATTCTGAAATATTGTGAGACTTGCATGCATGATGCATCAACTTCTGACTTAACCAGTAGTGTGAGTCTGGGGCGAGACTATGGTTGGACACATTGTTTGTTTGGTTTGTTTTATTGCACTATTTTTTTAATGTAGTTTGATGTTTGATGCATGTGGTTCAGACACATTGACTGATGCAGGTTTGAATCCAGGTTGTGTTTTCCAATCAAAAACACCAAAAATAATTTAAAAAAGAAAACAATAGACTTTAACATGGATGAACGCAAAGCTTTCCGAAGGTTTTGAAATCATTTTCTATGCATGACTTTAGAAAAGAGCCATCTGGCTTGCAATGTGAAATGATGAATAGTCATAAATGTTGTTATAACATATTTTTACTTCTCTAGTTTCACATTAATAGTCTCTGTCAGAGGCGGATTCTCTCTTGTCCAGCTTAACTCAGAGTCAGTCTCATCTGAGCTTGTACTGATCATATTGAATCCCTTTAGGTACAGCATGAGACACAACAAACATTTCCGCTCTTTATTTCATCTCTCTTTCATTCGTTTTTTTTCTTAAATGCCAGAACTACTATTAATCTAAACCCGCCTGTCTACGGTATATTCAATCTTCTGCGACAGATTGACTTGCATTCGAAACGAGATTACAGCAGAATCTCTTCAGAGTAAATATATCTTTTCCTCTTTTTGTTCAGAATGCCATTTATTCTCCATCCGAGGGGAATTTAAGGACATACTCTTGAAACTTTTATGTGATTTTGCAGCTATTTTTCGCGTAGAAGCAGCACAACTGTTTTAAACATTGATAATAATCATAAATGTTTCTTGAGCAGCAAATCATCATATTAGAATGATTTCTGAAGGATCATGTGACACTGAAGACTGGAGTAATGATGCTGGAAATTCAGCTTTGATCACAGGAATAAATTGCATTTCAACATATATTCAAATAGAAACCACTTATTTTAAATTGTAATAATATATCACAATATTACTGTTTTTACTGTATTTTTAATCAAATAAATGCAGCCTTTGTGAGCAGAAGAGACTCACCTCAAACTTTAAAAGCATTGATCCCATAATAATAGGCCAGCATGCAAACTGATAAATGTGTGTGTAAGTCAGTGTTTCTGTCTTGAGCTTTGGGCTGAGAGAAATGAAGAGAGGAATGGGCACAGCTGGGCAGGGTTGTGTTATTTGATCTTGTTTTGTAGGTATCGAGGGATCGACTCGACTGATATCTCTGCGGGAACCCGAGGCCAAATTACAGACCAGAACAAAAGCTTTCTGGAGGGAGAATGCGAGTCGGGCAGCTTTTTGATCTAGTGCTGATATAACTAAAGTCTCACCTAGAGATAAGAGCTGAAGAGGGTCTGATTCTCCATATGAAGTGACTGCAAGGGACAGGTGTGGAGAATGATCATTTAAGATAAAATTATTTAATTTTTTTGCACCTGACAGTGGTTTGACCCTCGATCACATGCTGGGAATTGGTTCTTAATTATTATTATTTTTTAAATGCCATGATTTATATATATATATATATTACTTTTTTATTTTTTTATTTTTTTAATGGTTCTTTAGTATCTGCATTGAGACCGAAGTAAAGCATCATTCTGAAATAATCTGCTATTGTTGAATCTACAGCACCACAGAAAATACAATTTTTACATGAGTTTTGAGTTTGCATGTTTGGTTGAATGTGATGTGAGAGAAAGGCTGGATGCCGTACAACATTTTTCTAAATTCTTGCAAAAAGAAACATTCTGTCATCATTTACTCGGTTCATATTCCATATTTTCTTTCTTCTGCAGAACACAGAAACTAATCCCTGCGAAAAGTGGATTTATTCCCCAGTCTTGGTTTCCAGTACAAACATCTAAACATTCTTATATCAAGAAACGTTTACTTGAGAAGCAAACATGGCATAACATTAGAAGTCTTCATTTTTAATAAAAAATTTATCAAAATTAAGTGAGTTTAATCTTAAAGCAAGAAAAATATCTGCCACTGGGGTTTGAAAAGTTGATGTTTTTGCTTTAAATGAGGTTTATTTTTCTGACCCCTTTTTTTCTTATTTTAAGCTTAAACTCTTTTCATTTTGATACATTTTTTATAAATAAATAAAAAACGTAATATGTTGTGTCATCTTGCTTCTCCAGTAAATGTATCTTGATTTAGTAATATTTAGAAAATACTGAGTATAAAAAAAATAATAATAATTTTTGCAATAAAGATCTGTAACACTTTATTTTAGTGTCCTAAGTTACATGTAGCCTACTTACCATAGTAATAACAGTAAATTATACATAATTACATGCAACTGACCCTCAACCAAATCCTAATCCTACCCTAACCCTATAGTAAGTACATGTAGTTAATTATTATTACTCGGTACTTAAATATATAATTACACTGTAACAATGACACCTTAAAATAAAGTGTAACCAAAAAATCTTCTTGAGAACGAAGCGACTCAATGTTGGTCTGAGGTGTTTGAAAGAGTCCAAGCGTGGAGAAAACCCGTCCAACTGACCAAACACAACTAGTTAAACCAAGAGAAGCTCAGATATAATAAGCTCGGATCTGCAGATATAAGTGGGTTTAGAGATGGTGATTTGCTGACAGTTCCATGATAATTGATCGTTCGCAAAGACCCGCCTCCTTTAGTTACTGTTGCTATGTCCGACAAGCCACGCCTCTCTCTCACACACACCACATGTTCTCACCCAGTGAAACGCACATCGCGGAGCAGAGAGGACACTGACAACACACTGACACACACGACAGACCAGCTTACTTTTGATATGAAACAAAGTCTCACCTTTCAAATTTGGTCATTTTTTAACGAAATTTAAACAATAAATACGGTTTTGTGTCTCTTTAATGTGTCGTGACAGATCGCTCAGTTAAAGCGGCTCGTGAGCCGATCATCTCTTCCTTCTAGTTCATTTATAGCATCAAATAGACATGAATGAACATCAGAAGGAATGTTGTTTTAACCGCGGAAAGACGTCAGGACACTCAAGTTTTTCAAGTTCAAATCCTCCAACGTTAATCTACTAACTCTCCTGACTGCTTTGTCGGACAAACATGGCGGATTCAGCGGATGGCGGATTATGATTGGTCAGATCGCCTGTCAATCAAACTCCCTGTGAAGGGTCTGAGAGCCTAAGTCCCTCCCCTTCCGGTCGGCCACCATGGGACCTTCTTTTGGAAAAATATTGAATGGTAGTCAATGGCGAGAGACAACACATATTTTGATCTCGTTTGAATTGTGCCCTGAATTACACATATGATGTTTGTCAATTTAAAAGATACATTTTAAAGTCAAGAAAGTCGCAGTTTGATGTAAAACTGTTGAGGTATAAGACTGTGAAAATACGTAATTACAAAGACTACAAACCCAAAAGGCGCACATGTGACGTCATACCTTTTCTCTCAATGAATGAAGCTAACTTTACTGAAGCTAACGTCTGTCTGTTTCTATAGTCTTATGTTATAATCGTAACGTTATGCCGTCATGCCTGAGTGTTTTGTACCAGACTGCACACATACGAGCAACGGATGGTGACGTACATATTGCGAAACGAGAGATGTAGTTCAAACTTCATTGAGCGATTTTCACATAAAACTAAATGTTACTCTTCTGTTTTATGACAAACTGCGACTTTCTTGACTTTCATAATTATCTTTTAAATTGACAAACATCATATGTGTAATTCAGGGCACAGTTCAGACGGAATAAAAAGATAAGTTGTCTCTCGCCATTGACTACCATACATATTTTTTCCAAAATAAGGTCCCATGAGCCGGAAGCGGAGGGGAGGGACTTAGGCTCTCTATTAGACCATAGGAAGAAAAAGGGTGTTTTTATTCCATAAGAAGGAATGTTGTTTTAACCGTGGACAGACGTCAGTACACTCCGCTTTTCAAGGTCAAATCATCCAACGTTAATCTACTAACTCTCCTGACTGCTTTGTCGGACAAACATGGCGGATTCAGCGGATGGCGGATTATGATTGGTCAGATCGCCTGTCACTCAAACTCCCTGTGAAGGGTCAATTAGACCATAGGAAGAAAAAAGGTGTTTTTATTCCCTGCAGAGCTGTTGAATTTGGCCGTATCTGACATTGGACAAAATCAGTTCAAAACTCAAATCTTTTAAGCTCAGGACAGGTGTGGGAGGAGGTCAGGAAGAGAAGCTTTAGAAAGCTGAAGTGTTTTCATGTCAGTGAGAGTCTCGGATGAATTCAGGAGCAGGAAACTCTCCAAGAATTTTGAAAAGAAATCCACTTTCTGATTGATCAAAGTTGAAGATGATCGCAAAATGCTCAGAGACGTTCAGTATACTACATTTATTCTGCTCAAAGAAATAAAGTGTTTTCTGAAAGAAAATAAACCGCTGAAGGGTCAGTGAGTCTGGAAGATCATTAAACATCTAGAGTCACTTGCCTGATAGTGTGCAGTTTATTTCACGTTCAGTAAAGCTCTGACAGATTGCTCTCCGTGTAAAACACAGAAAGAAGTGAGTCTAGGAACTCAGTCGAAGCCCAAGTGGTTTTAAAGTGGCTCAGTGTCTGTAATGCGTTCCTCTCGCCGCTCTCAGACAAACGGCATTACGGTTGAGCTTTAATAAATTAGACATTTTAACAGGTTGTGAAATATTCAAATGCACTACTACAGTACATGCAAATAATGTGCGATCCTTTCAAAGATTCATTCTGTGGCTGTTCGTGGAAAGCTCAGAGACTCTAGAGCACTTGATGGTTACATAGAGATTTAATGCAAAAATAAATATTAAAGAGGACCTTTTATGCTTTTTCCATGTTCATCTTTCTTTAGGCATTAAAAAGCTCTGAGTTATTCTCTATATCAGTGTCAGTGTTTCTGAACTCCCTGAAACGCCTCCATTGTAGTCTTGAGTTTCTCCCGGGAACGAACACGTCACAATATTCCTCATTATAATAATTAATATGCAGAATAAAGGGGCGGGGCCTGGTTGAGTTAGTTAGTAGTGTGTTAAACTGGAGGTTATGGTAAGAACGCGACATTTCCCAAACTCAAAGCGCTTGACCAATCACAACACACTGCTCCAGCCGACCAATCAGAGCACAGTGTGCTTTTCAGAAGGAGGGGCTTCATAGAGACAGGAACTAAACAGAGCGTTACTGACAGACTGGGAAGAGAGGAGCTGCAACAATGGAGAATATGAGGAAAATAATCAACATTCAAGCAGGAAAACCTGTTCTAGTGGAGCACAAAAACAAAATCAAGACTTTGTAAAGGGCATAAGAAGGCCACTTTAAAGGGGATATGATATTAAAATAGAAATGGTATATTTGTCTTGCTGCCGTGGTACAGCTTGGCCTTGAAACGCTCAGAGACTGTGATGTTCTCCGTGGGGCTTCAGGTTCAGGCGTGTCCTTCTGTAATGTGAACATGAGATCATCCATCATGCCACACACACACAGCAGGACACAGAGGTGTGTGAGCGGCGCTTTCAGATCAACTACAGTCTTAAAACGTGAACTCCTTTAGGGGGCATCCTCAACGGGAACGGTGGCTCATTAAAATGCAAATGTTTTATTTTAAAAATGCAAAGGTTTTTCCTTTAGTACCAGGGCGTTTCCTCTGAGAAGCGCTGGTGTTTAGGAAGAGGCTCACGAGAAAGTTTAGCAGGTTCTAGAAAGATGAAATCACAGAGCTTTTTAAAGGACAAGTTCGGTATTTTACACTTAAAGCCCTGTTTTCAGATAGTTTCTGATGAAATACAATGGTTAAGATTGAAATTTGGACAAATGCTGCTGTCCCGAGAATTTTTGGTTTTTGTGGTAGCACCCCCCACCTATACAACGGTTGCATAGGTGCACTGGAAAAATCGTTCATTTACAAAGACGTGAAACTCACAGAGTGGTCAGGGGTGTTCACTGATATGCTCACACAAAAATCGCTGCAAAAGATGCTTTCAAACAGGTGTTTTACCATTCGTTGTAAAACTGTGCACCTATTTTTCCAAACGCCTCACACCCGTACATTCTTCCGTTGAGAGCTTGAATAATAGACTCTCCAGCCCAGTTGGTGGTGATAATGCACCTTTGCCAATTGCAAGCAAACCACTGGCATTTCATTGAATACACAGAAGAAGCAGAAGAAGAAGAAGCGGCGGAGTAATACCGTAAAGGTGCTGCGGTCTCACAGCACGTCCTATACAAGTCAATGGAGTTTTTTTTGGACAAAAACTACGATAAAACCTGTTGGAAAGCATCTTTTGCAGCGATTTTTGTGTGAGCATATCAATGAACACCCCTGACCACTCTGTGAGTTTCACGTCTTTGTAAACGAAAGTTTAATGCGTTTTAGGAAGGATTATTCCAGTGCACCTATGCAGCCATTGTATAGGTGGGGGGGTGCTACCACAAAAACCTAAAATTCTCGGGACAGCAGCATTTGTCCAAATTTCAATCTTAACCATTGTATTTCATCAGAAACGATCTGAAAACAGGGCTTTAAGTGTAAAATACCGAACTTGTCCTTTAACCCTGCTCGTTCTAGTCTCAGTGAAGGAGATTACAGAATCAACAAAGCGCATGAGAGAATAAAAATAGAAAAAACACAGCAATTAACACAAGCTAGGAAGTGTGTGTGTGTGTGTGTGTGTGTGTGTGTGTGTGTGTGTGTGTGTGTGTGTGTGTGTGTGTGTGTGTGTGTGTGTGTGTGTGTGTGTGTGTGTGTGTGTGATGTCTTGCCTGAGATTGTCTTATCGTCACATTGACCCTGGAATCATTTTTGCATCTTTGGCATAATTAAGTCTGTGAGATGATTGATTGGATTAATTAGGAATGTTGTAAGACCGGCTGCAATCACACACACACACACACACACACACACACACACACACACACACACACACACACACACAACACACACAGTAATTGTCAGTAAATAATTGGTTTTATTCAAGTCCAAAAATATTGTTGAAACATTTATATTTGTCTATACTGTACACACACCGTTCAGTAGTTTGGGGTTGATACGATCTTTGAATGGTTTGAGCATCTTTCCAAGGCAGCATTAATAATAATCAAAAATAGAGTTAAAAACAGTCAAAATATATATATATATATATATATATATATATATATATATATATATATATATATATTATTGCAATTTAAAATAGCTGTTTTCTATTGTAATATACATTAAACGAATTTCCAGCATCATTACTCCACTCATCAGAGTCACATGATCATTCTAAATCATTCTAATATGATGATTTGATGCTCAAGAAACATTTATGATTATTAATAACTTTGAAAACAGTTGCTTAATATTTTGTGAAAACCTTGATAAATTTTTTATAAGGTTTCTTTGTTAAATAGAAAATTCAAAAGAAATGTAAGCTTAGCGTTAAGTTCTGCCAGGAAGACTCAATCAGCGCGTCATGTATTAACTCACTTCTAACCAATAATGTGTTAACACTCTCAGTATAAAAGAATGGTACTTACATTCGTATGAGTTCGCAGATACTGACGGCGCCAATTACCTCCATCCTCCCCACCACCACCAGGATGGTCCCTTCCTTTACCTCCAGGGGGTCGGCTGCGCCCCTGCCTTCATCTTCAGGCGGGATTTGCAGATTCCGTTACCCTCGCATTGCTTGCTAAGGACGGGGCCTACGCCAAAAACTTTATAAAATTATGCTTGCTGAGCTATTAATAAATTTACACTTGTTATATCATTTTATCTCCCGAGTCTTTCTGGTAGAACAGCATTTATTTGAAATATAAATCTTTTATACCGTTATAAATCTCTTTACTGTCACAACCACTACATTGTATGCGTCTTTTCTGGAAATATACATTAAAACATCCGACTGACCCCAAACTTTTGAACGGTATTGTATATATAATTATACTAACACTGAAGAGTCGTTCACAGAAACACCGCTAATGTGAAAGTATAAGGTCCGTTTCCATTTCATTTGACATGTTTTTACCCCAGTTTTTAGTTCACTAGTGTATAGATTCCTCAACTGTTGTTCGCTGTAGTGAGAGTGTGTGATTTTCATGTTTATTAATAGTGTTTTGTACTATAATCCCATGAATATGGATGGTGTCGGTGTTCTGCAGGGAGAGAGTAATCTTCAGCACACAGACATCTACATATTACTCAGAAGCAAACGTTTTTATGTCATGAAACTTCACCCTGTGAAACTTTAAAGGCATTGTGATGCTGCATTAAATATGCATGAAGGTGAGCTCATAGATAAGCAGGTAAAGACTGATGACAGCGATTCTGTGTTCATAAAACACCCGTCCCGTCCCATGACAGCACCACTGTTGTTTTAAGAACAGTTCAGTCATTTCTAAACGAGAGATCGGTCTCATGAATATAACACTGATCTGTATTAGTTTTGCATATATGCTAATGACTCCACATGTGTTTCGTTTCAACAGGAAATTTCACCGGCTGGTTTTGATGCACAGAATTAGGATGACCTACAAATGTAAGTATGATTTTACTCATCATTTCGCACCAAAATACCATAGTATCATCATCTGATACATCACTGTTGTTATGAGTGAACTCTTAAGGTGCTTTGGGTAAAAAGTTTTGCTTGTCCTTGCTTGCGTCGTGTTCTCGGCTGGTGTCATACGCTCCATAGCACACCGTTTGCATTAAAAGTGTAAATTTTTACTTTAAAATTCAGATTCTCCTTATTAATTTCCACAGCGAACACATTATGCAAACATGGCCTCTTTAGACGAGCTCATTATTATCTCAATGAAATAATTGCTTTGACCTTGTATCGTATTACATCGTTAAGCACTTGAGACGAAAAATGAGCTTTTTGCTCAGTAAGATTTGTCATTTTGTAAAAGGTAACCTTTTTACGCCAACTTCACGGTGTTGGGCAGTAGGTCATATTAATAAATACTGTGTTTTTTAATGCTGCAGAACTGTTGCTTAATTGACTTGTAACTATATTTAGTTGAACATCCTTCCCTCGGGTCATTTTGACCTGAAACTCTTTTTTTTTTTAATTGGATGAACAAGGACTTTTGTCTCACTTGAACCACAAATACACACACAAACATTTTTTTTTATGAATTCGAGGAGTTTTGTGGTTGAAATTTAAAAAAGTGACAAATCCTTCACTCGCGGGTCAATTTGACCCCCTTAGGAATGAATGGAATGCGATGAATGCTTCAGTACACATAGAAAAACCTAAAAATGCTCAATATTCTAACTAAAAATGCTAAAACTTTACCCAAAAATCATTTTATAATGTCTACATGTGTATCTGAATGCATACTGAAGTGAATTGACTTTAGGACCCAGCGGAACAGCTCATTTGCTCCATAGAGCTATAAGGCCATCTAGTGGCAAGAGTCATGAAACATCATGTTATTATTATTTTTTCCACAAGAGGTCGGCAAACACACCCAATGTAAGATATTTTGAGCTGAATTAAAAGGGTTGTGCGTGGAATTGTGAGTTATTTTTTTATGTAAGTTGAAAGAATGTGTGGAATGTGCTTAAATTATTAATTATGTATTATTTATTGATAAAATATAGTAATTTAAAAGTAAATAAAAAAAAAAAATTTAAATAAAAATCTTTTAAAAATTGCATTAGATTTCTTTTAACATATATAATCAAAATTAAATGAAATAAGCTTTCTCGACAAAATATATATATATACAGTGAGGAAAATAAGTATTTGAACACCCTGCTATTTTGCAAGTTCTCCCACTTAGAAATCATGGAGGGGTCTGAAATTGTCATCGTAGGTGCATGTCCACTGTGAGAGACATAATCTAAAAAAAAAAATCCAGAAATCACAATGTATGATTTTTAACTATTTATTTGTATGATACAGCTGAAAATAAGTATTTGAACACCTGAGAAAATCAATGTTAATATTTGGTACAGTAGCCTTTGTTTGCAATTACAGAGGTCAAACGTTTCCTGTAGTTTTTCACCAGGTTTGCACACACTGCAGGAGGGATTCTGGCCCACTCCTCCACACAGATCTTCTCTAGATCAGTCAGGTTTCTGGGCTGTCGCTGAGAAACACGAAGTTTGAGCTCCCTCCAAAGATTCTCTATTGGGTTTAGGTCTGGAGACTGGCTAGGCCACGCCAGAACCTTGATATGCTTCTTACAGAGCCACTCCTTGGTTATCCTGGCTGTGTGCTTCGGGTCATTGTCATGTTGGAACACCCAGCCTCGACCCATCTTCAATGCTCTAACTGAGGGAAGGAGGTTGTTCCCCAAAATCTCGCAATACATGGCCCCGGTCATCCTCTCCTTAATACAGTGCAGTCGCCCTGTCCCATGTGCAGAAAAACACCCCCAAAGCATGATGCTACCACCCCCATGCTTCACAGTAGGGATGGTGTTCTTGGGATGGTACTCATCATTCTTCTTCCTCCAAACACGGTTAGTGGAATTATGACCAAAAAGTTCT